>SJYW01001389.1:0-192884 GCA_006410735.1 Raphicerus campestris
AAGTAATAATAGTTTATAAAAATAAAAATTAGGGATATAGAGGACTTAAAAATTTAAGATAGTTAAAAAAAAAAGAAAATGGGGGATGGAAAAGAAGAAAAAAAAATTTTTTCTTTAATTCAAAAAAAGAAGAAAAAAAAATTTTTAAAGTCTTTTAAAAGAAAAGAAAAGAAAAAAAAAAGAAAGAGAAAAGGAAAAAAAAAATCGGGCTTCCACATCGACCCTCCCTCCCCCTCAGTTAAAAAAAAAAAATTCGTAAAAGTTGTCAAGTTATATTTGGCGATTTCTCTGGCGTTGTGCTCTGTGTGGGGTCGCTACCAAGACAGTTCCCTCCCTGTTTGATATCCTGTTTGCCGGTCTCTTCCGTGTCTGATTTCAGTCGACGCAGGGATGGCGGTGGTGGATGGGGCCTGTCCTGAGCTTCATGCACTTCCCGGGTCTGAGCCACTCAGTTTCGGCGCTCAGGCAGTCCCCAGGGTGCAGGTTTGGCTGGTCTTGCGCTCTGTTCCCTTCCCAAGTCCGAGTAGCTAGGGAGTTGGGCGAGCGCAATTCCCTCGATTTCTGGGCTTTTCGTGCTGCTCAGATTTCTGGGAGTGCCAGTGGGGCTCCTTCTCAGGCTGATGATGATCAGAGCGCCCCAGAAGGCTTAGTTTGTAAAGAAACCTGCTTAATTCTCTTGCGCAGCCATACCCCGGAGGGGGATGGTCTTCGACAGGCCGGCTATTTCCAATCGGTCCTTTGTTCTATGTGTGGGACTGTTGAGAGCATTCCGCGTGGTGATTATTATCTCACAGTCTGGCTCCAGTCCATGCCAGACTGCCCTGGCCGCGCACGGACCTGATTCTGTCCGCGTTATGACCCGATTCTCTCGAAAAATCCCCAAAGTCTGCTTTTCCCTGCGGTCCCCCTGCCAGAAAACTGCGGCTGCTGGGTCGTGGCTGGCGGGTTGCGGCTGCTGGTCCTGCTCCTCCCTGCCCAGCCCCCACTCGCCGGTGCCGGCTGCAGGCGCTTGCGCTGCCTATCCGCCAGGAGACCCGCTGCTGGATTCGTATTCCCTTGGTTTTAATCACCCATTTTTCCTTCCTGTCATGTTGCCGTCCGTGCTTCCCAGGTTCGACCTAGACACAGCTGTGTGAGAGTTTCCTGGAGATTGGAGCTCTCTCTTCTTAACAGTCACTTCCCGGGACAGGATTCCCTTCCCGGGAACGGGGCTCCCTTCCTACCTCCTTTGTCTTTTTTCTCGTCCCTTAGATTTGTTCCTACCTGTTTTTGTAGCCGATGATCTGCTTTGCTGGATGCCTGATGTCCTCTGCCAGCATTCAGAAGTTGTTTTGTGGAGTTTATTCAGCTTGAAATGTTCTTTTGCTGAAGTAGTGAGGGAGGGAGTGTTCTCCCCGTCCTATTCCTCCGCCATCTTTTTCCCTCTCCCTCCTCCGCCATCTTTTTCCCTCTCCCTCCTCTTGGACTTTGAAAGGCTCCTTCACACCCTTGCTGTGACCAAAGAAGTTCCCCGCCTCACCTGTCCCCACTTGAGAGGAACCCCGAGGTTACTGCCGTGACTCAAGATGACCCCATTTTCCCCTGCTCAGCTCCAGATAAGGAACCCTTTCCCTGCTATGTCGGAAAAGGGTTCCCAGCACTCCCCTCGCATCCCAAGAGGCAGCTCTTGCACCAGCAGAGTCGGGAGTAGCCTCAGGGGTCGGGCCACCATTCCCCAAGACACCCAAATGCCTCTTCCACTCCAGATCCACCTGACTGCCCTGCACTGCTTTGGCTGTCACCCCGAGGCTCGACTTCCGACACACTGGCACATGTAACAGCTCTGAGGTACCTTGACGGCAAACCAAAGATCCTGGTTTCTGCTTGACGGGGAGCAGGACACTGTTGCTGCAGGTGGGGAGGAAAGCGGTTGTGCAGGTCTCAAGGAGAGACGAGGCCTGACTTCCCTTTGGGGCTCCGGGGAACCCCAAGCCCTAAGTCAGCATGAGCGAGGCAAACTCAGGCTCCGGCCTCAGCACCAGACGAGGACAGAGAACCAGGCGATGACTGAGGAGGTATCCCCAGAGGCGCCTTGCAACTCTCACGGAGACTGGCCTCTCCTGAGGCCACAGGGGCGGGTCCCTGGGGTCCACGTCGTAACTCGAGTGGACCCCGCCACAATTCGTGAAAAACCAGAAGGTCCACCCCTGAGGGTGGGGTGAGACCCTTGTCCGCTGAGGCATCACGGGAAGAATAAACCCTTCCCTCTGGGACCTCGAAAGGCTCCTTCACACTCTTGATGTGACCCAAGAAGTTCCCCACCACACATGTCCCCACACGAGATGAACCCCGAGGGATCGGTTGCAACTCAAAAGGAGCCCGGTTTTCCCTTGCTCAGCTCCAGATGAGGTGCCCTTTTTCTGATCCATCGGGAAAGGGTTCCTGGTGCTCCCCTTGCATCTCAAGAGGAGGTATTCCCACCAGGAGTGTAGGGAGGGGCCTCAGGGGTCGGGCGACCATTCTCCAAGACATCTAAATTCCTCGTCCCCTCCAGATGCACCTGACTGTCCTGCACTGCCTCGGCTGTCACACTGAAGCTTGCCTCCCGAAACACTGGCACGTGTGACAGCCTTGGGGTACCTCGAGTTCAAACCACAGATCCCTGGGTCCGCTCGACAGGGAGCCAGACACTGCTGCTACAGCTTGGGGAGAAAGTGGCCATGCACGTCTCCAGGTGAGACGAGGCCTGACTCCCCTGTGGGGCCTCCAGGGGTTACCCCAAGACCTATGTCATTATGTGCAAGAAAAGCTCAGGCTCTGGCCTCAGCACCACAAGGACTGAGGAACTGGTGATAACTGGGCAAGAATCCCCAGAGGCGCCTCTATTCTCTCAGGGAGACTGGCCACGCCTGAGGCCAAATGGGCGGGTCCCTGGGCTTCCTGTCGTAACTCGAGAGGAACCTGCCCCAACTTTAGAAAAACCAGAAGCTTCTCCCCTGCAGACAGGGTAAGGCCCTTGTCCGATGCAGCATCTCGGGGGAATTCCCCCTTCCCTCTTGGACCTTGAAAGGCTCCTTCACACCCTTTCTGTGACCAAGAAATTCCTAGCACCACCTGTCCACAATCAAGAGGAACCCCCGAGGGTCTTGCTGTGACTCAAGAAGAGCCCATTTTCCCCTACTCAGGTCAAGATGAGGGACCCTTTCCCAGCTCCATCGGGAAAGGGTTCCCGGCGCTACCCTCGCATCCCAAGAGGAGCCGCTCCCACCAGGATAGTTGGGAGGAGCCTCAGATGTCGGGCTACCATTCCCCAAGTCCCTCAAATGCTGCGTCCACTCCAGATGCACTTGTCTGCCCTGCCTTGCCTCGACTGTCACCCCAAGGCTTGATTCCCAACACACTGGCACGTGTGACAGCCCTGGGGTACCTTGAGGGCAAGCCACAGATACATGTGTCCTCTTGACAGGGAGCCGGAAACTGCTGCTGCAGCTGGGGAGAAAAGAGGCCTTGCAGGACTCCAAGCAAGACGAGGCTTGACTCCCCTATGGGGGCTCCAGGGGAAATCCAAGTCTTATGTCAGCAAGGGGGATGCAAGCTCAGGCTCCGCCTTCATCACCAGACAAGGACTGAGGACCCATCAACGACTGGGGAGAAATCCCCAGATGAGCCTTACAACTCGCACCGAGACTGGCCTCTCCTGAGGCCACATGGGCGGGCCACTGGGGTCCTCGTCGTAACTCTAGAGGACTGCGGTGCAACTCGAGAAAAACCAGAAGCTTCTCCCCTGCAGTCAGGGTGAGTCACTTTTCTGCTGCTGCATCTCGGGGGAAATTCCCCCTTGCATCTTGGACCTTGAAAGGCTGCTTTACACAATTGCTGTGACCCATGAAGTTCCCAGCGCAACCCGTCCCCACTCGAGAAGAACCCCGAGGGTTTCATCACGACTCAAGGGATGCCCCATTGTCCCCGGCTCAGCTCCAGTTGAGGGGCCCTTTCCCTGCTCCATCGGGAAAAGGTTCCAGCTCTCCCCTTGCATCCCAAGAGGTGGCGCTCACCCCAGGATAGTCGGGAGGAGCCTCAGCGGTCAGGCCACCATTCCCCAAGATCCCCAAATGCCTCGTCCACTCCAGATGCACCTTACTGCCCTGCACTGCCTCGACTGTCACGCCAAGGCTTGACTCCCGACACACTGGCATGTATGAAAGCCCTGGAAAACCTCGAGCTGAAGCCACAGACCCCTGTGTCCGCTCGACGGGGAGCGGACCCTGCTGCTGCAGCTGGGGATGAAAGAAGACTTTCATGACTCCAGGCGAGACGAGGCCTGACTCCCCTGAGGGGGCACTAGGGGAAACCCAATACCTATGTCAGCACAGGCGAGGCAAGCCCAGGCGCCGGCCTCAGCAACAGACGAGGTCTGTGGACCTGGCGACGACTGAGGAGGAATCCCCAGAGCTGCCTTGCAACTCATAAAGACACTGGCCTCTCCTGTGACCACAGGGGCGGTTCGCTGGGGTTCCTGTCGTAACTCAAGGGGGCCTCGCCACAACTCGAGAAAAACCAGAAGCTTCTCCGCTGGAGGCGGGGTGAGGCCCTTGTTTGCTGTGGCATCTCGGGGAAAATCACACCTTCACTCTCGGACCTCGAAAGGCTCCTTCCCACCCTGGCTGTGACAGAAGAAGTTCCCCACTCCACCCGTCCGCACTCGAGAGGAACTCCCAGGGTCCCACCTCGACTCAAGAGGAGCCCCATTTTCCCCTGCTCAGCTCCAGATGAGGGGCCCTTTACCTGCTCCTTCGGGAAAGATTTCCCGGAGGCTCCCACACCAGGAGTATCGTAAGGAGCCTCAGGGGTTGGGCCACCATTCCCCAAGACCACAAAATGCCTCGTCCACTCCAGATGCACCTGACTGCCCTGCACTGCCTCGACTGTCACCCCGAGGCTCAGCTCCCAACACACTGGCACCTGTGGAAGACCTGGGGTACCTAGAGAGCAAGCCACCTATCCCTGTGTTTGCTCAACGGGGAGCTGGACAGTGCTGCTGCAGCTGGGGAGGAATGCGGCCGTGTACTTCTCCAGGCGAGACGAGGCCTGTGGGGGCTCCATGGAAAGCCCAAGACCTATGTCAGCAGGAGCTATGCAAGCTCAGGCTCCGGTCTCAGCCCCAGACGCAGACTGAGGACCCCACAACAACTGGGGAGGATTCCCCAGACTCGCCTAGCATGGAGACTGGCCTCTCCTGAGGCCACAGGGGCGGGTGCCTGGGGTCCCGGTCGTAACTCGATAGTACTCCACCGGAACTCGAGAAAAACCAGAAGCTTCTCCCTTGCTGACAGGGTGAGGCCCCTGTCCACTGAGGCATCACGGGGGAAATCCCCCCTTCCCTCTTAGAATGTGAAAGGCTTTTTCACACCCTTGTTATGACCGAAGAAGTTTCCCGCGCCACCCGTGTACAATCGAGAGGAACCCAGAGGCTCACGCCATGAATAAAGAGGAGCCCCGTTTTCCCCTGCTCAGCTCCAGATGAGGGGCCCTTAATCGACTCTGTCAAGAAAGGTTTCCCGGCACTCCCCTCACATCCCAAGTGAAGTTGCTCGCACCAAGAGTGTAGAGAGGAGCCTCAGGGGTCTGATCGTTCCCCAAGTCCCCCAAAGCCTCGTCCACTCCAGATGCACCTTACTGCCCTGCACTGCCTCGACTGTACACCCTGAGGCTCGACTCCTGACACACTGGCTCGTGTGACAGCCCTGGGGTATGTCGAAGGCAAGCCAGAGCTCCCTCTATACGCTCATCCGGGTGCCAGACACTGCTCCTGAAGCTGCGGAGGAAAGCGGCAGTGCACAACTCCAGGTGAGACGAGGGCTAACTACCCTGTGGGGCCTCCAGGGGAACCCCATGACCTATGTCAGCACGGGCAAGGCAAGCTCAAGCTGCCGCCTGAGCACCAGCCTAGGACTGGGACCCGGCAAAGACTGGGGAGGAATCCCCAGAGGCGCCTTGCAACTCGCACAGAGACTGGCCTCTCCTGAGGCCACACGGGCGAGTCCCTGGAATACCCATCGTAACTCGAGAGGACCCCATCGCAACTCAAGAAAAACCAGAAGGTTATCCCCTGCAGGCGGAATGAGGCCCTTGTCCACTGCAGCACCTCGGGGGAAATATCTTCTTCCCTCTTGGACCTCGAAAGGCTCCTTCACACACTTGCTGTGACCCAAGAAGTTCCCCGCCCCATCCGTCCTCACTTGAGAGGAACCCCGAGAGTCCACCGTGAATCAAGAGGAGCCCTGTTTTACCCTGCTCAGCTCCAAATGAGGGGCCTTTCCCTGCTCTGTCGGGAATGGGTTCCGGGGGCACCCTTCACATTCCAAGAGGAGGCACTCGCACAAGGAGATTCCGGAGGAGCCTCAGTGTTCGGGCCTCCATACCCCAAGACCCCCAAATGCCTCATTCACTCCAGATGCATCTGACTGCCTGCACTGCCTCGACTGTCACTCCGGGGCTCAACTTCCCACACACTGGCAAGTGTGACAGCCCTGGGGTACCTCGAGGGAAAGCCACAGATCGCTGTGTCTGCTCGTCGGGGAGCGGACACTGCTGCTGCAGCTGGGGAGGAAAGCGGCCCTGCATGTCTCCAGGCGAGACGAGGCCTGACTCCCCTGTTCAGGCTCCAGGGGAATCCCAAGACCTATGTCAACATGGGTGAGGCATTTTCAGACTCTGGCCTCAGCACCAGACAAAGACTGAGGACCAGGTGATGACTGGGGAGGAATCCCTAGGAGCGCCTCGCAACTCGCCCGGAGACGGGCCTCTCCTGAGGCCACAGGGAAGGGACACTGCAGTCACCATCGTAACTGGAGAGGACACCACCACAACTCGATAAAAACCAGAAGCTTCTACCCTGCAGGCGGGCTGAGGCACTTGTCCTCTGCGGCATCTCCGGGCAAATCACCCCTTCCCTCTTGGACCTCGAAAGGCTCCTTCACAGACTTGCTCTGATCCAAGAAGTTCCCAGCCACAACCGTCCCCAATCGAGAGGAACCCTGAGAATCCCACCACAACACAAGAGGAGCCCCGTTTTCCCCTGCTTAGCATCAAATGAGGGGCCCTTTTCCTGCTCCCTTGGGAAAGGTTTCTCGGCGCTCCCCTCACATCCCAATAGGAGGCGCTGGCAACATGACAGACCGAAACAGCCTCAGGGGTCGGTCCACCATTCCCCAAGACCCCAAATGCCTCGTCCAATCCAGATGAACCTGACTGTCCTGCAACTTCGGCTGTCACACTGAGGCTCGACTCCCGACACACTAGCATGTGTAACAGCCCTGGGGTACCTCGAGGGCAAGCCACAGATCCCTGTGTGCTCTCGACAGGGAGCTGGACACTGCTGCTACAGCTGGGGAGGAAAGTGGCCATGCATGTCTCCACGCGAGACGAGGCCTGCTCTCCTGTGGAGGTTCCAGGGGAACCTCAAGACCTTTTTCAGCATGGGCGAGGCAAGCTCAGGCTCTGCCCTCAGCACCAGACGAGGTCTGAGGACCCAGTGACGACTGGGGAGGAATCCCCAGGGGCGCCTTGAACTCGCATGGAGACAGGCCTCTTCTGAATCCATAGGGGCAGGTCACTGGGGTCCCCGTCGTAACTTGAGAGGCCCTGGTGAATCTCGAGAAAAACTAGAAGCTTCTCTGCTGCTGGCTGTGTGAGCCCCTTTTCCGCTGTGGTGTTTCAAGGGAAATAACCCCTTCACCCCTGGACCTCAAAAGGCTCCTTCACACCCTTGCTGTGACCCAAGTAGTTCACCACTGCACACGTCCCCACTTGAGAGGAAATCCGAGGGTCCCGTCGAGAATCAAGAGGAGCCCTGTTTTCCCCTGCTCAGCTCCACATGATGGGCCCTTTCCCTGCTCCATTGGGAAAGGGTTCCCTGCACTCCCCTCACATCCCAATTGAGGGGCTCACACCAGGAGAGATGGGAGGAGCCTCAGGGGTCGGACCACAATTGCCCAAGTCCCCCAAATGCCTCGTCCACTCCAGATGCACCTGACTGCCCTGCACTGTCTCGACTGTCACTAAGAGGCTCGACTCCCAACACAATGACACGTGTGATAGCCCTGGAGTAGTTAGAGGGCAAGCCACAGATCCCGATGTCCGCTCGATGGGGAGACAGATACTGCTGCTGCAGTTGGGGAGGAAAGAGGCCGTGCACGTCTCCAGGCCAGGCGAGGCCTTACTCCCCTGTGAGGTCTCCAGGGGAACCCCAAGACCTATATCAGCACAGGCGAGGCAAGCTCAGGCTCCGGCCTCAGAACCAGAGGAGGACAGAAGGCCCTGGAACGACTGGGGAGGAATCCGCAGAGGCGACTGGCAACTCCCATGGAGACTGGTCTCTCCTGAGGCCACAAGGGTGGGTACCTGGGATCCCCGTTGTAACTCGAGAAGATCCCCCCGAAACTCGAGAAAAACCAGAAGCTTCCCCATGCAGGCGGGGCTAGACCCTTGTCCGTTGTGGCATCTCGGGGGAAATCCCCCCTTCCCTCTTGGACCCAGAAAGGCTCCTTCACACCCTTGCTGTGACCAAAGAAGTTCCCCACCCCACTCGGCCCCACTCCAGAGGAACCCCAAGGGTCCGGCTGCAACTCAAGAGGAGCCCCGCTTTCCCCTGCTCAGGCCCTTTCCCTGCTCTGTCGCTAAAGTATTTCAAGCCCTTGCCTCGCACCACAAGAAGCGGCACTTGCACCAGGAGAGTCGGGAGGAGCCTCAGGGGTCGGGCCAACATTCTCCAAGACCCCCAAATGCCTAGTCCACTACAGATGTACCTGACTGCCCTGCACTGCCTCGACTGTCACCCTGAGGCCCACGAGGAGGCCTGTTTTCCTCTGCTCAACTCCTGATGAATGGCCCTTTCCCTGCTTCCCAGGAAATGCTACCCAGTGCTCCCCTCTCATCACAAGAGGAGGCGCTCACAACAGGAGAGATGGGAGGAGCCTCAGGTTTCAGGCCTCCATTCCCCAACACCCCGAAATGCCTCAACCACTCCAGATACACCTGACTGCCCTGACTGCCTCGACTGTAACCCAGAGGCTCGAATACTGACACACTGGCATGTGTGACAGCCCTGGGGTGCCAAGATGGCAAGCCACAGATCCCTGTGTCTGCTCGACGGGGAGCCGGTAACTGCTGCTGCAGCTGGGGAGGAAAGTGGACGTGCTCATCTCTGGGCGAGACGAGGCCTGACTCCCCTCTGAGGGCTCCAGGTGAACCACCAAGACCTATGTCACCACGGGCAATGCAAGCTCAGGCACCGGCCTCAGCACCTGATGAGGACTGAGGACCCGGCGATGACTGAGGAGGAATCCTCAGAGGCGCTTCCCACCTCACATAGAGACTGGCCTCTCCTGAGGCCACAGGGGTGGTCCCTGGGGTCCCCGTCATATCTGGAGAGCACCCCGCCGCAACTCGAGAAAAACCAGAAGCTTCTCCCCTGCAGGCAAGGTCAGGCCCTTGTCCGCTGCAGCGTCTTGGGGGAAATCCCCCTTTCCATCTTGGACATCGAAAGGCTCCTTCACACCCTTGCTGTGACCCAAGAAGTACCAAGCCCCACCCGTCTCCACTTGAGAGGAACCCCGAGGGTCCCACCGTGTTTCAGGGGGAGCCTCGTTTTCACCCGCTCTGCTTCAGATGAGAGGTCCTTTCTCTGCTCCTTGGGCAAGGGTTCCTGGCACTGCCCTCCCATTCCAAGAGGAGGCGCTTGCACCAGGAGAGGCGGGAGGAGCCTTAGGTGTTATGCACCATTCCCCAAGACTCCCAAATGCCTCATCCACTCCAGATGAACTTGACTGCCCTGCACTGCCTCTGCTGTCACCCCGAGGCTCAATTCCTGACACATTGGCACATGTGAAGACCTGGGGTACCTCCAGGGCTAGCCACAGATCCCAGTGTCTGCTCGATGGGGAGCCGAGTGTCCACTCGATGGGGAGCTGGACACTGCTGTTGCAGCTGGGGAGGAAAGAGGCCGTGCACGTCTTCAGGTGAAAAGAGGCCTCATTCCCCTGTGGGGGCTCCAGGAGAAGCCCAAGACCTATGTCCGCACGAGGGATTCAAGCTCAGGCTCCGGCTTCAGCACCAAACGAGGACTGAGGACCCGGCGATGACTGGGGAGGAATCCTCAGAGGTGCCTCACAACTCGCACGGAAACCAGCCTCTCCTGAGTCCACAGGGGCGAGTCCCTGGCGTCCCCATTGTAAGTCGAGAGGACCATGCTACAACTTGAGAAAAACCTGGAGCTTCCCCCATGAAGCCGAGGTGAGGCCCTTGTCCGCTGCAGCGGCTCGGGGGAAATACCCTCTTCCCACTTGGACCTAGAAAGGATCCTTCACACCCTTATTGTGACACAAGAAGTTCCCCGCCCCACCCATCCCCACTCGAGAGGAACCCCGAGGGTCCCGCCATGACTCAAGAGGAGCCCCGTTTTCGCCTGCTCACCTCCAGATGAGGGGCCCCTTCCCTGCTCGCAGAGATGGGGAAAGGGTTCCCAGTGCTCTGCTCGCATCCCAAGAGGAGGCGCTTGCACTAGGAGAGACAGGAGGAACCTCAGGGGTCGGGCCACCATTCCCCAAGACCCCCAAATGCCTCATCCACTCCAGATGCACCTGACTGCCCTGCACTGCCTCAACTGTCACCCCGAGGCTCGATTTTGGAAACATTGGCACGGGTGAGCATTGGTGTATGTCGAGGGCAAGCCACAGACCCCTGTGTCAGCTGGATGAGAGTCGGACACTGCTGCTGCCACTGGGGAGGAAAGCGGCCGTGCATGTTTCCAGGCGAGACGAGGCCTGACTTTCCTGTGGTGGCTCCAGGATATCACTAAGACCTATATTCAGCACGGGCGAGGCAAGCTCAGGCTCTGGCCTCAGCACTAGACGAGGACTGAGGACCCAGTGACGACTGGGGAGGAATCCCAAGAGGCCCCATCGCAACTCACATGGAGACTGGCCTCTCCTGAGGTGAAAGAGGCAAGTCCCTGGTGTTTCTGTCGTAACTCGAGAGGACCCCGTGGCAACTTGAGAAAAATCAGGAGCTTCTCCCCTGCAGGTGGAGTGAGGCCCTTGAGCATTGCAGTGTCTCGAGGGAAATTACTTCTTTCCTCTTTGACCTTGAAAGGCTCCTAAACATCCTTGCTGTGACCCACGAACTTCCCCGACCCATGGTCGTCACTCAAGAGGAACCTCGAGGGTCCCGCCGGACTCAAGAGGAGCCCCGTTTTCCTTTGCTCTGCTCCAGATTTGCGTCCCTTTCCCTGTTCCGTTGGGAAAGTATTCCCCATGCTCCGCTCGCATCCCAAGAGGAGGCACTCACACCGGGAGAGTCAGGAGGAACAACAGGGTTCGTGCCACCATTCCCCAAGTCCCCCTAATGCCTCGTCCACTCCATATGAACCTGACTGCCGTGCACTGCCTCGACTGTCACCCCGAGGATGGACTTACGCCACGCTGGCACGTGTGACAGGCCGGGGTACCTCAGAACAAGCCACAGATCCTTGTGTCCGCTCGACAGGTAGCTGACACTGCTGCTGCACCTCGGGAGGAAGGTGTCCATGCACGTCTCCACATGAGATGAGGCCTGACTCCCTTGTGGGTGCTCTAGGGGTACCCAAAGACCCATGTGAGCATGGGTGAGGAAAGCTCAGTCTCTGGCCTCAGCTCCAGACGAGGATTGAGGAACCGGCGCCAACTGGGGAGGAATTTCCAGAGGCTCCTCGAAATTCGCACAGAGACTGGCCTCTCCTGAGGCCACAGAGGCGAATCCCTATGGGCCCCATCGTAACTCGAGAGGACCCAACCGCACCTCGAGAAAAATCAGGACCTTCTACACTGCCGGCGTGCTGAGGCCCTAATCCTTTGTGGTGTCCCAGGGGAAATTACCCCTTCCCTCTTGGACCTCGAAAGGCTCGTAAACACCCTTGCTGTGGCCGTCGAATTTCCCTGACCCACACATCCCCACTCCAGAGTAACTTCTAGGGTACTGCCGGGACTCATGAGGAGCCCTGTTTTCCCAAGCTCAGCTCCAGATGAGCATCCCTTTCCATGCTCCGTCGGGAAAGGATTCCCTATCCTCCCCTCACATCACAAGAGGAGGCGCTCACACAAGGTAAGTTGGGAGGAACAGCAGGGGTCGTGCCACCATTTCCCAAGACCCCCAAATGCCTCGTCCCTTCCAGATGAAACTGACTGCCCCGTACTGACTCGACTGTCTCCCCAAAGATCGACTCATGCCATGCTGGCACGTGTGACAGCCCAGGGTAGCTAGAGGACAAGCCACAGATCCCTGTGTCCACTAGACAAGGAGCTGACACTGCCACTGCATCTAGGGAGGAAAACGGCCGTGAATGTCTCCATGCAAGGTGAAGCCTGAATCCCCTGTGGGGGCTCCAGAGGAACCCCAAGACCCATGTCACCATGGTCGAGGAAAGCTTAGATGAGGACTGAGGACCCGGTGATGACTGGGGAGGAATCCCCAGGGGACCCTCACAACTCGCACAGAGACTGGTCTCTCCTGAGGCCACAGGGGTAGGCCCCGGGGTCCCCGTCATAATTCATGAGGATCCTGCAGCAACTCGAGAAAAACGAGGAGATTCTGCCCTGCAGGCGAGGTGAGGCTCTTGTCCGCTTGGGCTTCTCAGGAGAAATCACCCCTTCTTTCGTGGACCTCAAAAGGCTTTTTCCCACCCTTGCTGTGACCCAAGAAGTTTCCTGACACACACGTCAGCACTCGAGAGGAACCCCAAGGGTTCTGCCGCGACTCAAGAGGAGCACCGTCTTCCCTTTCTCAGCTACAATGAAGGTCCCTTTACCTGCTCCATTTTTGAAAGGATTTCTGGTGCTCCCCTTGAATCCCAAGAGGAGGCGCTCCCACCAGAAAAGTCGGGAAGAATACCAGGGTTGTGGCAACATTCCGCAAGAACCCCCAAAAGCCTCGTCCACTCCAGATGAACCTTACTGCCCTGCACTGCCTCGACTCTCACCATGAAGTTTGACTCACGCCACGCTGGCGCATGTGAAAGCCCTGGGATACCACGAAGGGAAGCTACAGATGCCTTTGTCGCTCAAAGGGGACCCTTACACTGCAGCTACCGCTAGGGAGGAAAGCGGCCGTGCACGTCTCCATGTGAGAAAAGGCCTGACTCCACTGTGGTGGCTCCAGGGGAACTCCAAGACACATGTCAGCATGGACGAGGAAAGCTCAGGCTCCGGCTTCAGCTCCAGACGAGGACTGAGGACCCAGCACCAACTGAGGAGGATTCACCAGAGGCCCCTCCCAACTCCAACGGAGACTGGCCTCTCCTGAGTAGACAGGGGCGGCTCCCTGGGGTCCCCATCGTACCTTGAGAGGACACAGCCGCAACTCGAGAAAAATCAGGAGCTTCCTCATTGCAGGTGGGGTGAGGCCTTTGAACACTGCAGCGTCTTTAGGGAAATTACCCCTTTGTTCTTGGACCTTGAAAGGCTCCAAAACAACCTTGCTATGACTCATGAATTTTCCCGACCCACCTGTCCCCAATCGAGAAGAATCCCGAGGGTCCCACCAGGACTCAAGAGGAGCCCCATTTCCCCTGCTCAGCTCCAGATGAGGGGCCCTTTCACTGCTCCATTGGGAAAGGATTCCTGGCGCTCCCCTCGCATCCCAAGAGGAGGTGCTCGCACCAGGAGAGTCGAGAGGAGCATCAGAGGTCAGGCCACCATTTCCCAAGACCCCTAAAAGCCTCGTCCACCCCAGATGAAACTGACTGCCCTGCACTGACTCGGCTGTCACNTCTAGGGAGGAAAACGGCCGTGAATGTCTCCATGCAAGGTGAAGCCTGAATCCCCTGTGGGGGCTCCAGAGGAACCCCAAGACCCATGTCACCATGGTCGAGGAAAGCTTAGATGAGGACTGAGGACCCGGTGATGACTGGGGAGGAATCCCCAGGGGACCCTCACAACTCGCACAGAGACTGGTCTCTCCTGAGGCCACAGGGGTAGGCCCCGGGGTCCCCGTCATAATTCATGAGGATCCTGCAGCAACTCGAGAAAAACGAGGAGATTCTGCCCTGCAGGCGAGGTGAGGCTCTTGTCCGCTTGGGCTTCTCAGGAGAAATCACCCCTTCTTTCGTGGACCTCAAAAGGCTTTTTCCCACCCTTGCTGTGACCCAAGAAGTTTCCTGACACACACGTCAGCACTCGAGAGGAACCCCAAGGGTTCTGCCGCGACTCAAGAGGAGCACCGTCTTCCCTTTCTCAGCTACAATGAAGGTCCCTTTACCTGCTCCATTTTTGAAAGGATTTCTGGTGCTCCCCTTGAATCCCAAGAGGAGGCGCTCCCACCAGAAAAGTCGGGAAGAATACCAGGGTTGTGGCAACATTCCGCAAGAACCCCCAAAAGCCTCGTCCACTCCAGATGAACCTTACTGCCCTGCACTGCCTCGACTCTCACCATGAAGTTTGACTCACGCCACGCTGGCGCATGTGAAAGCCCTGGGATACCACGAAGGGAAGCTACAGATGCCTTTGTCGCTCAAAGGGGACCCTTACACTGCAGCTACCGCTAGGGAGGAAAGCGGCCGTGCACGTCTCCATGTGAGAAAAGGCCTGACTCCACTGTGGTGGCTCCAGGGGAACTCCAAGACACATGTCAGCATGGACGAGGAAAGCTCAGGCTCCGGCTTCAGCTCCAGACGAGGACTGAGGACCCAGCACCAACTGAGGAGGATTCACCAGAGGCCCCTCCCAACTCCAACGGAGACTGGCCTCTCCTGAGTAGACAGGGGCGGCTCCCTGGGGTCCCCATCGTACCTTGAGAGGACACAGCCGCAACTCGAGAAAAATCAGGAGCTTCCTCATTGCAGGTGGGGTGAGGCCTTTGAACACTGCAGCGTCTTTAGGGAAATTACCCCTTTGTTCTTGGACCTTGAAAGGCTCCAAAACAACCTTGCTATGACTCATGAATTTTCCCGACCCACCTGTCCCCAATCGAGAAGAATCCCGAGGGTCCCACCAGGACTCAAGAGGAGCCCCATTTCCCCTGCTCAGCTCCAGATGAGGGGCCCTTTCACTGCTCCATTGGGAAAGGATTCCTGGCGCTCCCCTCGCATCCCAAGAGGAGGTGCTCGCACCAGGAGAGTCGAGAGGAGCATCAGAGGTCAGGCCACCATTTCCCAAGACCCCTAAAAGCCTCGTCCACCCCAGATGAAACTGACTGCCCTGCACTGACTCGGCTGTCACCCCAAGGCTCGACTCGTGAAAACCTGGCACGTGTGACAGCACTGGGGTACCTCCAGGACAAGCCACAGATCCCTGTGTCCACTCGACTGGAAGACGGAGAGTGTTGCTGCAGCTGGGGAAGAAAGCGGCCGTGCACGTTTCCAGGCGATACAAGGCCTGACTCCCTTGTGGGGACTCCAGGGGAACCCCAAGATCTATGTCAGCACGGGTGAAGCACGCTAGGAAGTTCAGGGCAGTCAGGTGCATCTGGAGTGGAAGAGGCACTTTGGGGTCTTGAAGAATGGTGGCCCAACACCTGAGGCTCCTCCCGACTCTCCTGGTGTGAGTGCCTCCTCTTTGGATGACAGGGGAGCACGGGGAACCCTTTCCCGACAGAGCAGGGAAAGGACCCCTCATCTGGAGCTGAGCAGTGGAAAACGGGGCTCCCCTTGAGTCGCAGTGGGATCCTCGGTGTTCCTCTCAAGTGGAAACAGATGGTGCAGAGAACTTCTTGGGTCACAGCAAGGGGGTGAAGGAGCCTTTTGAGGTCCAAGAGGGAAGGGGTGATTTCCCCCGAGTCTCCGCAGGCGGACAAGGGCCTCACCCTGCCTGCAGGGGAGAAGCTTCTGGTTTTTCTCAAGTTGCAGCGAGATCCTCTCGAGTTATGACGGGGACCCCAGGGACCCGACCTTGTGGCCTCAGGAGAGGCCAGTCTCCGTGGGAGTTGCTAGGCGCCTCTGGGGATTCCTCCCCAGTGGTCGCTGGGTCCTCAGTCCTCGTCTGTTGCTGAGGCCGGAGTCTGAGCTTGCCTCACCCGTGCTGACATAGGTCTTGGGGTTCCCCTGGAGCCCCCAAAGGGGACTCAGGCCTCATGTCTCCTGGAGACGTGCAAGGCGTCTTTCCTCCCCAGGTGCTGCAGCAGTGTCTGGCTCCCCATGGAGCGGACACGGGGATCTGTGGCTTGCCCTTGAGGTACCTCAGGGCTGTTTAAGTGCCAGTGTGTTGAGAGTCGAGCTTCAGAGTGACAGTGGAGGAACTGCAGGGCAGTCAGGTTCATCTGGAGGGGACGAGGCATTTGGTGGTCTTGGAGAATGGTGGCCCGACCCCTGATGCTCCTCCTGACTAACCAGGTGCGAGCGTCTCCTCTTGGGATGCGAGGGGAGCGCTGGGAACCCTTTCCCGACAGAACAGGGAAACGGAACTTCATCTGGAGGTGATCAGGGGAAAACGGGGCTCCTCTGGCGATGCGGCAAGACCCTCGGGTTTCCTGTCGAGAGGGGACGGGTGGGGCCGGGAACTTCTTGGGTCCAAGCAAGGGTGTGAAGGAACCTTTTGAGGTCCAAGAGGGAAGGGATGATTACCTCTGAGACACCACAGTAGACAAGGGCCTCACACCACCTGTAGGGGAGAAGCTTCTGGTTTCTCTCAACTTGTGGCTTGTCCTCTCGAGTTATGACTGGGACCCACGGGATCCGCCCCTGTGGCCTCAGGAGAGGCCAGTCTCCAAGAGAGTTGCGAGGCGACTCTGGGAATTCCTCCCCAGTCGTCACCAAGTCCTCAGTCGTCGTCTTGTGCTGAGGCTGCATCCTGAGCTTTCCTCGCCCATGCTGACATAGGACTTGGGTTCCCCTGGAACCCCCACAGGGCAGCCAGGCCTCTTCTCGCCTGGAGACGTGCACAGCCGCTTTCCTCCCCAGCTTCACCAGAAGTGTCTGGCTCCCTGTCAAGCGATACAGGATTCTATGGCTTGAACCTGAGGTACCCCAGGGCTGTCACACGTACTAGTGTGTCGGGAGTCGAGCCTCGGGGTGACAGTTGAGGCAGTACAGGGCGGACAAGATCATCTGGAGTGGATGAGGCATTTGGTGGTCTTGGGGAATGGTGGCCTGACCCCTGAAGCTCCTCCCGATTCTCCTTGTTGGAGCGCCTCCTCTTGGGATGTGAGGGGAGTGCTTGGAACCGTTTCCCGATGAAGCAGAGAAAGAGACCCTCATCTGGTGCTGAGCAGGAGAAAACGAGGCTCCTCTTGAGTTGCGGCTGGACCCTCACAGTTCCACTCGTGTGGGGACGGGTGGGCCGGGAACTTCTTGTGTCACAGCAAGTATGTGAAGGAGACTTTAGAAGTCCAAGAGGGAAGGGGTGATTTCCCCTGAGATGGCGCAGCAGACAAGGGCCTCACCCCACCTGCAGGAGAGAAGCTTCTGGTTTTTTTTCCAAGTTGTGGCGTGGTCCTCTTGAGTTAAGATGGGGACCCCAGCAACCCACCCCTGTGGCCACAGGAGAGGCAAATCTCTGTGCGAATTGCGAGGCGCCTCCAGAGATTTCTCCCCAGATGTCACAGGGTTCTCAGTCCTCGTCATTTGCTCAGGCCGGAACCCAAACTTTTGCCGCCTGTGCTGTCATAGGACCTGGGTTCCCCTGGAGCCTCATTAGGGGAGTCAGGCTTCGTCTAGCTTGGAGATGTGTAAGGCCACTTTCCTCCCCAGCTGCAGCAGCAGTGTCTGGCTCGCCATCGAGCAGACACAGGGATCTGTGGCTTGCCCTCGAGGTACCCCAAGGCTGTCACACGTGCCAGTGTGTAGGAGTCTAACCTCGGGTTGGCAGTCAAGGTAGTACAGGGCAGTCAGGTTCACCTGGAGTGGACGAGTCATTTGGGGTCTTGGAGAATGGTGGCCCTAACCCTGAGGCTCCTCCCGAGTCTCCTGGTGCGAGTGCCTCTTCTTGGGATGGGAGGGGAGCGCCTGAAACCTTTCTCGAAGGCGCAGGGTAAGGGACCCTCATCTAGAGATGAGCAGGGAAAATGGGGCTCCATAGAGTCCCGGGGGGACCCTCAGGGTTCTTCTCGATTGAGGTCGCGTGGGTCGGAAACTTATTGGGTCACAGCAAGGGTGTAAAATGATCCTTTAGAGGTGCAAAGGGGAAGAGGTGATTTCCCCTGAGACTCTGCAGTGGAAAAGGGCCTCACCACGCCTGCTGGGGCGAAGTTTCTGGTTTTTCTCAAGTTGTGGTGAGGTCCTCTCGAGTTACGACGGGGACCACAGGGACCCTCCCCTGTGGCCTCAGGAGAGTCCAGTCTTCATGCGAGTTGTGAGTCGCCTCTGGGGATTCATCTCCAGTCGTCCCCAGGCCCTCAGTTTTCTCATGGTGCTGAGACCGGAAAGTCAGCTTTCTTCACCCAGCTGACATCTGTCTTGGGGATCCCCTGGAGCTCCCACTGTGGAGTCCGACATGGTCTCGCCTGGAGATGTGTATGGCCGCTTTCCTCCCCAGCTGCAGCAGCAGTGTCCAGCTCCCCGTCTACGGACACAGGGATCTGTGGCTTGACCTACAGGTTCCCAGGGCTGACACATGTACCAGTGTGTAGGCAGTCGAGCTTAGGGGTGATATACGAGGCAGTGCAGGGGTGTCAGATTCACACGGAATGGTCGAGGCATTTGGGGTTCTTGGGGAATGGTGGCCCAACCCCTGAGGCCCCTCTTGACTCTCCTGGTGCAAACGTCTCCTCTGGGGATGTGAGGGGATCGCCGGGAACCCTTTCCAGACGGAACAGGGAAAGGGCCCCTCATCTGGAGTCTAGCACTGGAAAACAGGGCTCCTTTTGAGTCGTGGCGGGACCCTCGGTGTTCCTCTCAAGTGGGGACGGGTGGGGTGGAGATTTCAAAGGATTAAAGCAAGGGTGTGAAGGAGCCATTCGAGGTCCAAGAGGGAAGGGGTAATTTCCCCCGAGACGCTGCAGCAGATAAGGGCCCCACCCCGCCTGCAGGGAAGAAGCTTCTGGTTTTTCTCGCTTACGGCGGGGACCTCTTGAATTATGACAGGGACCACAAGGACCCACCCCTGTGGTCTCAGGAGAGTCCAGTCCCCATGCGAGTTGCGAGCTGCCTCTGGGGATTCCTCCCAAGTCATGCTGGGTCCTCAGTACTCGTCTGTTGCTGACGCGGAGCCTGAGCTTTCCTACCCCGTTCTGATATAGGATTTAGGGTTCGACTGGAGCCCCCAGAGTGGAGTCCAGCCTTGTCTTGCCTGGAGAAGTGCATGGCTGCTTTTCTCCTCTGCTGCAGCAGCAGTGTCCCGCTCCACGTCGAGTGGACACTGGGATCTGTGGCTTGCCCCTGTGGTACCCCAGGGCTGTCACATTTGCCAGTGTGTTGGGAGTCAAGCCTCGGGTTGACAGTCGAGGTAGTGCAGGGCAGTCAGGTGCATCTGGAGTGGAAGAGGCATTTGAGGGTATTAGGGAATGGTGGCCCAACCCCTGAGGCTCCTCCAAACACTCCTGGTGTGAGCATTTCCTCTTGGAATGCAAGGGGAGTGCCCTGAACCCTTTTCCGAGGAGGCAGGGAAAGGGCCCCTTATCTGGAGCTGAGCAAGGGAAAACGGGGCTCCTCTTGAATCATGGCAGGACCCTCGGAATTCCTCTCGAATGAGAACGGGTGGGGTGGGGTACTTCTTGGATCACAGCAAGAGTGTGAAGGAGCCTTTCGAGGTCCAAGTGGGAAAAGGGGTGAGACGCCGCAGCCGACCAGGGCCTCATGCCCCCTGCAGGGGAGAAGCTCCTGGTTTTTCTCGAATTGCAGTGGCGTCTTCTCGAGTTACAATGGGAAACCCAAGGACCTGTCCCTGAGGCCTGAGGAGAGGCCAGTCTCCATGCGAGTTGCGAGGCGCCCTGGGGATTCCCCACAGTCGTCGCTGGGTCCTCAGTCCTCCTCTGGTGCTGAGATTGCAGCCTGAGCTTTCCTTGTCTGTGCTGACGTAGGTCTTGGGGTTCCCCTGGAACCCAGACAGGGGAGTCAGTCCTTGTTTCTTCTGGAGAGGTGCACAACCACTTTCCTCCCTAGCTGAAGCAGTACTGTCCCACTCCCTGTCGAGGGGACACAGGGATCTGTGTCTTGCCTTCCTGGTACTAGAGAGATGTCTCATATGCCTCGGGATGACATTCGAGGCAGGGCAGGGCAGTCAGGTTCATCTAGACTGGACAAGGCATTTGGGGGTCTTGGGGAATGGTGGCCCAACCCCTGAGGATCCTCCTGACTCTCCTGGTGCGAGCGCCTCCTCTTGGGATGTGAGGGGAACGCCGATAACCCTTTCCCGACAAAGCAGGGAAAGGGCCCCTCATCTGGAGCTTAGCAGGGGAAACGAGGCTAGTCTTGAGTCACGATGGGACCTTCGGGGTTCTTCTCGAGTGGGGATGGGTGCGGCGGGGAACTTCTTGTGTCACAGCAAGGCTGTGATAGAGCCTTTCCAGGTCCAAAAAGGAAGGGGAGATTTTCCCTGGGACACCGCAGCAGACAAGGGCCTCACCCCACCTGCAGGAGAGAAGCTTCTGGTTTTTTTTCCAAGTTGTGGCGTGGTCCTCTTGAGTTAAGATGGGGACCCCAGCAACCCACCCCTGTGGCCACAGGAGAGGCAAATCTCTGTGCGAATTGCGAGGCGCCTCCAGAGATTTCTCCCCAGATGTCACAGGGTTCTCAGTCCTCGTCATTTGCTCAGGCCGGAACCCAAACTTTTGCCGCCTGTGCTGTCATAGGACCTGGGTTCCCCTGGAGCCTCATTAGGGGAGTCAGGCTTCGTCTAGCTTGGAGATGTGTAAGGCCACTTTCCTCCCCAGCTGCAGCAGCAGTGTCTGGCTCGCCATCGAGCAGACACAGGGATCTGTGGCTTGCCCTCGAGGTACCCCAAGGCTGTCACACGTGCCAGTGTGTAGGAGTCTAACCTCGGGTTGGCAGTCAAGGTAGTACAGGGCAGTCAGGTTCACCTGGAGTGGACGAGTCATTTGGGGTCTTGGAGAATGGTGGCCCTAACCCTGAGGCTCCTCCCGAGTCTCCTGGTGCGAGTGCCTCTTCTTGGGATGGGAGGGGAGCGCCTGAAACCTTTCTCGAAGGCGCAGGGTAAGGGACCCTCATCTAGAGATGAGCAGGGAAAATGGGGCTCCATAGAGTCCCGGGGGGACCCTCAGGGTTCTTCTCGATTGAGGTCGCGTGGGTCGGAAACTTATTGGGTCACAGCAAGGGTGTAAAATGATCCTTTAGAGGTGCAAAGGGGAAGAGGTGATTTCCCCTGAGACTCTGCAGTGGAAAAGGGCCTCACCACGCCTGCTGGGGCGAAGTTTCTGGTTTTTCTCAAGTTGTGGTGAGGTCCTCTCGAGTTACGACGGGGACCACAGGGACCCTCCCCTGTGGCCTCAGGAGAGTCCAGTCTTCATGCGAGTTGTGAGTCGCCTCTGGGGATTCATCTCCAGTCGTCCCCAGGCCCTCAGTTTTCTCATGGTGCTGAGACCGGAAAGTCAGCTTTCTTCACCCAGCTGACATCTGTCTTGGGGATCCCCTGGAGCTCCCACTGTGGAGTCCGACATGGTCTCGCCTGGAGATGTGTATGGCCGCTTTCCTCCCCAGCTGCAGCAGCAGTGTCCAGCTCCCCGTCTACGGACACAGGGATCTGTGGCTTGACCTACAGGTTCCCAGGGCTGACACATGTACCAGTGTGTAGGCAGTCGAGCTTAGGGGTGATATACGAGGCAGTGCAGGGGTGTCAGATTCACACGGAATGGTCGAGGCATTTGGGGTTCTTGGGGAATGGTGGCCCAACCCCTGAGGCCCCTCTTGACTCTCCTGGTGCAAACGTCTCCTCTGGGGATGTGAGGGGATCGCCGGGAACCCTTTCCAGACGGAACAGGGAAAGGGCCCCTCATCTGGAGTCTAGCACTGGAAAACAGGGCTCCTTTTGAGTCGTGGCGGGACCCTCGGTGTTCCTCTCAAGTGGGGACGGGTGGGGTGGAGATTTCAAAGGATTAAAGCAAGGGTGTGAAGGAGCCATTCGAGGTCCAAGAGGGAAGGGGTAATTTCCCCCGAGACGCTGCAGCAGATAAGGGCCCCACCCCGCCTGCAGGGAAGAAGCTTCTGGTTTTTCTCGCTTACGGCGGGGACCTCTTGAATTATGACAGGGACCACAAGGACCCACCCCTGTGGTCTCAGGAGAGTCCAGTCCCCATGCGAGTTGCGAGCTGCCTCTGGGGATTCCTCCCAAGTCATGCTGGGTCCTCAGTACTCGTCTGTTGCTGACGCGGAGCCTGAGCTTTCCTACCCCGTTCTGATATAGGATTTAGGGTTCGACTGGAGCCCCCAGAGTGGAGTCCAGCCTTGTCTTGCCTGGAGAAGTGCATGGCTGCTTTTCTCCTCTGCTGCAGCAGCAGTGTCCCGCTCCACGTCGAGTGGACACTGGGATCTGTGGCTTGCCCCTGTGGTACCCCAGGGCTGTCACATTTGCCAGTGTGTTGGGAGTCAAGCCTCGGGTTGACAGTCGAGGTAGTGCAGGGCAGTCAGGTGCATCTGGAGTGGAAGAGGCATTTGAGGGTATTAGGGAATGGTGGCCCAACCCCTGAGGCTCCTCCAAACACTCCTGGTGTGAGCATTTCCTCTTGGAATGCAAGGGGAGTGCCCTGAACCCTTTTCCGAGGAGGCAGGGAAAGGGCCCCTTATCTGGAGCTGAGCAAGGGAAAACGGGGCTCCTCTTGAATCATGGCAGGACCCTCGGAATTCCTCTCGAATGAGAACGGGTGGGGTGGGGTACTTCTTGGATCACAGCAAGAGTGTGAAGGAGCCTTTCGAGGTCCAAGTGGGAAAAGGGGTGAGACGCCGCAGCCGACCAGGGCCTCATGCCCCCTGCAGGGGAGAAGCTCCTGGTTTTTCTCGAATTGCAGTGGCGTCTTCTCGAGTTACAATGGGAAACCCAAGGACCTGTCCCTGAGGCCTGAGGAGAGGCCAGTCTCCATGCGAGTTGCGAGGCGCCCTGGGGATTCCCCACAGTCGTCGCTGGGTCCTCAGTCCTCCTCTGGTGCTGAGATTGCAGCCTGAGCTTTCCTTGTCTGTGCTGACGTAGGTCTTGGGGTTCCCCTGGAACCCAGACAGGGGAGTCAGTCCTTGTTTCTTCTGGAGAGGTGCACAACCACTTTCCTCCCTAGCTGAAGCAGTACTGTCCCACTCCCTGTCGAGGGGACACAGGGATCTGTGTCTTGCCTTCCTGGTACTAGAGAGATGTCTCATATGCCTCGGGATGACATTCGAGGCAGGGCAGGGCAGTCAGGTTCATCTAGACTGGACAAGGCATTTGGGGGTCTTGGGGAATGGTGGCCCAACCCCTGAGGATCCTCCTGACTCTCCTGGTGCGAGCGCCTCCTCTTGGGATGTGAGGGGAACGCCGATAACCCTTTCCCGACAAAGCAGGGAAAGGGCCCCTCATCTGGAGCTTAGCAGGGGAAACGAGGCTAGTCTTGAGTCACGATGGGACCTTCGGGGTTCTTCTCGAGTGGGGATGGGTGCGGCGGGGAACTTCTTGTGTCACAGCAAGGCTGTGATAGAGCCTTTCCAGGTCCAAAAAGGAAGGGGAGATTTTCCCTGGGACACCGCAGCAGACAAGGGCCTCACCCCACCTGCAGGGGAGAAGCTTCTGGTTTTTCTCGAGATGCGGCGGGTTCCTCTCGAGATACGATGAGGATCCCAGTGTTCCGCCCCTGTGGCCACAGGAAAGGCCAGTCTCTCTGCGAGTAGCGAGGCACCTCTGGGGATTCCTCCACAGTCGTCACCAGGTCCTCAGCCCTTGTATGGTACTGAGGCCGGAGCCTGAGCTTGCCTCCATCATGCTGACATAGGTCTTGGGGTTCCCCTGGAGCCCCCACAGTGGAGTCAGGCCTCATCTCGCCAGGAGACGTGCATGGCCACTTTCCTCCCAAGCTTCAGAAGAAGAGTCCGGCTCCCCTTTGAGCAGACACAGGGATCTGTGGCTTGCCCTCGAGGTACCCCAGGGCTGTCACACGTGCCAGAGTGTCAGGAGTCTAGCCTTGGGATGACAGTCGAGGCAGTGCAGGGAAGTCTGGTGCATCTGGAGTGGACGGGCATTTGGGGGTCTTGGGGAATGGTGGCCCGACCCCTGAGGCTCCTCCCGACTCTCCTGGTGGGAGCGCCTCCACATGGGATGCCAGCGGAGCACCGGGAAACCTGTCCCGACGGAGCAGGGAAAGGGCCCCTCATATGGAGCTGAGCAGGGGAAAATGGGGCTCCTCTTGACTCACGGCAGGGCCCTCGGTGTTCCTCTCGTGTGGGGACGGGTGGGGCGGGGAACTTCTTGTGTCACAGCAAGGGTGTGAAGGAGCCTTTCGAGGTCCAAGAGGGAAGTGATGATTTCCCCTGAGACACCTCAGCACACAAGAAACACAACCCACCTCCAGGGGAGAAGCTTTTTGTTTTTCTTGAGTTGCGGTGGGGTCTACTCGAGTTAGGATGGGGACCACAAGACACGCCCCTCTGGACTCAGGAAAAGCCAGTCTCCATGCGAGTTGTGAGGTGCCTCTGGGGATTCCTCACCAGTCGGTGCTGAGTCCTCAGTCCTTGTCTGGTGCTTAGGCCGGATCCTCAGCTTGACTTGCCAGTGATGACATAGGCCTTGGGGTTCCCCTGGAGCCCCCACAGGGGAACCAGGCCTCGTCTCGCCTGGACACGTGCAAGGCTGCTTTCCTCCCCAGCTGCAGCAGTAGTGTCCGGCTCCCCGTCTAGTGGACACAGGGACCTGTGGCTCTACCTGGAGGTACCTCAGAGCTGTCACAGGTGCCAGTGTATCGGGAGTGGAGACTGGGGGTGACAGTCGGGGCAGTGCAAGGCAGTCAGGTGACTCTGGAGTTGACGAGGCATTTGGGGGTCTTGGGGAATTGTGCCCCGACTCCTGAGGCTCTTCCCGACTCTCTTGGTGCGAGCACCTCCTCTTGGGATGCGAGGGGAGCGCCGGGAAAGGGCCCCTCATATGGAGCTGAGCAGTGGAAAAAGGGGGCTCCTCTTGAATCACGGCGGGACACTTGGGGTTCCACTCGAGTGGGGACGGGTTGGAAGGGGAACCTCTTGGGTCACATCTAGGGTGTGAATGAGCCTTTCGAGGTCCAGGATGGAAGGGATGATTTCCACCTAGATGCCGCAGCGGACAAGGGCCTCACACCTCCTGGAGGGGATAAGCTTCTGGGTTTTCTGGAGTTGCAGTGGGGTCCTCTAAAGTTATGGCAGGTCCTCTAAAGTTACGGCGGGGATCTCAGGTACCCACCCCTGTGGTCTCACGAGAGGCCAGTCTCCGTGGGGGATTCGTGTCCCCTATTGGGATTCCTCCCCAGTCATCTCCAAGTACTCAGTCCTCGTCTGGTGCTGAGGCAGGAGCCTGAGCTTGCCTCGTCCATGCAAACATAGATATTGGGATTCCCCTAAAGCCACCACAGTGGAGTCAGGCCTCGTCTCGCCTGGAGACATGCACAGCTGCTTTCCTCCCCAGGTGCAGCAGCAGTGTCCATCTTCCCATCAAGTGGACACATGAATCTGTGGCTTGCTCTCGAGGTTCTCCAGGGCTGTCACACATGCCAGTGAGTCGAGAGTTGAGCCTCGGGGTGACAGTCAAGGCAGTGCAAAGCAGTCAAGAGCATCTGGATTAGACGAGGCATGTGGGTATATTGGGGAATGGTGGCCTCACACCTGAGGCTCCTCCCGACCCTCATGGTGCGAGCGCCTCCTCTCGGGATGCAAGGGCAGCACCAGGAACCCTTTCTCGATGGAGCAGGGAAAATGCTCCTCATCTGGAGCTGAGCAGGGAAAAACGGGGCTCGTCTTTATTCCCGGTGGGACCATCTTGGTTCCTCTCAAGTGCGGAAGGGTGGGCCGGGGAACTTCTTGGGTCAGGGGAAGGGTGTGAAGGAGCCTTTCGAGGTCCAAAAGGGAAGAGGTGATTTAACCTGAGACACCGCAGCAGACAAGGGCCTCACTCCGACTGCAGGGGAGAAGCTTCTGGTTTTTCTCAAGTTGCTGCGGGACCCTTTCATGTTAAGACTAGATCCCAGGGACCCGCCCCTGTGGCCACAGGAGAGGCCAGTCTTCGTGCGAGTGGTGAGGCCCCTCTGGGGATTCGTCCCCAGTGATCACAGGTTCTCAGTTTTTGTCTGGTGCTGAGACCGGAGCCTGAAATTTCCTCACCCATGCTGACAGAGGTGTTGGAGTTCTGCTGGAGCCCCCACAGGGGAGTCAGGCCTCTTCTCGCCTGGAGATGTGCATGGACGCTTTCCTCCCCAGCTGCAGCAGCAGTGTCCGCCTCCCCGGACACTGGGATCTGTGGCTTAACGTCGTGGTATCCCAGGGCTGTCACACGTGCCAGTGTGTTGGGAGTCGAGTCTCGTGGTGACAGTCGAGGTAATGCATGACAGTCAGTTGCATCTGGAATGCACAAGGCATTTTGGTGTCTTGGGGAATGGTGGCTGGACCCCAGAGGCTCCTCCCGACTCTCTAGGTGCGAGCGCCTCCTCGTTGGATGTGATGGGAGCACCGGGAATCCTTTCCCGATGGAGCAGGGAAAGGGCCCCTCATCTGCAGCCGAGCAGGGGAAAAGGGGGCTCTACTTGAGTCACGGCGGGACCCTCAGATCTCCTCTCGACTGGGGACGGGTGAGGCGGGGAACTTGTTGATTCACATCAAGGGTGTGAAGTAGTCTTTGGAGGTCCAGGAGGGAAGGGGGGATTTCCCCCGAGATGCCGCATCAGACAAGGGCCTCAGCCCGCCTGCGAGGGAGAAGTTCCTGGGTTTGCTCGAAGTTGTGGCGGGGTCCTCTCGTGTTACGACAGGGACTCCTGGGACCTGACCTTGTGGCCTCAGAAGAGGCCAGTCTCTGTGGAAGTTGTGCGGCACCTCTGGGGATTCCTCCCCAGTCGTCGCCGGTTCCTCAGTCCATTTTTGATGCTGAGGCCGGAGTCTGAGCTTGCCTCGCCCTTGCTGACATGGATCTTGGGATTCTCCTGGAGCCCCCACAGGGGAGTCAAGCCTCGTCTCGCCTGGAGGTGTGCACGGCCGCTTTCCTCCCCATTTATAGCAACAGTGCGCGGCTCCCCATCGAGCGGACACAGGGATCTGTGGCTTGCCCTCGAGTTACCCCAGGGCTGTCACACGTGCAAGTCTGTTGGGACTCGAGCCTTGGGGTGAAAGTCGAGGCAGTGTAGGGCATTCAGTTTCATCTGGAGAGGATGAGGCATTTGGGGGTCTTGGGGAATGGTGGCCCGACCCCTGAGGCTCCTCCCAACCCTCCTGGTGGGAGCACCTCCTCTTAGGATGCAATGGGAGCACCAGGAACCCTTTCCCGACAAAGTAGGGAAAGGGCACCGCATCTGGAGCTGAGCAGGGGAAATCGGGGCTCCTCTTGAGTCGTGGCAGGATGCTCAGGGTTCCTCTCGAGTGGGGCCAGGTGGGGCGGGTAGCTTCTTGGTTCACAGCAAGGGTGTGAAGGAGCCTTTCGAGGTTCAACAAGCAAGGGGGGATTTCCGCCGAGACGCCATAGCAGACAACGACTTCACCCTGCCTGCAGCAGAGAAGCTTCTGGTTTTTCTCGAGTTGCGGCGGTGTCCTCTAGAGTTACGACGGGAACTCCAGGGAACCGCCACTCTGGTTTCAAGAGAGACCAGTCTCCATGCAAGTTGCGAGGCAACTCGGGGGATTCCTCCACAGTCATCGCCGGGTCCTTAGTCCTCATATGGTGCTGAGGCTGGACCCTGAGCTTGCCTCGCCTTGCTGACATAGACCTCGCCGTTCCACAGGAACCCCCACATTGGAGTCATGCCTCGTGTCATCTGGAGACGTGCACGGCCGCTTTCCTTCCCAGCTGCAGCAGCATTGTCTGGCTCCCCGTCGAGCAGACACAGGGATCTGTGGCTAGCCCTCGAGGTACCCCAGGGCTATCACACGTGCCAGTGTGTCGGGAGTCGAGCCTCGGGGTGACAGTCAAGCCAGTGCAGGGCAGTCAGGTGCATCTGGAGTGGACGTGGCATTTGAGGGTCTTGGGGAATGTTGGCCCAAACCCTGAGGCTCCTCCCAACACTCCCGGTGCTAGCGCCTCTTCTTGGGATGGGAGTGGAGCACCGGGAACCCTTTCCCATCGAAGCATGGAAAGAGCCCCTCATCTGGAGATGAGCCTGGTAAAAGGGGGCTCCTCTTGAGTAGTGGCGGGACCCTTGGGGTTCCTCTCGAGTGGGGACTGGTGCGGTGAGGAACTTCTTGCGTCACACCAAGGGTGAGAAGGAGCTTTCCTAGGTCCAAGAGGGAAGGGGTGATTTCCTCTGAGACGCCACAGAGGACAAGGGCCTCACCATGCCCGCAGGGAGAAGCTTCTGGTTTTTCTTGGGTTGCGTCGTGGTCCTCTCAAGTTACGACGGGGACCCCAGGGACCCGCCACTGTGGCCTCAGAAGAGGCCAGCCTCCGTGCGAGTTAACAGGTTCCTCTGAGGATCCCTCTCCAGTCGACCCTGGGTCCTCAATCATGGTCTGGTGCTGAGGCCAGAGCCTGAGCTTGCCTTGCCCGTGCTGCTAAAGGTCTTGGTTTCCCCTGGAGCCCCCACAGGGGAGTCAGGCTTCGTCTAGCCTGGAGACGTGCATGGCCGCTTTCCTCAGCAGCAGTGTCCAGCTCCTCATCGAGGGGACACAGGGACCTGTGGCTTGCCCTAGAAGTACCCCAGGGCTGTCACACTAGCCAGTGTGTCAGGCGTCGAGCTTCAGGGTGACAGTCGAGGCAGTGCAGGGCAGTCAGGTGCGTCTGGAGTGGACTAGGCATTTGGGATTTTGGGGGAATATTGGCCTGACACAAGAGGCTGCTCCCGACTCTCCTGGTGCGAGCGCCTCCTCTTGGGATGTGAGGGGAGCGCTGGGAACACTTTCCTGATGGAGCAGTGAAGGGGCCCTCATCTGGAGCTGAGCAGGGGAAACGGAGCTCCACTTGAATCGTGGTGGGATTCTGGCGGCTCCTCTTGAGTGGGGATGCGTGGGGCAGGGAACCTCTTGGTCACAGTCAGACTGTGTAGGAGGCTTTCGAAGTCCAAGAGAGAAGGGGTGATTTCCTCCGAGATGCCGCAGCAGACAAGGGCCTCACCCACCAGCAGGCAAGAAGCTTCTGGTTTTCCTCGAGCTGTGGTGGGGTCCTCTTGAGTTACGACTGGGACCCAGGGACCCACCCCTGTGGCCGCAGGAGAGGCCTGTTTCTGTTCGAGTTTCAAGGCCCTTCTGGGGATTCATCGCCAGTTGTTGCCTGGTCCTCAGTCCTCGTCTGGTATAGAGGCTGGAGCGTGAGGATTCCTCGCCTGTGATGATATGTCTTGGGGTTCCCCTGGAGCCTGCACAGGGAAGTCAATCCTCCTCTAGGATGGAGACGTGCATGGCCGCTTTTCTGCCCAGGTGCAGCAGCAATGTCCGGCTCCCCGTTGAGCAGACACAGGGATCTGTGGCTTTCCCTCGAGGTAGCCCAGGGTTGTCACACTTGCCGGTTTGTCAGGAGTCGAACCTCTGGGTGACAGTCGAGGCAATGCAGGGCATTCAGGTTCATCTGGAGTGGACGAGGCATTTAAGAGTCTTGGGGAATGGTGGCCCGATCCCAGCGTCTCCTCTCGACTCTCCTGGTGCTAGCGCCTACTCTTGGGATGGGAGTGGACCATCGGGCAACCATTCCTGATGGAGTAGGGAAAGGGCCCCTCATCTTGAGCTGAGCAGGGGAAAACGGGGCTCCACTTGAGTCGCCGCGGGACCCTCGAGGTTCCTCTCCAGTGGGGAGGGCAAGGGTGGTGAACTTCTTGGGTCACAACAAGGGTGTGAAAGAGCCTTTCGAGGTCCAAGAGGGAAGGGGTGATTTCCACCGAGAAGCCACAGTGGACAAGGGTCTCACCCCGCCTGAAGGGGAGAAGCTTCTGGTTTTTCTCGAGCAGCAGCAGGGTCCTTTCGAGTTACGACATGGACCTCAGGGACCCACGCCTGTGGCTTCAGTCTCCATGGGAGTTGCGTGGCACCACTGGGGATTCCTCTCCAGTCATCGCCCGGTCTTCAGTTCTCATCTGGTGCTGAGGCCTGGGCCTGAGCTTGCCTCGACATAAGTGCTGACATAAGTCTTGGGATTTTCCGGGAGCACCCACAGGGGAGTCACGCCTTGTCTCGCCTGGAGACATACCTGGCCGCTTTCCTCCCCAGCTGCAGCAGCAGAGTCCAGCTCCCCATCAAGCGGACACAGGGATCTGTGGCTTGCCCTCGAGGTATCCCAGGGCTGTCACACGTGCCAGTATGTTGGGAGTCAAGCGTTGGGGTGACAGCCGAGGCAGAGCAGGGCAGTCAGGTTCATCTGGAGAAGACGAGGCATTTGGGGATCTTGGGGGATCTTGGACTGACCGCTGAGGCTCCTCCCGACACTCCTGGCGCGAGTGCTTCCTCTTGGTATGCTAGGGGAGCTTAGGGAACCCTTTACCAATGCAGCAGGGAAAGGGCCCCTCATCTGGAGCTGAGCATAGGAAAACGGGGCTCGTCTTGAGTCGCATTGTGACCCATGGGGTTTTTCTCGAGTTGTGACAGCTGGGGCAGGGAACTTCATGGTTCACAGCAAGGGTGTGAAGGAGCCATTCGAGGTCCAAGAGGGAAGGGGTGATTTCCCCCTAGATGCCACATCGGACAAGGGCCTCACCCCACCTGGATGGGAGAAGCTTCTGATTTTTCTCGAGTTGCAGTGGGGTCCTTTCGAGTTACGACAGGGACCACAGGGACCTGCCCTTTGGGCGTCAGGAGAGACCAGTCTCCGTGTGAGTTGCGAGTCGCCTCTGGGATTTCTCCCCAGTGATTGCTGGGTCCTCAGTCCTCGTCTGGTGCTTAGGCCGGAGCATGAGCTTGCCTCGCCCGTGCTGACATAGGTCCTGGGATTCCCTGGAGCCCCCACAAGAGAGTCAGGCCTTGACTGTCCTGGAGACGTGCATGGCTGCTTTCCTCCCCAGCTGCAGCAGCAATGTCCTGCTCCCCGTTGAGTGGACACAGGGATCTATGGCTTGCACTCGAGGTACCCCAGGGCTGTGAAACGTGCCTGTGTGTTGGAAGTCGAGATTCAGGGTGACAGCCGAGGCAGAACAGAGCAGTCAGGCTCATCTGGAGTGGATGGGGCATTTGGGGTCTTGGGAAATAGTGGACCGAACCCTGAAGTTCCTCCCGATACTCCTGTTGCGTGTGCCTCCTCTTGGGATGTGACGGGAGCACTGGGAATGCTTTCTTCTCGGATCAGGGAAAGGGCCCCTCATCTGGAGCTGAGCAGGGAAAAACGGGGCTCCTCTGGAGTTGCAACGGGATGCTCGGGGTTCCTCTCGATTGGGGACTTGTGGGGTGGGGAACTTCTTTGGTCACAGCAAGGGTGTGAAGGAGCCTTTCGAATTCCAAAGGGAAGGAGGGATTTCCCCGGAGACAAAGCAGAGACATGGGCCTCACCCTGCCTGCAGGGGAGAAGGTTCTGGTAATTCTCAAGTTGCAGCAGGGTCCTTTGCAGTTAGGACAGGGACACCATGAACACACCACTGTGGCCTCAGTCGAGGCCAGTCTCTGAGCGAGTTGAAAGGCCCCTCTGGGGATTCCTCGCCAGTCGTCACTGGGTCCTCAGTCCTCGTCTGGTGCTGAGGCCAGAGCCTGAGCTTGCCTCGCCCATGGTGGCATATTTCTTGGGGTTTCCCTGGAGCCCCCACAGGGGAGTCAGGCCTCGATCACCTGGAGACGTGCACGGCCGCTTTCCTCCCCAGCTGCAGCAGCAGTGTCCCGCTCCCCGTGGAGGGGACACAGGGATCTGTGGATTTTCCTCGAGGTACCCCAGGGCTGTCACACGTGCCAGTGTGTCGGAAGTTGAGCGTTGGGCTGACAGCCGAGGCAGTGGAGGGCAGTCAGGTGCATCCGGAGAGGACAAGGATTTTGTTGGTATTGGCTAATGGTGGCCGGACCCATTACGCTCCTCCCGAATCTCGTTGTGCGAGCGCCTCCTCTTGGGATGCGAGGGGAGTGCCTGGAAAACTTTACCAGTGAAGCAGGGAAAGGGCCCCTCATCTGGAGCTGAGTGGGGCAAAACAGAGCACAACTTGAGTCAAGGCGGGACACTCGTGGTTTCTCTCGAGTGGGGACGGGATGGGCGTGGAATTTCTTGGGTCACAGAAAAGGTGTGAAGGGGCCTTTCGAGGTCCAAGTGGGAAGGGGTGATTTCCCCCGAGAGACTGCAGCGGAAAAGGACCTCACCCCGCCTGCAAGGGAGAAGCTTCTGGTTTTTCGCGAGTTTCAACGGGGTCACCTCGAGATACGACAGGAACCCCAGGGACCCGCTGCTGTGGCCTCAGGAGAGGCCAGTCTCCATGCGAGTTGTGAGGCGCCTTTGGAGATTCCTTCCCAGTCATCCACGGGTCCTCAGTCCTCGTCTGGTGCTGAGGCCGGAGACTGAGATTGCCTCGCCCGTGCTGACATAGGTCTTGGGGTTCCCCTGGAGACCCCACCGGGGTGTCTGGCCTCTTCTCACCTGGAGACGTGCACGCTGCTTATCTCCCCAGCTGCAGCAGCAGTGTCCGGCTCCCCGTCGAGCGGACACAGGGATCTTGCCTGTGTCTTGCCCTCGAGGTACTCCAGAGCTCTCACACATCCCAGTGTGCTGGGAGTCGACCCTGGGGGTGACAGTCGAGCAGTTAAGGGCAGTCAGGTTCATCTGGAGTGGTCGAGGCATTTGGCGGCCTTGGGGAATGGTGGCCATAACCATGAGGCTCCTACCAACTATCCTGGTGTGAGCGACACCTCTTGGGAAGCGAGGGGAATGCTGAGAACCCTTACCCGACCTAGCAGGGAAAAGGCACTTCATCATGAACTCAGCAGGGGAAATCGGGGCTCCCCTTGTGTCCGGCGGGACGCTCGGGTTTCCTCTCCAGTGGGGACGGGTTGGGCAGGTTACTACTTTGGTCTCAGAAAGGGAGTGAAGGAGCCTTTCAAGGTCCAAGAGGGAAGGGGTGATTTCTCCCGAGAGTGCACAGCGGATAAGGGCCTCAACCTGCCTGCAGGAGAGAAGATTCTGGTTTTTCTCAAGTTGCGGCGGGGTCCTCTCCAGTTACGATGGGGACACCACGAACCCGCCACTGTGGTCTCAGGTGAGGCCAGTCTCCGAGCGAGTTGCGAGGCCCCTCTGGGGATTCCTCCCCAGTCGTCACCAGGTCCTCAGTCCTCGTCTGGTGCTGAGGCTGGAGCCTGAGCTTGCCTGCCCATGGTGACATAGGTCTTGGGGTTGCCCTGGAGCCCCCACAGGGGAGTCAAGCCTCGATCGCCTGGAGACATGCACGGCCGCTTTCCTCCCCAGCTGCAGCAGCAGTTTCTGGCTCCCTGTTGAGTGGACACAGGGATCTGTGGCTTGCCCTCGAGGAACCCCAGCGCTATCACACATACCAGTGCATCGGGAGTCGAGCCTCGGTGTGACAGTCGAGGCAGTGCAAGTCAGTCAGGTGCATCTGGAGTGGACGAGGCATTTGAGGGTCTTGGCGAATGATGGCCCAACCCCCGAGTCTCCTCCCGACTCTCCTGGGGCGAGCACCTCCTCTTGGTATGTGGGGGGAGCGCCGTGAACCCTTTGCCAATGGAGCAGGGAAAGGGCTCCTCATCATGAGCTGAGCAGGGGAAACTGGTTCCTCTTGAGTCTTTGTGGGACCCTCGGGATTCCTCTCAAGTGGGGATGGGCGGGGCGTGAAATTCTTGGTTCACAGCAAGGGTGTGAAGTAGCCTTTCGAGGTCCAAAAGGGAAGAGGTGATTTGCCCCAAGACGCCCCAGCAGACAAGGGCCTTACCCTGCCTGCAGGAGTGAAGCTTTCTGTTTTTCACGAGTTGTGGCGGAGTCCTCTCGATTTACGACGGCGAACCCAGAGACCCGACCCTGTGGCCTCAAGAGAGGCCAGTCTCCGTGTGAGTTGCGTGGTGCCCCTGGGGATTCCTCCCCAGTCGTCGCCATTTACTCAGTCCTAGTCTGGTGCTGAGTCTGGATCCTGAGCTTGCTCGCCCGTGCTGACATAGTTCTTGAGGTTCCCCTGGGGCCCCCACAGTGGAATCAGGCTTTGTCTCACCTGGAGACGTGCCCGGCAGCTTTCCTCCCCAGTTGAAGCAGCAGTGTCCGGCTCTCCGTCAAGGGGACACAGGGATCTGTGGCTTAGTCTTGAGGTACCCCAAGTCTCTCTCACGTGCCAGTGTGTGGGGGGTCGAGCCTCGGGGTGACAAGCAATGGTGCAGGCAGTCAGATGCATCTTGAGTGGATGAGGCTTTTGAGGGACGTGGAGAATGTTTGCCAGACCGCTGAGGCTCCTCCAGACTCTCCTGGTGAGAGCTCCTCCTCTTGGGATGGGAGGGGAGAGCCTGGAACCCTTTCCCGACAGAGAACGGAAAGGATCCCTCATCTGGAGCTGAGTAGGGGAAATCGGGGGTCCTCTTGATTCATGGTGGGTTACTCTGGGTTTCTCTCGAGTGGGGACAGGCAGGGCATGAACTACTTAGGTCACAGCAAGGGTGTAAAGGATCCGTTAGAGGTCCAAGAGGGAAGGGGTGATTTCTCCCTAGACGCCACAGCGGATAAGGGCCTCACCCAGCCTGCAGGAGAGAATCTTCTGTTTTTTCTCGTGTTGCAATGGGGTCCTCTCAAGTAACGACAGGGATAGAAGGGACCCATCTCTGTGGCCCCAGGAGTGACCAGTCTCCATGACCGCTGCGCGGTGCCTCTGGGGATTGCGCCCCGGTTGTCGCCGGGTCCTCAGTCCTCGTCTGGTGTTGAGGCTGGAGCCTGAGATTGCCTCGCCCATGCTGACATAGGTCTTGGGGTGCCCCTGAAGCCCTAACAGGGGAGTCAAGCCTCCTCTCACCTGGAGACGTGAACGGCTGCTTTCTTCCCCAGCTGCAGCAGCAGTGTCGGGCTCCCCGTGGAGGGGACACAGGGATCTGTGGATTTTCCTCGAGGTACCCCAGGGCTGTCACACGTGCCAGTGTGTTGGGAGTTGAGCGTCGGGCTGACATCCGAGGCAGTGGAGGGCAGTCAGGTGCATCCGGAGAGGACGAGGATTTAGCTGGTATTTGCGAATGGTGGCCCGACCCCTTAGGCTCCTCCCTACTCTCGTCGTGCAAGCACCTCCTCTTGGGATGGGAGGGGAGTGCCGGGAAACCTTTCCCAATAGAGCAGAGAAAGGGCCCCTCATCTGGAGCTGAGTGGGGCAAAACGGAGTGCAACATGAGTTGAGGCGGGACACTCGTGGTTCCTCTCCAGTGGGGACGGGTGGGGTGGGGAACTTCTTGGGTTACAGCAAGGGTGTGAAGGAGCCTTTCACGGTCCAAAAGGGAAGGGGTGATTTCCCCCGAGAAGCCACAGTGGACAAGTTCCTAACACCGCCTGCAGGGGAGAAGGTTCTTGTTTTTATCCAGTTGCCTCGGGGTCCTCTCAATTTATGACGTGGACTCCAGGGACAAGCCCCTGTGGCCTCAGGAGTGGCCAGTCTCCGAGTGAGTTGCGAGGTGCCACTGAGGATTCCTCTCCAGTTGTTCTCGGGTCCTTAGGCCTCGTCTGGTGCTGAGGCCGGAGCCTGAGCTTGCCTCCCCCATGCTGACATCGGATTTGGGGTTCCCCTGGAGCCCCCACAGTGGAGTCAGGCCAGGAGACATGCATGGCCACTTTCCTCCCCAGCTGCAGCAGCAATGTTCCGCTCCCTGTGGAGCGGACACAGGGATCTGTGGCTTGCCCTCGATGTACCCCAGTGCTGTCACACCTGCCAGTGTATCGGGAGTCAAGTCTTGGGGTGTCAGTAGAGGCGGTGCAGGATATTCAGGTTCATTTGTAGTGGTCTAGGCATTTGGGGGACTTAGTGAATGGTTCCCCGACCCCTGAGGCTCCTTCCGACTGTCCTGGGGAGAGCCCTCCTCTTTGGATGTGAGGGGAATGCCGAGAACCTTTTTCCTACAAAGCACGGTAAGGGCCCATCATTTGGAGCTGAGCAGGGGAAAACGGGACTCTTCTTGAGAGAAGGCGGGACCCTAGGGGTACCTCTCGAGTGAAGACGTGCGGGGTGGGTCACAGCATGGGTGTGAAGGAGCCTTTTGAGTCAAGAGGGAAGGGTTGATTTCCCCTGAGACACCACAGTGGACAATGGCCTCACATCGCCTGCAGGGAGAAGCTTCTGATTTCTCGAGTTGCGGTGCAGTCCTCTCGAGTGTGGACAAGGATCCCAGGAACTGCCCCTGTGGACTCAGAAAAGGACAGTCTCTTTCGAGTTGAGAGGCGCCTCTGGGGATTCCTCCCAAGTTGTAGCCACGTCCTCAGACTTCGTCCGGTGGTGAGGCCGGAGGATGAGCTTGCCTCGTCCGTGCTGACATAGGTTTTGTTGTACCCCTAGAGCCTCCACAGGGCACTCAGGCCTTGTCTCGCCTAGAGATGTGCACGGCCGCTTTCCTCCCCAGCTGCAGCAGCAGTATCCGGCTCCCCATTGAGCCGAAACAGAGCTCTGTGGCTTGCCCTTGAGGTACCCCAGGGCTGTCACACGTGCCAGTGTGTCGGGCTTCGAGCCTCGGGGTGACAGCCATGGCAGTGCAGTGCAGTCAGTTGCCTCTGGAGTGGACGAGGCGTTCCAGGGTCTTGGGCAATGGTGGCCCGACCCGAGTCTCCACCTGACTCTCCTGGTGCGAGTGCCTTTTCTTGGAATGCTAGGGGAGCTCCGGGAAACCTTTCCCGATGGAGCAGGGAAAGGGCCGCTCATCTGAACCTGAGCAGGGGAAAACGGGGCTCCTTTTGTGTTACTGCAGGACTTTCAGGCTTCCTCTCCAGTGGGACGGGTGGGGAGGGGAACTTCTTAGGTCACAGCAAGGGTGGGTAGGATCCTTTTGAGGTCCAAGAGGGAAGGGGGGATTTCCCCTGAGATGCCACAGCAGACAAGGGCTTCACCCCACCTGCAGGGGAGAAGCTTCTAATTTTTCTCCAAGTGCGTGGGGTCCTCTCGAGTTATGAAGGTGACTCCAGGGACCCGCCCCTGTGGCCTCAGGAGAGGCCAGTCTCTGTGCGAGTTGAGAAAAACCTCTGGGGATTCCTCCACAGTCGTCTCCCGGTCCTAAGTCACGTCTGGTGCTGAGGCCAGAGCCTAAGTTTGCCTCACCCATGCTGACATAGGTCTTGGGGTTTCCCTGGAGCCCGCACAGGGAAGTCAGTCCTCATCTCGCCTGGAGACGTGCACGGCTGCTTTCGTCCCCAGCTGCAGCAGCAGTGTCCTTGCTCCCCATCGAGCGGACCGGGGATCTGTGGCTTGCCTCAAGATACCACAGACTGTCACATGTGCCAGTGTGTCGTGAGTCGAGCCTCGGGGAGACAGTTGAAGCAGTGCAGGGCAGACAGGTGCATCTGGAGTGGACGAGCCATTGGGTGTTTTCGGGAATGGTGGCCAGACCCCTGAGGCTCCTCCCCATTCTCCTCTTGGGATCGCCTCCTCTTGGGATGCACAGGAAGCGCCAGGAACCCTTTCTTGAAGGAGCATGGAAAGGGCCCTTCATCTGGAAATGAGTTTGGGAAAATGGGGACTCTTGAGTCATGCCAGGAACCTCGAGGTTCCTCTCAACTGGGACGGGTGAGGCGTGGAACTTTAGGGGTCACAGCAGAGTGTGAAAGAGCCTTTCACGGTCCAATATGGAAAGGTTGATTTCCCCCGAGACGCCGCAGCTGAAAAGTGCTTCACCCTGCCGGCAGGGAAAAAGCTTCTGGTTTTTCTCGAGTTGTGGCGGGGTCCTCTCGAGTCACGACGGGCATCCCAGGGACCCACCACTGTGGCCTCAGGAGAGGCCAGTCTCGGTGGGAGTTGTGAGGCGCCTCTGGTGATTCCTCCACAGTCGTCGCCGGGTCCGCTGACCTCATCTGGTGCTGGGGCCGGAGCCTAAGCTTGCTTCGCCTGTGCTGACATAGGTCTTGGGGTTCCCCTGGAGCCCTCACAGGAGAGTCATGTCTCCTCTCACCTGGAGATGTGAACGGCCGCTTTCCTCCCCAGCTGCAGCAGCAGTGTCTGGCTCCCCGTGGAGGTTACACAGGGATCTGTGGATTTTCCTCGAGGTACCCCAGGGCTGTCACACGTGCCAGTGTGTTGGGAGTTGAGCGTCGGGCTGACATCCGAGGCAGTGGAGGGCAGTCAGGTGCATCCGGAGAGGACGAGGATTTTGCTGGTATTAGTGAATGGTGGCCCGACCCCTTAGGCTCCTCCCTACTCTCGTCGTGTGAGCGCCTTCTCTTGGTATGGGAGGGGAGTGCAGGGAAACCTTTCCCGATGGAGCAGAGAAAGGGCCCCTCATCTGGAGCTGAGTGGGGCAAAACGGAATGCAACCTGAGTCGAGGCGGGAAACTCTTGGTTCCTCTCGAGTGGGGATGGGATGGGCGTGGAATTTCTTGGGTCACAGCGAGGGTGTGAAGGAGCCTTTCGAGGTCCAAGTGGGAAGGGGTGATTTCCTCCGAGAGGCCGCAACAGACAAGGGCCTCACCCCGCCTGCAGGGGAGAAGCTTCTGGTTTTTCTCCAGTTGCAACAGGGTCCCCTCGANCGTCTGGTGCTGAGGCCAGAGCCTAAGTTTGCCTCACCCATGCTGACATAGGTCTTGGGGTTTCCCTGGAGCCCGCACAGGGAAGTCAGTCCTCATCTCGCCTGGAGACGTGCACGGCTGCTTTCGTCCCCAGCTGCAGCAGCAGTGTCCTTGCTCCCCATCGAGCGGACCGGGGATCTGTGGCTTGCCTCAAGATACCACAGACTGTCACATGTGCCAGTGTGTCGTGAGTCGAGCCTCGGGGAGACAGTTGAAGCAGTGCAGGGCAGACAGGTGCATCTGGAGTGGACGAGCCATTGGGTGTTTTCGGGAATGGTGGCCAGACCCCTGAGGCTCCTCCCCATTCTCCTCTTGGGATCGCCTCCTCTTGGGATGCACAGGAAGCGCCAGGAACCCTTTCTTGAAGGAGCATGGAAAGGGCCCTTCATCTGGAAATGAGTTTGGGAAAATGGGGACTCTTGAGTCATGCCAGGAACCTCGAGGTTCCTCTCAACTGGGACGGGTGAGGCGTGGAACTTTAGGGGTCACAGCAGAGTGTGAAAGAGCCTTTCACGGTCCAATATGGAAAGGTTGATTTCCCCCGAGACGCCGCAGCTGAAAAGTGCTTCACCCTGCCGGCAGGGAAAAAGCTTCTGGTTTTTCTCGAGTTGTGGCGGGGTCCTCTCGAGTCACGACGGGCATCCCAGGGACCCACCACTGTGGCCTCAGGAGAGGCCAGTCTCGGTGGGAGTTGTGAGGCGCCTCTGGTGATTCCTCCACAGTCGTCGCCGGGTCCGCTGACCTCATCTGGTGCTGGGGCCGGAGCCTAAGCTTGCTTCGCCTGTGCTGACATAGGTCTTGGGGTTCCCCTGGAGCCCTCACAGGAGAGTCATGTCTCCTCTCACCTGGAGATGTGAACGGCCGCTTTCCTCCCCAGCTGCAGCAGCAGTGTCTGGCTCCCCGTGGAGGTTACACAGGGATCTGTGGATTTTCCTCGAGGTACCCCAGGGCTGTCACACGTGCCAGTGTGTTGGGAGTTGAGCGTCGGGCTGACATCCGAGGCAGTGGAGGGCAGTCAGGTGCATCCGGAGAGGACGAGGATTTTGCTGGTATTAGTGAATGGTGGCCCGACCCCTTAGGCTCCTCCCTACTCTCGTCGTGTGAGCGCCTTCTCTTGGTATGGGAGGGGAGTGCAGGGAAACCTTTCCCGATGGAGCAGAGAAAGGGCCCCTCATCTGGAGCTGAGTGGGGCAAAACGGAATGCAACCTGAGTCGAGGCGGGAAACTCTTGGTTCCTCTCGAGTGGGGATGGGATGGGCGTGGAATTTCTTGGGTCACAGCGAGGGTGTGAAGGAGCCTTTCGAGGTCCAAGTGGGAAGGGGTGATTTCCTCCGAGAGGCCGCAACAGACAAGGGCCTCACCCCGCCTGCAGGGGAGAAGCTTCTGGTTTTTCTCCAGTTGCAACAGGGTCCCCTCGAGATACGATGGGGACCCCAGGGACCCACCGCTGTGGCCTCAGGAGAGGCCAGTCTCCCTGTGAGTTGCGAGGCGCTTTTGGAGATTCCTCCCCAGTCATCCCCGGGTCCGCAGTCCTCGTCTTGCCTGTGTCTTGCCCTCGAGGTACTCCAGAGCTCTCACACATCCCCGTGTGCTGGGAGTCGACCCTGGGGGTGACAGTCGAGCAGTTAAGGGCAGTCAGGTTCATCGGTAGTGGTCGAGGCATTTGACGGCCTTGGGGAATGGTGGCCATAACCATGAGGCTCCTACCGACTATCCTGGTGTGAGCGACACCTCTTGGGATGCAAGGGGAATGCTGAGAACCCTTACCCGACCGAGCAGGGAAAAGGCCCCTCATCATGAACTGAGCAGGGGAAATCGGGGCTCCCCTTGAGTCTGACAGGACGCTCGGGGTTCCTCTCCAGTGGGGATGGGTCGGGTGGGAAACTTCTTGGGTTACAGCAAGGGTGTGAAGGAGCCTTTCACGGTCCAAGAGGGAAGGGGTGATTTCCCCCGAGAAGCCACAGTGGACAACTTCCTAACACCGTCTGCAGGGGAGAAGTTTCTTGATTTTATCCAGTTGCAGCGGGGTCCTCTCAATTTATGACGTGGACTCCAGGGACAAGCCCCTGTGGCCTCAGGAGAGGCCAGTCTCCGAGTGAGTTGCGAGGTGCCACTGAGGATTCCTCTCCAGTCGTTCTCGGGTCCTTAGGCCTCGTCTGGTGCTGAGGCCGGAGCCTGAGCTTGCCTCCCCCATGCTGACATCGGACTTGGGGTTCCCCTGGAGCCTCCACAGTGGGATCAGGCCTCATCTCGCCAGGAGACATGCATGGCCACTGAGGCTCCACCTGACTCTCCTGGTGCAAGTGCCTTTTCTTGGGATGCTAGGGGAGCTCTGGGAAACCTTTCCCGATGGAGCAGGGAAAGGGCCGCTCATCTGAACCTGAGCAGGGGAAAATGGGGCCCCTCTTGTATTACTGCGGGACTTTCAGGGTTCCTCTCCAGTGGGATGGGTGGGGAGGGGATCTTCTTGGGTCACAGCTAGGGTGGGAAGGATCCTTTCAAGGTCCAAGAGGGAAGGGGGTTTTCCCTCGAGACGCCGCAGCAGACAAGGGCCTCACCCCACCTGCAGGGGAGAAGCTTCTAGTTTTTCTCCAAGTGCGGTGGGGTCGTCTCGAGTTATGAAGGTGACTCCAGGGACCCGCCCCTGTGGCCTCAGGAGAGGCCAGTCTCTGTGCGAGTTGAGAAAAACCTCTGGGGATTCCTCCACAGTCGTCTCCCGGTCCTAAGTCATCGTCTGGTGCTGAGGCCAGAGCCTGAGTTTGCCTCACCCATGCTGACATAGGCCTTGGGGTTTCCCTGGAGCCTGCACAGGGGAGTCAGGCCTCGTCTCGCCTGGAGACGTGCACGGCTGCTTTTGTCCCCAGCTGCAGCAGCAGTGTCCTTGCTCCCCACTGAACAGACCCAGGGATCTGTGCATGGCACTCGAGGTACCCCAGGGTTGTCACATGTGCCAGGGTGCCAGGAGTCGGGCCTAGAGATGACAGTCGAGGCAGTGCAGGACAGTCAGGTTCATCTGGAGTGGACGAGGGATTTGGGGTCTTGAGCAATGGTGGCCCGAACCCTGAGGCTCTTCCCAACTCTTCTGATTAGAGTGCCTTCTCTTGAGATGCAAAGGGAGAGCGAGGAACCCTTTCCCGACTGAGCAGAGAAACGTCCCCTCTCTGGAGCAGAGCAGGGGAAAATGGAGCTCCTCTTGAGTCGAGACGGAACCCTCGTGGTTCCTCTCTAGTGGGGACGGGTGGGGCGGGGAACTTCTTGGATCACAGCAAGGGTTTGAAGGATCCTTTCAAGGTCCAAGGGGTATGTGGTGATTTCCCCCGAAACTCCCCAGTGGACTAGGGCCTCATCACGCCTTCAGGGGAGAAGTTTCTGTTTTTCTCGGGATGCGGGGGGGTCCTCTTCAGTTACGACAAGGACACTCAGGAAAGGCCAGTTTTCATGTGATTGGCTCGGCTCCTCTGTGGATTCCTCTCCTGTCGTCACTGGGTCCTCAGTCCTCGTCTGGTGCTAAGGCCAGAGCCTGAGCTTGCATCGCCCGAGCTGACATATGTCTTGCGGATCCCCTGGAGCCCCCACATGGGAGTCAGGCCTCATCTCGCCTCGAGACCAGCACGGCTGTTTTCCTCCCCAGTGGCAGCAGCAGTGTCCGGCTCCCGGTCGAGCGGACACAGGGATCAGTCTCTTGCCCTCCAGGTACACCAGGGCTGCCACAAGTGCCAATGTGTCAGGAGTTCAGCCTCGGGGTGACAGTCGAGGCATTGCAGGGCAGTCAAGTTAATCTGGAGTGGATAAGGCTTTTGTGGGTTTTGGGGAATGGTTCCCCGAACCCTGAGGCATCCTCCTGAGTCTCCTGAGGAACCAAGCGTCTCCTCCTTGAATGCAACTGGAGTGCCTGGAAACCTTTGCCGATGGAGTTGGGAAAGGGCCAATCATCTGGAGATGAGCAGGGGGCATCGGGGCTCCTCTTGAGTCGCAGCAGGACCCTCGGCTTTCCTTTCCAGGGGGACGGTTGGGGCGGGGAACTTCTTGGATCACAGCAACTGTGTGAAGGAGCCATTCGAAGTCCAGGAGGGAAGGAGTTGTTTCCCCCTAGACACGGCAGCGGACAAGGGCCTCTCCCCACCTGCAGAAGAGGAGTCTGGTTTTCCTCGAGTTGAGCGGGGTCCTCTTGAGTTATGATGGAGACACCATGGACCCACCCCTGCGGCCTCAGGAGAGGTAAGTCTCCATGTGAGTTGTGAGGCGCCTCTGGAGATTCCTCCCCAGTAGTTGCTAGGACCTCAGACCTCATCTCGTGCTGAGGCTGGAGCCTGATCTTTCCTTGCCCGTGCTGACATAGGTCTTGTGGTTCCCCTGGAGCCCCAACAGTGGAGTCAATCCTTGTCTCGCCTGGAGACCTGCACGGCCAGTATCTTCCCAGCTGCAGCAGCAGTGTAAGGCTGACCATCGAGGGGACACATGAACTGTGTTTTGTCCTCGAGGTACTGCAGGGCTGTCACATGTGCCAGTGTGTCGGGAGTCGAGCCTCGGGGTGACAGTGGAGTCAGTGGAGGACAGTCAGGTTCATCTGGAGTGAACGAGGCATTTGGGTGTCTTGGGGAATGGTGGCCCTATCCCTGAGGCTCCTCGCGCCACACCTGGTGAGAGCGCCTTCTCTTGGGATGCAAGGGGAGCGCCACAAATGCTTTCCCGATGGAGCAGGGAAAGGGCCCCTCATCTGGAGCTGAGCAGGTGAAATCGGGGCTCCTCTTGAGTCATGACAGGACCCTCGGAGTTCCTCTGGAGTGGGGACGGGTGAGGCGGGTACTTCTTGGGTCACAGAAAGGGTGTGAAGGAGACTTTCGAGGTCAGGTGGGACGGGATGATTTCCCCCGAGACACCCCAGTGGACAAGGGCCTCACCCTGCCTGCAAGGGAGAAGATTCTGGTTTTTCTCGAGTTGCGGACGGGTCCTCTCGAGTTACAACAGGGACCCCAGGAACCCTCCCCTGTGGCCTCAGGAGAGGCCAGTCTCCGTGAGAGTTGCCAGGCGCCTCTGGGGATTCCTCCCCAATCATCGTCTGGTGCTCAGTCCTCGTCTGTTACTGAGTCCAGTGCCTGAGCTTGATTCGCCCGAGCTGACATAGGTCTTGGGGTTCCCCTGGAGCCCCCACAGGGGAGTCAGTCCTCGTCCCGCCTGGAGACGTGCACGGCCGCATTCCTCCCCAGCTGCAGCAGCCTTGGCCGGCTCCCCACCGAGGGGACATAGGGATCTGTGGCTTGCCCTCGAGGTACCCCAGGGCTGTCACATGTGCCTGTGTGTCTGGAGTTGAGCCTCAGGTTGAGAGTCGAGGTGGTGCAGGGCAGTCAGGTTCATCTGGAGTGGACGAGGAATTTGGGTGTCTTGGGGAATGGTGTCCAGAACCCTGAGGCTCCTCCTGACACTCCTGGTGTGAGCTCCTCCTCTTGGGATGAGAGGCAAGTGCCAGGAAGCCTTTCCCGAAGTAGCAGGAAAAGGGCCCCTCATCTGGAGCTGAGCAGCGGGAAAACAGGGCTCCTCTTGAGTCGCGGCGGGACCCTCAGGGTTCCGCTCGAGTGGGGATGGGTGGGGCAGAAACTTCTTGGGTCACAGCAACCGTGTGAAGGAGCCATTCCAAGTCCAGGAGGGAAGGGGTGATTTCCCCCTAGATGCGGCAGCGGACAAGGGCCTCACCCTGCCTGCAGAAGAGAAAAGTCTGGTTTTTCTCGAGTTGAGGCGGGGTCCTCTTGAGTTATGATGGAGACACCATGGACCCACCCCTGCGGCCTCAGGAGAGGCAAGTCTCCATGTGAGTTGTGAGGCACCTCTGGAGATTCCTTCCCAGGCATTGCTGGGTCCTCAGACCTTGTCTCGTGCTGAAGCCAGAGCCTGAGCTTGCCTAGCCCGAGCTGAAATAGGTGTTGGGGTTCTTGAGCCCCCTCAGGGGAGTCACGCCTCGTCTCCACTGGAGACGTGCACAGCCATTTTCCTCCCTGGCTGCAGCAGCAGTGTCCGGCTCCACATCGAGCATATACAGGGATCTGTGGCTTGCCCTCGAGGTACCCCAGGGCTGTCACGTGATAGTGTGTGGAGAGTCGAACCTTGGTGTGACAGTCGAGGCGGTGCAGGGCAGTCAGGTACATTTGTAGTGGACGAGTCATTTGGGGGTTTGTGGTTTTGTGGCACGAACCTTGAGGCTCCTCCCGACTCTCCTGGTACCAGCGCCTCCTCTGGGGATGAGAGGCGAGCACCGGGAAGCCTTTCCCAGAGTATCAGTGAACGGGCCCCTCATCTGGAGCTGAGCAGTGGAAAACAGGGCTCCTCTTGAGTCACGGTGGGACCCTCAGGGTTCCTCTTGAGTTGGGCCGGGTGGGCGGGGAACTTCTTGGGTCACAGCCAGTGGGTAAAGGAGCCTTTTGAGATCCAAGAGGGAAGGGGGGATTTCCCCCGAGATGGCACAACGAAAAAGGGTCTCACCACGCCTGCACGGGAGAGGCTTCTGGTTTTTCTCGAGTTGTGGTGGAGTCCTCTCGACTTACAACAGGGACCCCAGGGACCCACCCCTGTGGCCTCAGGAGAGGCCAGTCTCCGTTCGACTTGCGAGGCCCCTCGGGGGATTCCACCCCAGTCAACGCCGGGTCCTCAGTCCTCGTCTGGTACTGAGGCCAGAGCCTAAGCTTACCTCGCACGTGCTGAAATAGGTCTTGGGATTCCCCTGGAGCCCCCATAAGGGAGTCAGGCCTGGTTTCGCCTGCAGACCTGTACAGCCACTTTCCTCCCCAGTTGTAGCAGCTGTCTCTGGCTCCCCTTCGAGCAGACACAGGGATCTGTCGTTTGCCCTCGAGGTACCCCTAGGATGGCACACATGCCAGTGTGTCGGTATTTGAACCTCCTGGTGACAGACGAGGCAGTGCAGGGAAGTCAGTTTCTTCTGGAGTGGATGACCATTTGGGGGTCTTGGGGAATGGTGGCCTGAAACCTGAGACTCCTCTGGACTCTCCTGGTGTGAATGCCTCCTCTTGGGATTCAATGGTAGCATGAAAGGTCCACCCATCAGGAGCTGAGCAGGGGAAAACGGGGCACCTCGTGAGTTGCAGCGGGACCCTCGTGGTTCCTTTCGAGTGGAGACACGTGGGGCGGGGAACTTCCTTGGTTACACCAAGGGTGTGAAGGAGCCTTTCGAGGTCCAAGAGGGAAGGGAGCATTCCCCCGAATCGCCACAGTGGAAAAGCACCTCACCCCGCCTGCAGGGGAGAAGCTTCTAGATTTTCTCGAGTTTTAGCGGGGTCCCCTCGAGTTTCAACGGGGACCCAAGGGACCTGCCCCTATGGCCTCACAGGGGGCTAGTCTCCGTTCGAGTTGTGAGGCGCCTCTGGGGATTCCTCTGCAGTCGTCGCTGGGTCCTCAGTCCATGTCAGGTGCTGAGGCAGGAGCCTGAGCTTGCCTCTCCCGTGCTGACATAGATCTTGGGGTTCTCCTGTAACCCCCACAGGGGAATCAGGCCTCATATCGCCTGAAGGCGTGCACCACCGCTTTCCACCCCAGTTGTATCAGCAGTGTCCGGCTCCCCATCGAGTGGACACAGGGATCTGTGGCTTGCCCTCGAGGTAGCCCAGTGCTGTCCCACGTGCTAGTGTGTCGAGAGTCCAGCCTCCAGGTGACAGTTCGAGGCAGTGTAGGGCAGTCAGGTGCATCTGGAGTGGATGAGGCACTTGGGTTTTGGGGGATGGTAGCCCGACCCATGAAGCTCCTCCTGACTCTCCTGGTGTGAGTGCCTTCTCTTGGGATACGAGGTGAGTAGGAAATCCTGTCCCGACAGAGCAGGGAAAGGGCCCCAATTGTGGAGCTCAGTAGGGGAAAACGGGGCTCTTCTTGAGTCACGGCAGGACCTTAGGGATTCCTCTCATGTTGGAGCATGTGGGGCAAGGAACTTGTTGGGTCACAGAGAGAGTGTGAAGGAAACTTTAGAGGGCCAAGATGGAAGGGGTGATTTTCCCCGAGATCCACAGTGAATAGGGCCACACCCCTTCTGCAGGGGAGAAGCATCTTGTTTTTCTCGAATTGCGGTGGGGTCCTCTGTAGTTACAACGGTGACACCAGGGACCCGTCCCTGTGGCCTCAGGAGAGGCCAGACTTCATGCGAGTTGTGAATTGCCTCTGGGGATTCCTTCCCAGTCATCGCTGGGACCTCAGTCCACGCCAGGTCCTCAGTCCTCTTCTGCTGCTGAAGCTGGAGCCTGACCTTTCCTCGCCCGTTCTGACATAGGTCTTGGTGTTCCCCTGGAGCTCCCATAGGGGAGTCAGGCCTCGTCTCGCCTGGCCAAGTGCACGGCCACTTTCCTCCAAAGCTGCAGCAGCAGTGTCCGGCTCCCCGTCGAGCGGATTCAGGGATCTGTGGCTTGTCCTCCAGGTACCCCAGCGCTGTCACACGTGCCTTTGTGTCGTGATTCGAGCCTCGGGGTGACAGTCGAGGCAGTGCAGGGCAGTCAGGTGCATCTGGAGTGGACGAGGCATTTGGAGGTCTTGGAGATTGTGGCCCGACCCCTGAGGCTCCTCTCAACTCTCCTGGTGGGAGCGCTTCCTCTTGGGATACTAAGGAAGCACCGGGAAACCTTTTGCGATGGAGCAGGGAAAGGCCCCTCATCTGGAGCTGAGCAGGGGAAATTGAGGCTCCTCTTGGTCGTGGCGGGACCCTCAGGGTGCTTCTCGAGTGGGGACTGGTGGGGCGGGTATCTTCTTGGGTCACAGCAAGGGTGTGAAGGAGCCTTTTGAGGTCTAAGATGGAAGGGGTGATTTCCATTGAGACACCGCAACAATGACCTCACCCTTCATGGAAGAGAGAAGCTTCTGGTTTTACTCAAGTTGTGGCTGTGTCCTCTCGATTTATGATGGGGACCCCAGGGACACGCCCCTGTGGCCTCAGGATAGGCCAGTTTCCGTGCAAGTTTCAAGGCGCCTCTGGAGATTCCTCCCCAGTCGTTGCAGGGTCCTCAGTCCTCGTCTGGTGCTGAGGCCAGAGCCAGAGCTTGCCTCGTCGGTACTGACATACGTCTTAGGGCTCCTCTGGAACCCCACAGAGGAGTCAGGTCTCGTCTCGCCTGAAGACGTGCACTGTCACTTTCCTCCCCATTTGCAGCAGTAGTGTTTGGTCCCCTTCTAGCAGAAACAGGGATCTGTGACTTGCCCACGAGGTACCCCTGGGCTGTCATACGTGCCGGTGTGTCAGATGTCGAGCCTGGGTGTGACAGTCGAGGCAGTGCAGGGCAGTCAGGTTCATCCTGAATGGACGAGGCATTTGGGGGATTTGGGGAATGGTGGCTCCTCCCGGCTCTCCTGGTATAATCGCCTCCTTTTGGGATGCAAGGGGAGCGCCAGGAACTCTTTGCCAAAGGAGTAAGGAAAGGGCCCCGCATCTGGAGCTGAGCAGGAGAAAACAGGGCTCCTCTTGAGTCACGGCGGGACACTTGGTGTTCCTCTCGAGTGGGGAACGGTGGGCCGAGGAACTTCTTGGATCACAGCAAGGGTGTGAAGGAACTTTTCGAGGTCCAAGAGCGAATGGGTGAATTCCCCCGAGATGCCACAGCGGACTATGGCCTCACCCCGCCTGCAGGGGAAAAGCTTCTAGTTTTTCTCGAGTTGTGGCGTGGTCCTCTGGAGTTACGAAGGGGACACAGGGACCCGACCCTGTGGCTTCAGGAGAGGCCAGTCTTGCGTGTGAGTTTTGAGGCACCTCTGGGGATTCCTCCCAAGTCGTGGCCAGGTCCACAGTCCTCGTCTGGAGCTGATCCCAGAGCCTGAGATTGCCTCGCCCGAGGTCACATAGGACTTGGGGTTCCCCTGGAGCCCTCACAGGGGAGTCAGGCCTCGTCTCGCCTGGAGACGTGCATGGCCACTCTTCTCCACCTGCAGCAGCAGTGTCCAGCACCCGTCGAGTGGACACAGGGGTCTGTGGCTTGCTCTCGAGGTATGCCAGGGCTGTCACACATGCCAGTGTGTCAGGAGTCGAGCCTCGGGGTGACAGTCGAGGCTGTGCAGGGCAGTCATGTGCATCTGAAGTGGACGAGGCATTTGGGGGACTTGAGGAATCGTGGCCTGAACCCTGGGGCTCCCCCGACTCTCCTGGTGCAAGCCCATTCTCTTGGGATGCAAGGGGAGCACCAGGAAACCTTTCACGATGGAGCAGGGAAAGGGTCCCTCATCTGGGACTGAGCAGGGGAAAACGGGGCTCCTCTTTAGTCACGGCAGGAACCTCGGGGTTTTTCTCGAGTGTGGATGGGTGGGACGTGGAACTTCTTGGGTCAAAGCAACATGTGAAGGAGCCTTTCAAGGTCCAAGAGGGAAAGGCTGATTTCCCATGAGACACCGCAGCGGACAAGGGCCTCACCTCGCCTACAAGAGAGAAGCTTCTGGTTTTTCTCGAATTGGGGCAGGGTCCTCTAGAGTTATGATGGGGACCACAATGACCCACTCCTGTGGCCTCAGGAGAGTCCAGTCTCCATGTGAGTTGCGAGGCGTTTCTGGGGATTTCTACCCAGTCGTCGCCGCATCCTCATGCCTCATCTGGTGCTGAGCCCAGACCCTGAGCTTGATTCACCCGTGCTGACATAGGAGTTAGTGTTCCCCTGGAGCCCCCACAGGGGAGTCAGGCCTCATCTCGCCTGGAGATGTGCACAGCCACTTTCCACACCAGGTGCAGTGGCAGTCTCCTGCTCTCGGTCGAGCGCACACAAGGATCTGTGACTTGCCCTCGGGGTACCCCAGGGCTGTCAAACGTGCCAGTGTGTCGGGTGTTGAGTCTCAGGGTGACAGTCAAGCCAGTGCAGGGAAGTCAGGTGCATCTGTAGTGGACAAGGCATTAGGGTGTTTGCGGTGTTGTGGCCCAAACCCTGAGGCTCCTCCTGACTCTCCTGGTACAAGCGCCTCCTCTTGGGATGAGAGGCTAGCGCCGGGAAGCCTTTCCCTGAGTAGCAGTGAAAGGCTCATCTAGTGCTGAGGCCAGAGCCTGAGCTTGCCTTGCACGTGCTGAAATAGGTCCTGGAGTTCCCCTGGAGCCCCCATAGGGGAGTCAGGCCTCGTTTCACCTGCAGACCTGCACAGCCGCTTTCCTCTCCAGCTGTAGCAGCTGTGTCTGGCTCCCCATCGAGCGAACACAGGGATCTGTGGCTTGCCCTCGAGGTACCCCAAGGTTTGCACACTTGTGAGTGTGTCGGCGTTTGAACCTCGTGGTGACAGTCGAGGCAGTGCAGGGCAGTCAGGTTCATCTGGAGTGGACGACTATTTGGGGGTCTTAGGGAATGGTGGCCGGAAACCTGAGACTCCTCCTGACTCTCCTGGTGTGAACACCTCCTCTTGGGATTCGAGGGTAGTGCCGGTAACCCATACTGGATGGAGCAGGTAAGGTCCCCTCTTCTGGAGGTGAGCAGGTGAAAACGAGGCTCCTCGTGAGTCGCGGCGGGACCCTCATGGTACCTCTCGAGTGAGGACGGCTGGGGCGGGGAACTTCCTTGGTTACATCAAGTGTGTGAAGGAGACTTTTGAGGTCCAAGAGGAAAGGGGGGATTTCCCCCGAGTCGCCGCAGCAGACAAGGGCCTCACCCCACCTGCAGGGGAGAAGTTTCTGGTTTTTCTCGAGTTGCAGCGAGGTCCTGTCGAGTTACAACGGGGAACCCAGGGACCCACTCCTGTGGCCTCACAGGAGGCCAGTCTCCGTGCGAGTTGTGAGGTGCCTCTGGGGATTCCTCCACAGTCGTCGCTGAGTCCTCGGTCCACGTCAGATGCTGAGGCTGGAGCCTGAGCTTGCCTCTCCCGTGCTGACATAGATCTTGGGGTTCCCTGGGAGCCCCCACAGGGGAGTCAGGCCTTGTATCGCCTGGAAGACGTGCACGGCCGCGTACCTCCCCAGCTGCAGCAGCAGTGTTTGACTCCAAGTAGATCAGACACAGTGAACTGTGGCTTGCCCTCGAGGTACCCCAGGGCTGTCAAACTGGCCGGTGTGTCAGGAGTCGAGCCTCGGGGTGATAGTCCAGGGAGTTCAGGGCAGTCAGGTGCATCTGGATTTGACAAGGCATTTGAAGGTCTTGGGAAATGGGGGCCTGACCCCAGAAGCTACTACCTACTCTCCTGGTGGGAGCGCATCCTCTTGGGATAGGAGGGGAGCGCCGAGAACCCTTTCCCGATGGAGCAGGGAAAGGGCCCATCATCTGGAGCTGAGCAGGGGAAAACGGGTCTTCACTTGAGTCATGATGGGACCCTTGGGGTTCCTCTTGAGTGTGGAAGGGTGTCCCTGGGAACTTCTTGGGTCACAGCAAGGGTCTGAAGGAGACTTTCGAGTTCTAAGAGGGAAGGGGGGATTTCCCCCGAGATGCCGCAGTGGACAATGGCCTCACCCCACCTGCAGGGAAGAAGTTTCTGGTTTTTCTCAAGTTGTAGCAGGGTCCTGTCGAGTTCCAACGGGGACCCCAGGGACACACACATGTGGCATCAGGAGAAGCCAGTCTCCGTGTGAGTTTTAAGTTGCCTCTGCGGATTTCTCCCCAGTCGTCCCCGGGTTCTCAGTCCTCATCTGGTGCTGAGGTCGGAGACTGAGCTTGTCTAGCCTGTGCTGACATAAGTCTTGGGCTTCCCCTGGAGCCCCCACAGGGTAGTCAGACCTCATCTCGCCTGGAGACGTGCACGGCTGCATTCCTCCCCACTGCATCAGCAGTGTCCGGCTCCCCGTCAAACAGACACCGGGATCTGTGGCTTGCCCTCGAGGTACCCCAGGGCTGTTGCATGTGCCAGTGTGTTGGGAGTCGAGCCTCGGGGTGACAGTCGAGGCAGTGCAGGGCAGTCAGATGCATCTGGAATGGATGAGGCATTTGTGGGTCTTGGAGACTGGTGGCCTGAAACCTGAGGCTCCTACAGACTCTCCTGGTGGGAGCGCCTCCTCTTGTGATGCGAGGGGAGCGTTGGGAACCCTTTCCTAATGGAGCAGGGAAAGGGCCCCTCATGTGGAGCTTTGCAGGGGAAAACGGGGCTCCTCTTGAGTCATGGTGGGACCCTCAGGGTTGCTCTCCTGTAGTGACCGGTGGAGGGAGGAACTTCTTCATCACATCAAGGGTGTGAAGGAGCCTTTCAAAGTCCAGAAGGGAAGGGGTGATTTCCCCCGAGACATCGCAGTGGACAAGTGCCTCACCCCACCTGCAAGGGAGAAGCTTCTGATTTTTCTCGAGTTCCGGCGTAGTCCTCTCGAGTTACGACGGGGACCACAGGGACCCACCCCTGTGGTCTCAGGAGAGGTCAGTCTCCGTGCAAGTTGTAATGCACATCTGGGGATTCCTCCCCAGTCGTCGCCCGGTCCTCAGTGCTTGTCTGGTGCAGAGACTGGAGCCTGAGCTTGCCTAGCACGTGCTGACATAGGGCTTGGGGTTTTTCTGGAGCCCCTACAGGGAAGTCAGACCTTGTTTCGCCTGGAGACATGCACGGACGCTTCCCTACCCAGCTGCAGCAACAGTGTTCCGCTCCCCGTCGAGCGGACACAGGGATCTGTGGCTTGCCCTCCAGGTACCCCTGGACTGTCACACGTGTCAGTGTGTCTGGAGTCGAGACTAGGGGTGACAGCCGATGGAGAGCAGGGCAGTCAGGTGCATCTGGAGTGTACGAGGCCTTTGTGGGTCTTTGGGAATGGTGGCCAAACCCCTGAGGTTCCTTCCAACACTCCTGGTGTGAGCGCCTCCTCTTGGGATGTGAGGGGAACGCCGGTAAACCTTTCCCCATGGATCAGGTAAAGGGCACCTCATCTGGAGCAGAGCAGGGGAAAATGGGGCTCATTTTGAGTCACGGAGGGACACTCGGGGTTCCTCTCGAGTGGGGATGGGTGGTGCGCGAACTTCTTTGGTCACAGCAAGGGTGTGAAGGAGCCCTTCCAGGTCCAAGAGGGAAGGGGTGATTTCCCCCGAGACACCACAGCGGACAAGTTCCTAACCCCGCCTGCAGGGGAGAAGCTTATAGTTTTTCTCAAGTTGCGGCAGGGCCTTCTGGAGTTACAATGGTGACCCCAGGAATCTGCCAAATGTTCCTCAGGAGAGGCCAGTCTCCATGCGAGATGCGAGGCGCCTCAGAGGATACCTCCTCAGTCCTTCCAATGTCCTCAGTCCTCATGTGGTGCTTATCCCAGAACGTGAGCTTACCTCGCCTGTGCTGACATAGGTCTTGGGGTATCCCTAGAGCCCCCAGAGGGAAGTCAGTCCTGGTTTCGCCTGTAGACCTGCAGGGCAGCTTTCCTCCCCAGCTGCTGCAGCAGTGTCCAGTTCCCCGTCGAGTGAACACAGGAATCTGTGGCTTGCCATCTAGGTACCCCAGGGCTGTCACACATGCCAGTGTGTTGGAAGTTTAGCCTCGAGGTGACAGTCGAGGAAGTGCAGGGCAGTCAGGTGCATCTGGAGTGGAGGTAGCTTTTGGGTGTCTTGGGGGATGGTGCCACAAACCATGAGGCTCCTACTGACTCTCCTGTTTTAAGCGCCTCCTCTTGGGATGCGAGGGGAGCGGATATGAGCAGGTGAAAACGGGGCTTCTCTTGAGTCACGGAAGCACCCTCGGGGTTCCTCTCGAGTGGAGAAGGGTGGGGCAGGTAAATTATTGGATCACAGCAAGGTTGTAAAGGAGCCTTTTGAGGTCCCAGAGGGAAGGGATGATTTCCCCTGAGACACCACAGCGGACAATGGTCTCACCACGCCTGCAGGGCAGAAGCTTCTGGTTTTTCTCGAGTTGCAGCGGTGTCCTCTCAATTTAAGGCAGGGACCCCAGGGACCCACCCCTGTGGACTCAGAGGAAGCCATTCACGATGAGAGTTGCGAGGTGCCTCTGGGGATTCCTCTCCAGTCGTCGCCGTGTCCTTAGTCCTCGTCTGGTGCTGAGGCCAGAGCCTGAGCTTGCCTTGACCGAGCTGACGTAGGTCTTGGGGTTCCTCTCGAGCCCCCTCAGGGGAGTCACGACTCGTCTCCACTAGAAATGTGCACAGCCACTTTCCTCCCAGGCTGCAGCAGCAGTGTCCGGCTCCCTGTCGAGTGTACACAGGGATCTGTGGCTTGACCTCAAGGTACACCAGGGCTGTCACGTGACAGTGTGTCGAGAGTCGAGCCTCGGGGTGACAGTCGAGGCAGAGCAGGGCAGTCAGGTGCATCCGGAGTGGATGAAGCATTTGGGGGTCTTGGGGAATGGTAGCCAGACCCCTGAGTCACTGCTGACTCTCCTGGTCCTAGCGCCTCCTCTTGGGATGTGAGGGGAGCTCCGGGAACCCTTTCCCGATGTAGCAGGGAAAGGGCCCTTCATCTGGAGCTGAGCAGGGGAAAACGGGGCTCCTCTTGAGTTGCGGCAGGACACTCGGGGTTCCTCTCGAGTGGGGCCACGTGGGCGGGGAACTTCTTGGGTCACAGCAAGTGTGTGAAGGAGCCTTTCGAGATCCAAGAGGGGAGGGGGGATTTCCCCCGAGATGCCACAGAGGACAAGGGGTCTCACCACGCCTGCAGGGGAGAATCTTCTGGTTTTTCTCGAGTTGCAGTTGAGTCCTCTCCAGTTACAACGGGGACCCCAGGGACCCGCCCCTGTGGCCTCAGGAGAGGCCAGTCTCCATGAAACTTGTGAGGCCCCTTGGGGGATTCCTCCCCAGTCGTCACTGGGTCCTCAGTCCTCCTCTGGTGCTGAGGCCAGAGCCTGAGCTTGCCTCGCACATGCTGAAATAGGTCTTGGGGTTCCACTTGAGCCCCCATAAGGGAGTCAGGCCTCGTTTCGCCTGCAGACCTGCATAGCCGCTTTCCTCCCCAGCTGTAGCAGCTGTGTCTGGCTCCCTGTCGAGCAGACACAGGGATCTGTGCCTTGCCCTCAAGGTACCACAAGGCTGGCACACGTGCCAGTGTGTCAGTATTCGAACCTCGTGGTGACAGTCGAGGCAGTGCAGGGCAGTCAGGTTCATCTGCAGTGGACGACCATTTGGGGGTCTTGGGGAATGGTGGCCCAAAACCTGAGACTCCTCTGAACTCTCCTGGTGTGAGCACCTCCTCTTGGCATTCGAGGGTAGCACCAGTAAACCATACCCAACAGAGCAGGAAAGGTCCCCTCATCTGGAGCTGAGCAGGGGAAAACGAGGCTCCTCGTGAGTTGAAGCGGGACCCTCGTGGTTCCTCTTGAGTGGAGACGGGTGGGGCAGGGAACTTCCTTGGTTACACTAAGGGTGTGAAGGAGCCTTTCGAGGGCCAAGAGGAAAGGGGGGATTTCCCTCCAAGTCGCTGCAGCAGACAAGGGCCTCACCCCGCCTGCATGGGAGAAGCTTCTGGATTTTCTCAAGATTCAGCGGGGTCCCCTCGAATTTCAACGGGGACCCCAGGGACCCGCCCCTGTGGCCTCACAGGAGGCCAGTCTCCATGCAAGTGTGAGGCGCCTATCGGGATTCCTCCCCAGTTGTCGAATTGTCCTCATTCCTCATCTGTTGCTGAAGCTGGAGCCTGAGCGTGCCTCGCCCATGCCTACATAAGTCTTGGGGTTCTCCTGGAGCCTGCACAGGGGAGTCAGGCCTCGTCTGCCCTGGAGACAAGCATGGCCACTTTCCTCCCCAGCTGTAGCAGCAGTTTCCAACTCCCCATCGAGTGGACACAGGGATCTGTAGCTTCCCCTCGAGGTACCCCAAAACTGTCACACATGCCAATGTGTCGGGAGTCGAGCCTCGGGGTGACAGTTGAGGCAGTGCAGGGCAGTCCGGTGCATCTGGAGTGGACAAGGCAATTGGGTGTCTTGTGGAATGGTGGCCCGACCCCTGAGGCACCTACAGACTCTCCTGGTGCAAGCGCCTCCTCTTGGGATGGGAGGGGAGCGCCGGGAAGCATTTCCCGACAGAGCAGGTAAAGGGTCCCTCATCTGGAGCTGAGCAGGTGAAAACGGGGCTCCTCTTGAGTCAGGGTGGGACCATCGGTCTTTCTCTCCAGTGGGGATGGTTGGGGCAGGGAACTTATTGGGTCACAGCAAGGGTGTGAAGGAGCCTTTCGAGGTCCAAGAGGGAAGGGGTGATTTCCCCAGAGATGTTGCAGCAGACAAGGGCCTCACCCCGTCTGGAGGGGAGAAGCTTCTGGTTTTTCTCTAGTTTGTCAGGGTCCTATAGAGTTAGGACTGGGACCCCAGGGACCCGCCCCTGTGGACTCAGGTGAGGCCAGTCTCTGTGAGAATGGCCAGGCGTCTCTAGGGATTCCTCCCCAGTCATCGCAGGGTCCTCAGTCCACGTCTGGTGCTGATTCCGGTGCCTAAGCTTGCCTTGCCTGTGCTGACATAGGTCTTGGGATACCACTGGAGTCCCAACAGGTGAGTCAGGCCTCGTCTCGCCTGGAGACGTGCACGGCCGCTTTCCCTGCCAGCTGAAGCAGCAGTGTCTGGCTGCCTGTCGAGAGGACACAGGGATCTGTGGCTTGCCCTCGAGGTACCCCAGGGCTGTCACACGTGCCAGGGTGTTGGAAGTCGAGCCTCGGTGTGACAGCAGACAGTGCAGGGCAGTCAGGTTCAGCTTGAATGGAAGAGGAATTTGGGCGTCTTGGAGAATGGTGGCCCGACCCCTGAGGCTCCTCTCGACTCTCCTGGTGTGAGCGCCTCCTCTTGGGATGTGAGTGGAGCGCTGGGAACCCTTTCCAGATGGAGCAGGGATAGGGCCCCTTATTTGGAGCTGAGCAGCGGAAAACGGGGATCCTCTTGAGTCACGACAGGACCCTCAAGGTTCATCTCCAGGGGGAATGGGTGGGGCGGGGAACTTCTTGGGTCACAGCAAGGGTGTGAAGGACCCTTTGGAGGTCCAAGAGGGAAGGGGGGATTTTTCCCAATGTCACAGCAAACAAGAGCCTCACTGCACCTGCAGGGGAGAAGCTTATGTTTTTTCTCGAGTTGCGGAGGGGTCCACTCGAGTTCGAACGGGGACCATGTGGACCAGGCCCTGTGGCCTCAGGAGAGGCCAGTATTCATGTGAGTTGCGAGGTGCCTCTGGGGATTCCTCCCCAGTTGTCACTGGGTCCTCAGTCCTCATCTGGTGCTGAGGCCAGAGCCTGAGCTTGCTTCACCCATGAAGAAATAGGTCTTGGGGTTCTTCTGGAGCTCCCACTGGGGAGTCAGTCCTCATCTCGCCTGGAGACGTGCATGGCCCCTTTACTCCCAGCTTCAGCGGCAGTGTCCAGCTCCCCGTCAAGCGGACACAGGGATCTGTGACTTGACCTTGAGGTACCCCAAAGCTGTCACACGTTCCAGTGTGTGGGGAGTCGAGCCTCGGGGTGACATTCGAGGCAGTGCAATGCTGTCAGGTGTACCTGGAATGGCAGAGGCATTTAGGGGTTCTGGGGAATGTTGGCTCGAACTCTGAGGCTCCTCCTGACTCTCCTGGTGCGAGCGCCTCTGCTTTGGATGTGAAGGGAGCGCCAGGAACCCTTTCCCGACAGAGCAGGGAAAGAGCCCCTCATCTGGAGCTGAGCAGGGGAAATCGGGGCTCCTCTTCAGTCCAGGCGGGACCCTCAGTGTTCCTCTCCAGTGGGGACAGTTGGTGTGGGAAACTTCTAGAGTCACCGCAAGGGTGTGAAGGAGCCTTTCGAGGTCCAAGGGTGAAGGGTTGATTTCCTGCAAGATGACGCAGCGGACAAGGGCCGCTTCCAGCCTGCAGGGGAGAAGCTTCTGGTTTTCCTCAACTTGTCGCAGGGTCCTGTCAAGTTACTAGTGGGATGCCAGGAACCTGCAGCTTTGGCCTCAGGAGAGGCCAGTCTCCCAGCAAGTTGTGAGGGCCTCTGTGGATTCATCCCCAGTGGTCGCTGGGTCCTCAGACCTCATCTGGTGCTGAGGCCAGAGACTGAGCTTACTTTTCCTGAGCTGACATAGAACTTGGGGTTCCCCTGGAGACTCCACAGGAGAGTCAGTCCTCGTCTCGCCTGGAATCCTGCACAGCCGCTCTTCTCCCCAGCTGCAGCAGCAGTGTCCTACTCCCAGTCGAGTGGACACAGGGATCTGTGGCTTCCCTCCAGGTACCCTAGGGCTGCCAAATGTGCCAGTGTGTCAGGAGTTGAGCATCGGGGTGTCAGTCGAGGCAGTGCAGGGCTTTCAGGTGCATTTAGATTGGACGAGGCATTTGGGGGTCTTGGGTAATGGTGGCCCGACCCCTGAGGTTCCTCCCCACTCTCCTGGTGGGAGCGCCTCCTCGTGGGATGTGAAGGGAGCACAGGGAAACATTTCCCGACAGAGCAGGGAAAGGGCCCCTCATCTGGAGCTGAGCAGGGGAAAACGGGGCTCCTCTTGAGTTGCTGCAGGACCCTCAGGGTCCCTCTCGAGTGGGGACGGGTGGCGGGGGAACTTCTTGGTTCACTGCAAGGGTGTGAAGGAGCCTTTCAGGTCCAAGGGTGAAGGGTTGATTTCCCGCAAGATGATGCAGTGAACAAGGGCCGCTTCCAGCCTTCAGGGGAGAAGCTTCGAGTTTTCCTCAACTTGTCGCGGGATCCTGTCGAGTTACTAGTGGGACGCCAGGGACCTGCGGCTTTGGCCTCAGGAGAGGCCAGTCTCCGTGTGAGTTGCGAGGAACTTCTCGGAATTCCTCCCCAGTCGTCGCCACGTCCTCAGTCCTCGTTTGGTGCTGAGGTTGGAGCCTGAGCTTGCCTTGCTCGTGCTGACATAGGTCTTGGGGTTTCCCTGGAGACTCCACAGGGGAGTCAGGCCTCGTCTCGTCTAGAGACCTGCAAGGACACTTTCCTCCCCAGCTCCAGCAGCAGTGTCCAGCTCCCCGTCGAGAGGACACAAGGATCTGTGGCTTGCCCTCGTGGTACCCAGGGCTGTCACACGTGCCAGTATGTCTGGAGTCGATCCTTGGTCTGACAGCCGAAATTGCAGGGCAGTCATGTTCATCTGGAGTGGACGAGGCATTTGGTGGTCTTGGGGAATGGTGGCCCAACACGTCAGGCTCCTCCCGGCTGTCCTGTTGCAAGCGCCTCCTAATGGGGTGTGAGGGGAGCGCCGGGAACCCTTTCTCGATGGAGCAGGGAAAGGGCCAATCATCTGGAGCTGAGCAGGGGAAAACGGGGCTCCTCTTGAGTCTCGGCGGGACCCTCGGTGTTCCTCTCGAGTAGGGACGTGCGGGGCGTGAAACTTCTTGTGTCACAACAAGGGTATTAAGGAGCCTTTCGAGGTCCAAGAGGGATGGGCGTATTTCGCCCGAGAAGCCGCAGTGGAAAAGGTCCTCACCTGGCCTCTAGGGAAGAAGCTTCTGGTTTATGCAAGTTGTGGTGTGGTGCTCTCGAGTTATGACGGGGACCCCAGGGACCCGCCCCTGTGGCCTCAGGAGAGGCCAGTGTCCCGGCGAGTTGCGAGTGCCTCTGTGGATTCCTCCCCCAGTGGTCGCCGGGTCCTCAGACCTCGTCTGGTGCTGAGGCCAGAGGCTGAGCTTGCTTTGCCTGAGCTGACATAGAACTTGGGGTTCCCCTGGAGACTCCACAGGGGAGTTAGTCCTCGTCTCGCCTGGAATCCTGCACGGCCGCATTCCTCCCCAGCTGCAGCAGCAGTGTCCTGCTCCCAGTCGAGTGGACACAGGGATCTGTGGCTTCCCTCCAGGTACCCTAGGGCTGCCAAATGTGCCAGTGTGTCAGGAGTTGAGCATCGGGGTGTCAGTCGAGGCAGTGCAGGACTTTCAGGTGCATTTGGAGTGGACGAGGCATTTGGGGGTCTTGGGTAATGGTGGCCTGACCCCTGAGGTTCCTTCCCACTCTCCTGGTAGGAGTGCCTCCTCGTGGGATGCAAAGGGAGTGCAGGGAACCATTTCCTGACAGAGCAGGAAAAGGGCCCCTCATCTGGAGCTGAGCAGGGGAAAACGGGGCTCCTCTTGAGTCATGGCAGGACCCTCTGGGTCCCTCTCGAGTGGGGATGGGTGGCGGGGGAACTTCTTGGTTCACCGCAAGGGTGTGAAGGAGGCTTTCGAGGTCTAAGAGGGAAGAGGGGATTTCCCCCGAGACGCCGGAGTGGAAAAGGGCCTCGCCCTGCCTTCAGGAGAGAAGATTCTGGTTTTTCTATAAATATGGTAGGGTCTTTTGGAGTTACTACTGGGACCCCAGGGACCTGCTCGTGTGGCCTCAGGAGAGGCCAGTCTCCGTGCAAGTTGGGAGGCATGCTGGGGATTCTTCCCCAGTGATCACAGGGTCCTCAGTCCTCATCTGTTGTTGAGGCCGGAGCCTGAGCTTGCCTCACCCGTGCTGACATAAGTCTTGGTTTCTCCTGGAGACCCCACAGGGGAGTCAAGGCTCGTCTTGACTGGAGTCGTGCATGGCCGCTTTCCTCCCCAGATGTAGCAGCAGTGTCCGGTTCCCCTTCGAGCAGACCCAGGGATCTCTGGCTTGCCCTCGATGTACCCCAGGGCTGTCCCACGTTCCAGTATGTCTGGAGTCGAGCCTCTGGGTGACAGTCAAGGCAGTGCAGGGCATTCAGGTGCACCTGGAGTGGACAAGGCATTTGGGGGTCTTGAGGAATGGTGGTCTGACCCCTGAGGCTCCTCCCGACACTGCTTGTGGGAAATCCACCTCTTGGGATTCGAGGGGAGCTCGGGGAACCCTTTCCCCACAGAGCAGGGAATGGTCCCCTCATCTGGAGGTGAGCAGGGGGAAAACGGGGCTCCTGTTGACTCGCAGCTGGACCCTCGGGGTTCCTCTTGAGTGGGGACGTGTGTGGAGGGGAACTTCTTGGGTCACAGCAAGCGTGTGAAGGAGCCTTTGGAGGTCCAAGAGGGAAGGGGTGATTTCTTGCGCGATGCCCCAGTGGTCAAGGGCCTTACCCCACCTGCAGGGAAGAATCTTTTGGTTTTCATCAACTTGCTGCGGGGTCCTATCAAGTTACGACGGAGAATCCAAGGACCCACACCTGGGGCCTCAGGAGAGGCCAGTCTCCCTGTGAGTTGTGAGGCGCCTCTGGGGATTCCTCCCCAGTCGTCGCAGGATCCTCAATCCTCATCTAGTGCTGCGGCCGGGGCCTGAGATTGCCTCCCACTTACTGACATAGGTCTGGGGGTTCCCCTGGAGCCCCCCTGGTGAGTCAGGCCTCGTCTCGCCTAGAGACGTGCATGGCTGCTTTCCTACCCAGCTGCAGCAGCAGTGTTCAGCTCCCCGTCGAGCAGACACAGGGTTCTGCCCTCGAGGTACCCCAGGGTTGTCACACATGCCCGTGTGTAGTGAGTCGAGCCTGGGGAAGACAGTCGAAGTATTTATTGCAGGGCATTTCGGTTCATGTGGTGTGGACGAGGCATTTGGGGGTCTTGGGGAATTGTGGCCCAACCCCTGAGGCTCTTCCCGACTCTCTTGTTGTGAGTGCCTCCTCTTGGGATGCGAAGGGAGTGCTGCGAACCCTTTCCTGACAGAGCAGGGAAAGGGCCCCTCATCTGGAGCTGAGTAGTGGAAAATGGGGCTCCTATTGAGTCACAGCAGGACCATCGGGGTTCCCCTCTAGTGGGGACGGTGGGGCAGTGAACTTCTTGGGTCACAGGAAGGGTATGAACGAGCCTGTCGAGGTCCAAGAGGGAAGGGGTGATATCTCCCGAGACACCGCAGTGGACTAGGGTCTCACCCTGCCTTCAGGGGAGTAGCTTCCAGTTTTTCTCTAGTTGTGGCCGGGTCCTTTCTAGTTACAACCGGGACCCCAGGGACCCGCCCATGTGGCCTCAGGAGAGCCCTGTCTCCATGAGAGTTTTGAGGCGCCTCTGGGGATTCTTCCCCAGTCGTCGTCAAGTCCTCACTCCTCATCTGGTACTGAGGCCGGAGCCTGAGCTTGCCTTGCCCATGCTCATAAAAGTCTTGGGGTTACCCTGGAGCCCCGACAGGGGTGTCAGGCCTTGTATCACCTGGAGACATGCACGGCCACTTTCCTCCCCAGCTCCAGCAGCAGTGTCCTCCTCCCCGTCGAGCAGACACAAGGATCTGTGGCTTGCCCTTGAGGTACCCCAGAGATGTCACACGTGTCAGTGTGTCTGGAGTCGAGCCTTGGAGTGACAGCCGAGGCAGTGCAGGGCAGTCAGGTGCATCTGGAGTGGACGAGGCATTTGGGGGTCTTGGGGAATGGTGGCCCGACCCCTGAGGCTCCTCCCAACTCTCCTGGTGCGACACCTCCTCTTGGGATGTGAGGGGAGCGCCAGGAACCATTGATGGACGGAGAAGGGAAAGGGCTCCTCACCTGGAGCTTAGCAGGGGAATACGGGGCTCCTCTTGAGTCACGGCAGGGCCCTCGGATTTTGTCTCGAGTGTGGACGGGTGGGGCGGGGAACTTATTGGATAACAGCAAGGGTGGGAATGAGCCTTTTGAGGTCTAAGTGGGAAGGAGTGATTTCCCCCGACACACCACAGCAGAAAAGGTCCTCACCACGCCTGCAGGGGAGAAGCTTCTGGTTTTTCTCGAGTTCTGGCGGGTCCTCTCGAGTTACAACGGGGACCCCTGGGACCCGACCCTGTGGCCTCAGGAGAGGCGAGTCTCCTTGTGAGTTGCGAGGTGCCTCTGGGGATTCCTGCTCAGTCGACGCCGGGTCCTCAGTCCTCATCAAGTGCTGAGGCTGGAGCCTGAGCTTGCCTCGCCCGTGGTGACATAGGTCTTGGGGTTCCCCTGGAGCTCCCAAAGGGAGTCAGGCCTCATCTCTCCTGGAGAAGTGCACGGCCACTTTTCTCCCCAGCTGCAGCAGCAGTGTCCGGCTCCCCGTCGAACAGACACAGGGATCTGTCGCTTGCCCTTGAGGTAGCCCAGGGCTGTCACATGTGCCAGTGCATTGGGAGTTGAGCCTCGGTGTGACAGTTGAGGCATTGCAGGGCAATCAGGTGCACCTGGAGTAGACGAGGCATTTGGGTGTCTTGTGAATGGTCGCCAGAACCCTGAGGGTCCTCTTGATTCTCCTGGTGGGAGCGCCTCCTCTTGGGATGTGAGGGGAGTGCCAGGAAACTTTTCCCGATGGAGTAGGGAAAGGGCCCCTCACCTGGAGCTGAGCAGGGGAAAACGGCCCTCCTCTTGGGTCGCGGCAGGGGGACGCTCGCGGTTCCTCTCGATTGGGATAGGTGGGGCGGAAACTTCTTGGGTCACAGCAAGGGTGTGAAGGCTTTCGATGTTCAAGAGGGAAGGGGGGATTTCTCCCGTGGTGCCGCAGTGGACAAGGGCCTTACCCGCCTGCAGGGGAGAAGCTTCTGGTTTTTCTCAAGTTGCAGTGAGGTCCTCTCAAGTTACGACTGGAAACCCATGGGCCACCCCTGTGGCCTCAGCAGAAGCTANACTTTCAGGTGCATTTGGAGTGGACGAGGCATTTGGGGGTCTTGGGTAATGGTGGCCTGACCCCTGAGGTTCCTTCCCACTCTCCTGGTAGGAGTGCCTCCTCGTGGGATGCAAAGGGAGTGCAGGGAACCATTTCCTGACAGAGCAGGAAAAGGGCCCCTCATCTGGAGCTGAGCAGGGGAAAACGGGGCTCCTCTTGAGTCATGGCAGGACCCTCTGGGTCCCTCTCGAGTGGGGATGGGTGGCGGGGGAACTTCTTGGTTCACCGCAAGGGTGTGAAGGAGGCTTTCGAGGTCTAAGAGGGAAGAGGGGATTTCCCCCGAGACGCCGGAGTGGAAAAGGGCCTCGCCCTGCCTTCAGGAGAGAAGATTCTGGTTTTTCTATAAATATGGTAGGGTCTTTTGGAGTTACTACTGGGACCCCAGGGACCTGCTCGTGTGGCCTCAGGAGAGGCCAGTCTCCGTGCAAGTTGGGAGGCATGCTGGGGATTCTTCCCCAGTGATCACAGGGTCCTCAGTCCTCATCTGTTGTTGAGGCCGGAGCCTGAGCTTGCCTCACCCGTGCTGACATAAGTCTTGGTTTCTCCTGGAGACCCCACAGGGGAGTCAAGGCTCGTCTTGACTGGAGTCGTGCATGGCCGCTTTCCTCCCCAGATGTAGCAGCAGTGTCCGGTTCCCCTTCGAGCAGACCCAGGGATCTCTGGCTTGCCCTCGATGTACCCCAGGGCTGTCCCACGTTCCAGTATGTCTGGAGTCGAGCCTCTGGGTGACAGTCAAGGCAGTGCAGGGCATTCAGGTGCACCTGGAGTGGACAAGGCATTTGGGGGTCTTGAGGAATGGTGGTCTGACCCCTGAGGCTCCTCCCGACACTGCTTGTGGGAAATCCACCTCTTGGGATTCGAGGGGAGCTCGGGGAACCCTTTCCCCACAGAGCAGGGAATGGTCCCCTCATCTGGAGGTGAGCAGGGGGAAAACGGGGCTCCTGTTGACTCGCAGCTGGACCCTCGGGGTTCCTCTTGAGTGGGGACGTGTGTGGAGGGGAACTTCTTGGGTCACAGCAAGCGTGTGAAGGAGCCTTTGGAGGTCCAAGAGGGAAGGGGTGATTTCTTGCGCGATGCCCCAGTGGTCAAGGGCCTTACCCCACCTGCAGGGAAGAATCTTTTGGTTTTCATCAACTTGCTGCGGGGTCCTATCAAGTTACGACGGAGAATCCAAGGACCCACACCTGGGGCCTCAGGAGAGGCCAGTCTCCCTGTGAGTTGTGAGGCGCCTCTGGGGATTCCTCCCCAGTCGTCGCAGGATCCTCAATCCTCATCTAGTGCTGCGGCCGGGGCCTGAGATTGCCTCCCACTTACTGACATAGGTCTGGGGGTTCCCCTGGAGCCCCCCTGGTGAGTCAGGCCTCGTCTCGCCTAGAGACGTGCATGGCTGCTTTCCTACCCAGCTGCAGCAGCAGTGTTCAGCTCCCCGTCGAGCAGACACAGGGTTCTGCCCTCGAGGTACCCCAGGGTTGTCACACATGCCCGTGTGTAGTGAGTCGAGCCTGGGGAAGACAGTCGAAGTATTTATTGCAGGGCATTTCGGTTCATGTGGTGTGGACGAGGCATTTGGGGGTCTTGGGGAATTGTGGCCCAACCCCTGAGGCTCTTCCCGACTCTCTTGTTGTGAGTGCCTCCTCTTGGGATGCGAAGGGAGTGCTGCGAACCCTTTCCTGACAGAGCAGGGAAAGGGCCCCTCATCTGGAGCTGAGTAGTGGAAAATGGGGCTCCTATTGAGTCACAGCAGGACCATCGGGGTTCCCCTCTAGTGGGGACGGTGGGGCAGTGAACTTCTTGGGTCACAGGAAGGGTATGAACGAGCCTGTCGAGGTCCAAGAGGGAAGGGGTGATATCTCCCGAGACACCGCAGTGGACTAGGGTCTCACCCTGCCTTCAGGGGAGTAGCTTCCAGTTTTTCTCTAGTTGTGGCCGGGTCCTTTCTAGTTACAACCGGGACCCCAGGGACCCGCCCATGTGGCCTCAGGAGAGCCCTGTCTCCATGAGAGTTTTGAGGCGCCTCTGGGGATTCTTCCCCAGTCGTCGTCAAGTCCTCACTCCTCATCTGGTACTGAGGCCGGAGCCTGAGCTTGCCTTGCCCATGCTCATAAAAGTCTTGGGGTTACCCTGGAGCCCCGACAGGGGTGTCAGGCCTTGTATCACCTGGAGACATGCACGGCCACTTTCCTCCCCAGCTCCAGCAGCAGTGTCCTCCTCCCCGTCGAGCAGACACAAGGATCTGTGGCTTGCCCTTGAGGTACCCCAGAGATGTCACACGTGTCAGTGTGTCTGGAGTCGAGCCTTGGAGTGACAGCCGAGGCAGTGCAGGGCAGTCAGGTGCATCTGGAGTGGACGAGGCATTTGGGGGTCTTGGGGAATGGTGGCCCGACCCCTGAGGCTCCTCCCAACTCTCCTGGTGCGACACCTCCTCTTGGGATGTGAGGGGAGCGCCAGGAACCATTGATGGACGGAGAAGGGAAAGGGCTCCTCACCTGGAGCTTAGCAGGGGAATACGGGGCTCCTCTTGAGTCACGGCAGGGCCCTCGGATTTTGTCTCGAGTGTGGACGGGTGGGGCGGGGAACTTATTGGATAACAGCAAGGGTGGGAATGAGCCTTTTGAGGTCTAAGTGGGAAGGAGTGATTTCCCCCGACACACCACAGCAGAAAAGGTCCTCACCACGCCTGCAGGGGAGAAGCTTCTGGTTTTTCTCGAGTTCTGGCGGGTCCTCTCGAGTTACAACGGGGACCCCTGGGACCCGACCCTGTGGCCTCAGGAGAGGCGAGTCTCCTTGTGAGTTGCGAGGTGCCTCTGGGGATTCCTGCTCAGTCGACGCCGGGTCCTCAGTCCTCATCAAGTGCTGAGGCTGGAGCCTGAGCTTGCCTCGCCCGTGGTGACATAGGTCTTGGGGTTCCCCTGGAGCTCCCAAAGGGAGTCAGGCCTCATCTCTCCTGGAGAAGTGCACGGCCACTTTTCTCCCCAGCTGCAGCAGCAGTGTCCGGCTCCCCGTCGAACAGACACAGGGATCTGTCGCTTGCCCTTGAGGTAGCCCAGGGCTGTCACATGTGCCAGTGCATTGGGAGTTGAGCCTCGGTGTGACAGTTGAGGCATTGCAGGGCAATCAGGTGCACCTGGAGTAGACGAGGCATTTGGGTGTCTTGTGAATGGTCGCCAGAACCCTGAGGGTCCTCTTGATTCTCCTGGTGGGAGCGCCTCCTCTTGGGATGTGAGGGGAGTGCCAGGAAACTTTTCCCGATGGAGTAGGGAAAGGGCCCCTCACCTGGAGCTGAGCAGGGGAAAACGGCCCTCCTCTTGGGTCGCGGCAGGGGGACGCTCGCGGTTCCTCTCGATTGGGATAGGTGGGGCGGAAACTTCTTGGGTCACAGCAAGGGTGTGAAGGCTTTCGATGTTCAAGAGGGAAGGGGGGATTTCTCCCGTGGTGCCGCAGTGGACAAGGGCCTTACCCGCCTGCAGGGGAGAAGCTTCTGGTTTTTCTCAAGTTGCAGTGAGGTCCTCTCAAGTTACGACTGGAAACCCATGGGCCACCCCTGTGGCCTCAGCAGAAGCTAGTTACCATGTAAGTTGTGAGGCGCCTCTGGGGATTCGTCCCCAGTCGTCGCCGGGTCCTCAGTCCTCGTCTGGTGCTGAGGCCGGAACTTGAACTTGCATCACCCGTCCTGACTTAGGTCTTGGGGTTACCCTGGAGCCCCCACAGGGGAGTCAGGCCTTCTCGCACCTGGAGACGTAAACGGCCGCTTTCCACCCCAGCTGCAGCAGCAGTGTCAGGCTCCCCGTCGAGTGGACACACGGATCTGTGGCTTGCCCTCTAGGTATCCCATGGATGTACACTTGACAGTGTGTCGGGCATTGAGCCTCAGGGTGACAGTCGAGGCAATTCAGGGCAGTAAGGTTCATCTGGAATGGACGAGGAATTTGGGGGTCTTGAGGAATGGTGGGCCGAACCCTGAGGCACCTCCGCACTCTCCTGGTGTGAGCGCCTCTTTTGGGATGCTATGGGAATGCCCAGAAACCTTTCCGGACGAGCAGGGAAAGGGCCCCTCATCTGGAGCTTAATACGGGTAAACGTGTCTCCTCTTGAGTCTTCGCAGGACTCTCAGGGTTCCTCTCGAGTGGGGAAGGGTGGGTCGGGGAGCTTTTTGGATCACAGCATGGGTTTGAAGGAGCCTTTACAGGTCCAAGTGGGAAGGGGTCATTTCCCCCGAGACCTCGCTACTGACAATGACCTCACCCCGCCTGCAGGGGAGAAGCTTCTGGTTTTTCTAGAGTTGCAGAGTCTTCTCAAGTTACACCGGGGACCCCAGGGGCCAGCCCTTGTGGCCTCAGGAGAGGCCAGTCTGCGTGCGAGTTGAGAGGGGCCTCTGGGGATTCCTCCCCAGTCGTCACCGGGTCCTGAGTCCTCCTCTGATGCTGAGGCCTGAGCCTGAGCTTGCATCGCTTGTGCTAACAGAGGTCTTGGGGTTCCCCTGGAGTCCCCACAGGGGAGTCAGGCCTCGTCTCGGCTGGAGACGTGCACGGCCGCTTTCCTCCCCAGCTGCATTTTCAGTGTCAGGCTCCCCGTCAATCAAACACAGGGATCTGTGGCTTGCCCTCGAGGTACCCCAGGGCCGTCACACGTGGCAGTGACAGGAGTCGAGCCTCGGGGTGACAGTCAAGGCAGTGCAGTTCAGTCTGATGNCTTGAGTGGGGACGTGTGTGGAGGGGAACTTCTTGGGTCACAGCAAGCGTGTGAAGGAGCCTTTGGAGGTCCAAGAGGGAAGGGGTGATTTCTTGCGCGATGCCCCAGTGGTCAAGGGCCTTACCCCACCTGCAGGGAAGAATCTTTTGGTTTTCATCAACTTGCTGCGGGGTCCTATCAAGTTACGACGGAGAATCCAAGGACCCACACCTGGGGCCTCAGGAGAGGCCAGTCTCCCTGTGAGTTGTGAGGCGCCTCTGGGGATTCCTCCCCAGTCGTCGCAGGATCCTCAATCCTCATCTAGTGCTGCGGCCGGGGCCTGAGATTGCCTCCCACTTACTGACATAGGTCTGGGGGTTCCCCTGGAGCCCCCCTGGTGAGTCAGGCCTCGTCTCGCCTAGAGACGTGCATGGCTGCTTTCCTACCCAGCTGCAGCAGCAGTGTTCAGCTCCCCGTCGAGCAGACACAGGGTTCTGCCCTCGAGGTACCCCAGGGTTGTCACACATGCCCGTGTGTAGTGAGTCGAGCCTGGGGAAGACAGTCGAAGTATTTATTGCAGGGCATTTCGGTTCATGTGGTGTGGACGAGGCATTTGGGGGTCTTGGGGAATTGTGGCCCAACCCCTGAGGCTCTTCCCGACTCTCTTGTTGTGAGTGCCTCCTCTTGGGATGCGAAGGGAGTGCTGCGAACCCTTTCCTGACAGAGCAGGGAAAGGGCCCCTCATCTGGAGCTGAGTAGTGGAAAATGGGGCTCCTATTGAGTCACAGCAGGACCATCGGGGTTCCCCTCTAGTGGGGACGGTGGGGCAGTGAACTTCTTGGGTCACAGGAAGGGTATGAACGAGCCTGTCGAGGTCCAAGAGGGAAGGGGTGATATCTCCCGAGACACCGCAGTGGACTAGGGTCTCACCCTGCCTTCAGGGGAGTAGCTTCCAGTTTTTCTCTAGTTGTGGCCGGGTCCTTTCTAGTTACAACCGGGACCCCAGGGACCCGCCCATGTGGCCTCAGGAGAGCCCTGTCTCCATGAGAGTTTTGAGGCGCCTCTGGGGATTCTTCCCCAGTCGTCGTCAAGTCCTCACTCCTCATCTGGTACTGAGGCCGGAGCCTGAGCTTGCCTTGCCCATGCTCATAAAAGTCTTGGGGTTACCCTGGAGCCCCGACAGGGGTGTCAGGCCTTGTATCACCTGGAGACATGCACGGCCACTTTCCTCCCCAGCTCCAGCAGCAGTGTCCTCCTCCCCGTCGAGCAGACACAAGGATCTGTGGCTTGCCCTTGAGGTACCCCAGAGATGTCACACGTGTCAGTGTGTCTGGAGTCGAGCCTTGGAGTGACAGCCGAGGCAGTGCAGGGCAGTCAGGTGCATCTGGAGTGGACGAGGCATTTGGGGGTCTTGGGGAATGGTGGCCCGACCCCTGAGGCTCCTCCCAACTCTCCTGGTGCGACACCTCCTCTTGGGATGTGAGGGGAGCGCCAGGAACCATTGATGGACGGAGAAGGGAAAGGGCTCCTCACCTGGAGCTTAGCAGGGGAATACGGGGCTCCTCTTGAGTCACGGCAGGGCCCTCGGATTTTGTCTCGAGTGTGGACGGGTGGGGCGGGGAACTTATTGGATAACAGCAAGGGTGGGAATGAGCCTTTTGAGGTCTAAGTGGGAAGGAGTGATTTCCCCCGACACACCACAGCAGAAAAGGTCCTCACCACGCCTGCAGGGGAGAAGCTTCTGGTTTTTCTCGAGTTCTGGCGGGTCCTCTCGAGTTACAACGGGGACCCCTGGGACCCGACCCTGTGGCCTCAGGAGAGGCGAGTCTCCTTGTGAGTTGCGAGGTGCCTCTGGGGATTCCTGCTCAGTCGACGCCGGGTCCTCAGTCCTCATCAAGTGCTGAGGCTGGAGCCTGAGCTTGCCTCGCCCGTGGTGACATAGGTCTTGGGGTTCCCCTGGAGCTCCCAAAGGGAGTCAGGCCTCATCTCTCCTGGAGAAGTGCACGGCCACTTTTCTCCCCAGCTGCAGCAGCAGTGTCCGGCTCCCCGTCGAACAGACACAGGGATCTGTCGCTTGCCCTTGAGGTAGCCCAGGGCTGTCACATGTGCCAGTGCATTGGGAGTTGAGCCTCGGTGTGACAGTTGAGGCATTGCAGGGCAATCAGGTGCACCTGGAGTAGACGAGGCATTTGGGTGTCTTGTGAATGGTCGCCAGAACCCTGAGGGTCCTCTTGATTCTCCTGGTGGGAGCGCCTCCTCTTGGGATGTGAGGGGAGTGCCAGGAAACTTTTCCCGATGGAGTAGGGAAAGGGCCCCTCACCTGGAGCTGAGCAGGGGAAAACGGCCCTCCTCTTGGGTCGCGGCAGGGGGACGCTCGCGGTTCCTCTCGATTGGGATAGGTGGGGCGGAAACTTCTTGGGTCACAGCAAGGGTGTGAAGGCTTTCGATGTTCAAGAGGGAAGGGGGGATTTCTCCCGTGGTGCCGCAGTGGACAAGGGCCTTACCCGCCTGCAGGGGAGAAGCTTCTGGTTTTTCTCAAGTTGCAGTGAGGTCCTCTCAAGTTACGACTGGAAACCCATGGGCCACCCCTGTGGCCTCAGCAGAAGCTAGTTACCATGTAAGTTGTGAGGCGCCTCTGGGGATTCGTCCCCAGTCGTCGCCGGGTCCTCAGTCCTCGTCTGGTGCTGAGGCCGGAACTTGAACTTGCATCACCCGTCCTGACTTAGGTCTTGGGGTTACCCTGGAGCCCCCACAGGGGAGTCAGGCCTTCTCGCACCTGGAGACGTAAACGGCCGCTTTCCACCCCAGCTGCAGCAGCAGTGTCAGGCTCCCCGTCGAGTGGACACACGGATCTGTGGCTTGCCCTCTAGGTATCCCATGGATGTACACTTGACAGTGTGTCGGGCATTGAGCCTCAGGGTGACAGTCGAGGCAATTCAGGGCAGTAAGGTTCATCTGGAATGGACGAGGAATTTGGGGGTCTTGAGGAATGGTGGGCCGAACCCTGAGGCACCTCCGCACTCTCCTGGTGTGAGCGCCTCTTTTGGGATGCTATGGGAATGCCCAGAAACCTTTCCGGACGAGCAGGGAAAGGGCCCCTCATCTGGAGCTTAATACGGGTAAACGTGTCTCCTCTTGAGTCTTCGCAGGACTCTCAGGGTTCCTCTCGAGTGGGGAAGGGTGGGTCGGGGAGCTTTTTGGATCACAGCATGGGTTTGAAGGAGCCTTTACAGGTCCAAGTGGGAAGGGGTCATTTCCCCCGAGACCTCGCTACTGACAATGACCTCACCCCGCCTGCAGGGGAGAAGCTTCTGGTTTTTCTAGAGTTGCAGAGTCTTCTCAAGTTACACCGGGGACCCCAGGGGCCAGCCCTTGTGGCCTCAGGAGAGGCCAGTCTGCGTGCGAGTTGAGAGGGGCCTCTGGGGATTCCTCCCCAGTCGTCACCGGGTCCTGAGTCCTCCTCTGATGCTGAGGCCTGAGCCTGAGCTTGCATCGCTTGTGCTAACAGAGGTCTTGGGGTTCCCCTGGAGTCCCCACAGGGGAGTCAGGCCTCGTCTCGGCTGGAGACGTGCACGGCCGCTTTCCTCCCCAGCTGCATTTTCAGTGTCAGGCTCCCCGTCAATCAAACACAGGGATCTGTGGCTTGCCCTCGAGGTACCCCAGGGCCGTCACACGTGGCAGTGACAGGAGTCGAGCCTCGGGGTGACAGTCAAGGCAGTGCAGTTCAGTCTGATGCATCTGGAGTGGAGGAGGCATTTGGGGGTCTTGGGGAATGGTGTCCCGACCCCTGAGGAAACTCCCGACTTTCCTGGTGCAAGCACCTCATCTTGAATGCGGGCAGAGTGTTGGGAACCCTTTCCAGACGGTGCAGGAATTGGGCCCCTCATCTGGAGCTGAGCAGGGGAAAAAGGTACTCCTCTTGAGTGGCGGTGGGACCTTTGGTGTTCCTCTGGAATGGGGACGGGTTGTGGGGGGGTGCGGATTCTTGGGTCACAGCAAGTATGTGAAGGAGGATTTTATGATCCTAGACGGAAAGGGTGATTTCTCCCGAGACACTGCAGTGGATAAAGGCCTCATCCCTCCTGCACGGGAGAAGCTTCTGGTTTTTCTCGAGTGGTGGCGGGGTCCTCTCGAGTTACGACAGGGAACCCAGGGACCTGCCCCTGTGGACTCAGGAGAGGTCAGTCTCCATGAGATTTGTGAGGCACATCTGGGGATTCCTCCCCAGTCGTTGCTGCGTACTCAGTCCACGTATTTTCTGAGGCCAGAGCCTGACTTTGCCTCACCCGTGCTGATATAGGTCTTGGGGTTCCCCTGCAGCCGCCACAGAGGAGTCAGGCCTCATCGCGCTTGGAGACTTGCATGGCCGCTTTCCTCCCCAGCTGCAGCAGCAGTGTCCGGCTCCCCGTCGAGTGAACACAGGGATCTGTGGCTTGCCGTCGAGGTACCCAAGGGCTGTCACATGTGCCAGTGTGTCGGGATTCCAGCCTCGGGGTGACAGTCAAGGCATGCAGGGCAGTCAGGTGCATCTGGAGTGAACGAGGCATTTGGGGGTCTTTGGGAATGGTGACTTGACCCCCGAGGCTCCTCCCGACCCTCCTGGTGCTAGCACCTCCTCTTAAGATGCAAGGGGAGCACCAGGAATCCTTTCCTGATGGACCAGAGAAAGGGCCCCTCATCTGGAGCTGAGCAGGGGAAAATGGCGCTCCTCTTGAGTCGCGATGGGACCCTCTGGGTTCCTCTCGAGAGGGGACAGGTGGGGCGTGTAACTTCTTGGGTTACAACAAGGGTGTGATGGAGCCATTCGAGGTCCAAGAGGGAAGGGGTTATTTCTCATGTGGCGGACAAGAGCCTCACCCCACGTGCAGGGGAGAAACCTCATTTTTCTCGAGATGCGGCGGGGTTCTCTCGAGTTCTGACAGGTACCACAGAGACCCTCACCTGTGGCCTCAGGAGTGACCAGTCTCCGTGCGAGTTTTGAGGCGCCTCTGTGGATTCCTCCCCGGCCATCGCCAGGTTCTCAGTCCTCCTCTGGTGCTGAAGACGGAGCCTGAGCTTGCCTTGCCCTTGCTTACATAGGTCTTGGGGTTCCCCTGGAGCCCCACAGTGGAGTCAGGCCTCGTCTCTCCTAGAGACGTGCACGGCCGCATTCTTTCTCAGCTGCAGCAGCAAGGTCCGGCTCCCTGTCAAGCTGACACAGGGATCTTTGGCTTGCCCTTGAGGTACCCCAGGGCTGTCACACGTGCCAGTGTGTCGGGAGTGGAGCCTCGCGGTGACTGTCGAGGCAGTGCAGCGCAGTCAGGTTCATCTGGAGTGGATGAGGCCTTTGGGGGTCTTGGGGAATGGTAGCCCAACCCCTGGGGCTCCTCCCGATTCTCCTTGTGCGAGTGCCTCCTCTTGCAGTTAAAGGGAAGCATCAGAAACCCTTTCCCGATGGAGCAGGGGAAGGGCCCCTCATCCAGAGCTGAGCAGGGGAAAATGGGGCTACATTAAATTGCAGCAGAAACATCGAAGTTTTCTCTTGAGTTGGGACGGGTGAGGCGGGGAATTTCTTGGATCACAGCAAGGGTGTGAAGGAGCCTCCCCTCACACCGCCTGCAGGGGAGAAGCTTCTGGTTTTTCTCGAGTTACAGCGGGGTCCACATGTGTTAAGATGGGGACCTCAGTGATCCGCCACTATGGCCTCAGAAGAGGTCAGTCTCCATGCAAGTTGCGATGCGCTTCTGGATATTCCTCCCCAGTCATCGCCATGACCTCTGTCCTTGACTGGTGCTGAGGCTGGAACAGAGCTTGCCTCACCCGTGCTGACATAGGTCTTGGGGTTGCCCTGCAGCCCCCACAGGGCAGACAGGCCTCGTCTGGCCTTGAGATGTGCATGACTGATTTCCTCCCAGCTGCAGCAGCAGTGACCAGCTCCGCATCAAGCAGATACAGGGATCTGTGGCTTGCCCTTGAGGTAACCCAGGGCTGTCACACATGTCAGTGAGTTGGGTGTCGAGCCTGGGGGTGACAGTCGAGGCAGTGCAGGGCAGTCAGGTGCATCTGTAGAGGACAAGGCATTTGGGGGTTTTGGGTTATGGTGGCCCAACTACTGTGGATCCTCCTGACTCTCCTCTTGTGAGCGCCTCCTCTTCACACAGGAGGGGAGCGTCGGGAACCCTTTCTCGATGGAGCAGGGAAAGGGCCCTCATCTGGAGCTGAGCAGGGGAAAACAGGGCTCTTCTTGAGTCACGGTGGGAACCTCGGGGTTCCTCTCAAGTGCAGACGGGTGGGGCGGGGAACTTCTTGGGTCACAGCACGGGTGTGAAGGAGCCTTTCGAGGTCCAAGAGGGAAAGGGGGATTTCCCCCGAGATGCCGCAGTGGACAAGGGACTCACCCTGCCTGCCCAGGAGAAGCTTTTGGTTTTTCTCGAGTTGCGGCTGTGTCCTCTCGAGTTACGATGGGGATAGGTCAGTCTATGTGCAAATTGTGAGGCACCTCTGGGGATACCTCCCCAGTCTTCGCTGGATCCTCAGTCCTCATCTGGTGCTGAGGCCCGAGCCTGATCATGCCTCCCCCGTGCTGACATAGGTCTCAGGGTTCCCCTGGAGCTCCCAAAGGAGAGTCAGGCCTCAACTCGCCTGGAGACCAGCATGGCTGCTTTGCTCCCCACCTGCAGCAGCAGTGTCTGGCTCCCCATCGACTGGACACAGGGATCTGTGGCTTGCCTTCTAGGTACCCCAGGACTATCACATGTGCCACTGTTTCAGGAGTCCAGCCTTGGGGTGACAGTCGAGGCATGCAGGGCAGTCAGGTGCATCTGGAGTGGATGAGGCATTTGGGGGTCTTGGGGAATGGTTACCTGTCCCCTGTGGCTACTCCCGACTTTCCTGGTGGGAACTCCTCCTGTTGAGATGTGATGGAAGCGAAGGGAACCCTTTCCCAACTGAACAGGGGAAGGGTCCCTCATCTGGAGCTGAGCAGGGGATAATGGGGCTCCTCTTGAGTCACGGCAGGATCCTTGGGCTTCCTCTCGAATGGGGACAGGTGGGCTGGGGAATTTCTTGGGTTACATCAAGGGTGTGAACGAGCCTTTTGAGGTCCAAGAGGGAAGGGGGATTTCCCCCGAGACTTGCTGTGGACAAAGGCCTCACCCCGCCTACAGGGGAGACGCTTCTGGTTTTTCTCTAGTTGAGGAGTGGTCCTCTCTAGTTACGACGGTGACCCCAAGGCCCCGCCCCTGTGGCCTGAGAGGCCAGTCTCCTTGCGAGTTGGGAAGTACCTCTGTGGATTCCTCCCCAGTCGTCGCCGGGTCCTCATTCCTCCTCTGGTGCTGAGGCCGGAGTCTGAGCTTGCCTCGCCCATGCTGACATAGGTCTTGGGGTTCCCCTGGTGCCCCCACAGGGGAGTCAGACCTTGTCTTACCTGGAGACGTGGATGGCCGATTTACTCCCCAGCTGTAGCAGCATGGTCCGGCTCCGCATCGACCAGACACAGGGATCTGTGGCTTGCCCTCGAGGTACCCCAGGGCTATCACACGTGCCAGTGTGACAGGTGTCAAGCCTCAGCTGACAGTCGAGGCAGTGTAAGGCAGTCAGGTGCATCTGTAGTGGAGGAGGAATTTGGGGGTCTTGGGGAATGGTGGCTGGACCCCTGAGGAAACTTCTGACTCTCCTGGTGTGAATGCCTCCTCTTGGATGCGAGCAGAGCGCTGGGAACCCTTCCAGACGGAGCAGCGAAAGGGCCCTTTATCTGGAGCTGAGCAGGTGAAAACGGGGCTCCTCTTGAGTCAAGGAGGGACCCTCGGTGTTCCTCTCGAGTGGTGACGGGCAGTGTGGGGAACTTTTTGGGTCACAGCAAGGGTGTGAAGACTTTCGAGGTCCAAGAGGGAGGGGGAATTTTCCCAGAGACGCCCCAGTGGACAAGGGCCTCACCCTGCCTGCAGGGGAGAAGCTTCTGTTTTTTCTCGAGATGCGGGGTGGGCGTGGCAGTCTTCTCGAGTTACGACTGGGACCACAGGACCCACCCCTGTGGCCTCAGGAGAGGCTAGTCTCCATCTGAGTTGCCCCGTGCCTCTGGGGATTCCTAACCAGTCGTCACCGTGTCCTCAGTCCTCACCTTGTGCTGAGGCTGGAGCCTGAAAATGCCATGCCCATGCTGACATAGGTCTTGTGGTTCCCCTGGAGCCCCCACAAGGGAGTCAGGCCTCAGCTCCTCTGGAGTCGTGCACGGCCGCTTTCCACCCCAGCTGCAGAAGCGCTCTTCAGCTCCCTGTCAAGTGGTAACAGGGATCTGTGGCTTGCCCTCGAGGTACCCCAGGGCTGTCACATGTGCCAGTGTGTAGGGAGTCGAGACTCGGGGTGACAGTTGAGGACGTGCGGGGCCGTCAGTTTCATCTGGAGTGGATGAGGCATTTGGGGGTCTTGGGGAATGCTGGCCCGAACCCTTTAGGCTCCTCCCGACTCTCCTGGTGCGAGCGCCTCCTCTTGGGATGCCAGGGGATGGCCGGGTAACCTTTCCCAATGGAGCAAGGAAAGGACACCTCATCTGGAGTTGAGCAGGGGAAAACGGGGCTACTCTGTGTCGCAGTGGGACCATCGGGGTTCCTCTCGAGTGTGGATGGGTGGGCCAGGAACTTCTTGGGCCACAGCAAGGGTGTGAAGGAGCCTTTTGAGGTCCAAGAGGAAAAGGTGATTTCACCCAGACACTGCAAAGGACAAGTGCCTCACCCTGCCTGCAGGGGAGAGGCTTCTGGTTTTTCTGAGTTGAGGCAGGGTCCTCTTGAGTTATGAATGGGATCCCAGGGACCCTCCCCTGTGGCCTCAGGAGAGGCCAGTCTCCGTGCACGTTGAAAGGTTCCTCTGGGGATTCCTCCCCAGTCATTGCCGGGTCTTCAGTCCTCCTCTTTTGCTGAGGCTGGAGCTTGAGCTTGCTTCGCCCATGCTGATATAGGTCTTGGGGTTCCCATGCAGCCTCCACAGGGGAGTCAGGACTCGTCTCGCCTGGAAATGTGTACAGCTGCTTTCCTCCCCAGCTGCAGCAGCAATGTCCGGCTCCCGGTTGAGCGAACACAGGGATATGCGGCTTGCCCTCGAGGTACCCCAGGACTGTCACACGTGCCAATGTTTTTGGAGTCGAATCTAGTGATGACAGTCGAGGCAGTGCAGGGCAGCCAGGTGCATCTGGAGTGGACGAGGCATTTAGGGGTCTTGGGGAATGGTGGCCCGACCCCTGAGGCTCCTCCCGACTCTTCTGGGGCGAGTTCCTCCTCTTGGGATGTGAAGGGAGCACCGGGAACCCTTTCCCGATGGAGCAGGCAATGGGCCCCTCATCTGGAGCTGAGCAGCGGAAAAAGGGGCTCCTCTTGAGTGTCGGTTGGACCCTCGGTGTTCCTCTCGAGTGGGGACGGGTGGGGGGATCTTCTTGGGTCACAGCAAGGGTGTGAAGCCACACACCCTTGTGGTCCTAGAGGGAAAGGGTGATTTCTCCTGAGACACCACAGTGGACAAAGGCCTCACCCCACCTGCACGGGAGAAGCTTCTGATTTTTCTCGACTGAAGGCAGGGTCATCTTGAGTTATGAAGCAGAACCCAGGGAACCACCCCTGTGGCTTCAGGAAAGGCCAGTCTCCATGCGAGTTGCGAGGCTCCTCTGGGCATTCCTCCACAGTCGTTTCCAGATCCTCAGTGTCGTCTGGTGCTTAGGCCGCAGCCTGAGCTTTCCTCGCCCATGCTGATATAGGATTTGGGGTTCCCCTGTAGCCCCCACAGTGGAGTCAGGCCTCGTCTAGCCTGGAAACGTGCACGGCTGCTTTCCTCCCCAGCTGCAGCAGCAGTGTGCAGCTCCCCTTAGGGTGGACACAGGGATATATGTGGCTTGCCCTGGAGGTACCCCAGGGCTGTCACACGTGTCAGTGTGTCGGGAGTCGAGACTCGGGGTGACAGTCGAGGAAGTGCAGGGCAGTCTGGTGCATCTGGAGTGGACAAGGTATTTGGAGGTTCTATGTAATGATGTCCCGACCCCTGAGGCTCCTCCTGACTCTCCTGGGGTGAGCGCCACCTCTTGGGATGCGAGGGGAGTGCCAGGAACCCTTTCTTGATGGAGCAGTGAAAGGGCCCCTCATCCGGGGGTAAAACGTGGCTCCTCTTGAGTCTCGGCAGGACCCTCCGGGTTCCTTTCTAGTGGGGGAGGGTGGGGCAGGGAACTTCTTGGGTCACAGCAAGGGTGTGAAGGAGCCTTTCGAGGTCCAAGATGGAAGGGATGATTTCGCCTGAGACGCCACATTGGACAACGGCCTCATCCCGCCTGCAGGGTATAAGCTTCTGGTTTTTCTCGAGTTGCGCTGGGGTCCTATTGAGTTACAACAGGGACCACAGGGACACTCCCCTGTGGCCTCAGGAGTGGCCAGTCTCTGTGCGAATTGAGAGGCGCCTCTGGGGATTCCTCTCCAGTCATCGCCGTGTCCTCAGTCCTCGTCTGGTGCTGAAGCCGGAGCCTGAGCTTGCATCGCCCATTCTGAAATAGGTCTTGGGTTTCTCCTGGAGCCTGCACAGTGCATTCAGGCCTCCTCTCACCTGGAGACGGGTACCCCAGCTTACCTCCCAGCTACAGTAACAGTGTCCGGCTCCTGGTCGAGTGAACACAGGAATCTGTGGCTTGCCCTCGAGGTACCCTTGGGCTGTCACACCTGCCAGTGTGTCAGTTGCCGAACCTCGGGCTGACAGTCGAGGCAGTGCAGGGTAGTCAGGTGCATCTGGAGTGGATGAGGCATTTGGGGGTTTTGGGGAATGGTTGCCCGATCCCTGAGGCTCCTCCCGTCTCTCCTGGTGCTAGTGCCTCCTCTTGTGATGCGAGGGGAGCACAGGGAACCCTTTCGCATCAAAGCAGGGAAAAGGACCCTCATCTGGAGCTGAGCAAGGGAAAACATGCTCTTCTTCAGTCGCGGCAGGACCCTTGGGGTTCTTCTCGAGTGGGGCTGGGAACTTCTTGAGTCACAGTAAGTTTATGAAGGAGCCTTTCAAAGTCCAAGAGGGAAGGGTGGATTTCCCCCGAGACGTGTGGCTTCAGGTGAGGCAAGTCTCCATGCGAGTTGCGAGGCACCTCTGGGGATTCCTCCCCAGTCATTGCTGGGTCCTTAGTCCTCGTCTGGTGCTGAGGCTGGAATCTGAGCTTGCTTAGCCCGTGCTGACATAGGACTTGGGGTTGTCCTAGAGCTCCCACAGGGGAGTCAGGCCTCGTCTCGCCTGGAGACTTGCATGGTCGCTTTCCTCCCCAGCTGCAGAAGCAGTGTCCAGCTTCCCATCGAGCGGACACAAGGATCTGTGGCTTGCCCTCGACATACCCCAGGGCTGTCACACGTGACAGTGAATCGGGTCGAGACTAGGGGTAGCACTCGAGGCAGTGCAGGGCAGTCAGTTGCATCTGGAGTGGACGAGGCATTTGGCGTTCTTGGGGAATGGTGGCCCGACCCCTGAGGCTCCTCCCGACTCTCCTGGTGTGAGCGCCTCCTCTTGGGAGGCGACAGGAGCGCCGGGAAACGTTTCCCGATGGAGCAAGGAAAGGGCCCCTCATCTGGAGCTGGGCAGGGGAAAATGGGGCTCCTCTTGAGGCACGGCTAGCCCTTGGTGTTCCTTTTGAGTGGGGACGGGTGTGGCGTGGAACTTTTTGGGTCACAGCAAGGGTGTGAAGGAGCCTTTCAAGGTCCAAGTTGGAAGGGGTGATTTCCCATGAGACGCCACAGTGGACAAGGGCCTCACTCCGCCTGCAGGGGAGAAGCTTCTGGTTTTTCTTGAGTTGCGGTGGGGTCTTCTCCAGTTACGATGGGGACCCCTGGGACCCGCCCCTGTGGCCTCAAGAGAGGCCAGTGTCTGTGCGAGTTGCCAGGTGACTCTGAGTATGCCTCTCCAGTCATCGCTGGATCATCAGTCCTCAGCTGGTGCTGAGGCCGTAGCCTGAACATGCCTCGCCCGGGATGACATACGTCTTGTGGTTCCCCTAGAGCCCCCCAGGGAATCAGGACTCTTCTCACCTGAAGAGGTACATGGCTGCTTTCCTCCCCATCTGCAGCAGCAGTGTCCGGATCCCCGTCTTGCGGACAAGGGGATCTGTGGCTTACCCTCGAGATACCCCAGCACTTTCACACATGCCAGTGTGTCAGCAGGTGAGCCAAGGGGTGACAGTCGTCGCTGGGTCCTCAATCCTCGTCTGGTACTGAGGCCGGATCCTGAGCTTGCCTCGCCCGGGCTGACGAAGGTCTTGGGTTTCCCCTGGAGCCCGCACATTGGAGTCAGGTCTCCTCTCGCCTGGAGACGTGTATGGCTGCTTACCTCTCAGCTGCAGCAGCAGTGTCTGGCTCCCGGTCGAGTGGACACAGGGATCTGTGGCTTGCCCTCGAGGTACCCCTGGGCTGTCATACATGCCAGTGTGTCGGGAGTCAAGCCTCGGGCTGACAGTCGAGGCAGTGCAGGGCAGTCAGGTGCATCTGGAGTTGATGAGGCATTTGGAGGTTTTAGGGAATGATGGCCCGACCCCTGAGGCTCCTTCCGACTCTCCTGGGGCGAGTGCTACCTCTTGGGATGCGAGGGGAGTGCCAGGAACCCTTTCTCGACTGAGCAGGGATAGGCCCGTCATCCGGAGCTAGGCAGGTAAAATGTGGCTCCTCTTGAGTCACGGCGGGACCCTCAGGGTTCCTCTTGAGTGGGGAAGGGTAGGACAGGGAACTTCTTGGGTCACAGCAAGGGTGTGAAGGAACCTTTCGAGGTCCAAGGGGGAAGAGGGGATTTTGCCCGAGACGCTGCAGCGGACAAGGGCCTCACCCCGCCTGAAGGGTATAAGGTTCTGTTTTTTCTCGAGTTGTGGCGGGGTCATCTCGAATTATGACGGGGACCACAGGGACCACCCCTGCAGCCTCAGCAGAGGCCAGTCTCCGTGCGAGTTGCGAGGTGCCTCTGGGGGTTCTTCTCCAGTCGTTTCTGAGTCCTCAGTGCTCATCTATTGCTGCGGACGGAGCCTGAGCTTGCATTGCTCATGATGACATAGGTCTTGGGGTTGTCCTTGAGCCCCCACAGGGGAGTCAGGCCTCATCTCACCTGGAGAGGTGCATGGCCATTTTCCTCCCCAGCTGCAGCAGCAGTGTGCAGCTCCCCATTGAGCGGACACAGGGATCTATGGCTTGCCCTCGAGGTACCTAAGGGCTGTCACACATGCCAGTGTGTCTGTATTCGAGCCTCAGGGTAACAGTCGAGGCAGTGCAGGGCAGTCAGGTGCATCTGGAGTAGACATGCATTTGGAGGGCTTGGGAAATGGTGGCCCGATCCCTGAGATTCCTCCTGATTCTCCTGGTGCGAGCACCTCCTCTTGGGATACGAGGGGAGCGCTGGGAACACTTTCCAGAAAGAGCAGGGAAAGGTCCCCTCATTTGGAGCTGAGCAGGGGAAATGGGGGCTCCTCTTGAGTTGCTGCGGGAACCTCGGGGTTCCTGTCGAGTGGGGAAGGGTGGGGCAGGGAACTTCTTGGGCCACAGCAAGAATGTGAAGGATCCTTTCGAGGTCCAAGAGGGAAGGGGGGATTTCACCCGAGATGCCACAGCAGACAAGGGCCTCACCCTGCCTGCAGGGTATAAGCTTCTGGTTTTTCTCGAGTTGTGGTGAGGTCCTCTCGAGTTACGACGGGAACCACAGTGACCCACCCCAGTGGCCTCCTCAGGAGAGGCCAGTCTCTTTGTCAGTTGCGAGGCGCCTCTGGGGATTCCTCGCCAGCCATCGCTGGGCCCTCAGTGCTCGTCTGGTGCTGCGGACGGAGCCTGAGCTTGCCTGGCCCATGCTGACATAGGCCTTGGCGTTCCACCGGAGCTCCCACAAGCGAGTCAGGCATCGTCTGGCCTGGAGTAGTTTATGGCCATTTTCCTATGAAGCTGCAGTGGCAGTTTCTGGCTCCCTTTTGAGTGGACACAGGGATCTGTGTCTTTCCCTCGGGGTAACCCAGGAATGTCACACGTGCAAGTGTGTCAGAAGACGAGCCATGGGGTGACATTTGAGGCACTGTAGGGCAATCAGGTGCATCAGGAGTGGACGAGGCATTTGGGGGTCTTGGGGAATCGTGGCCCGACCCTTGAGGCTCCCCCTGACTCTCCTGGTGTGAGCATCTCCTCCTGGGATGTGACGGGAGCACCGGGAACCCTTTCCCATCAGAGCAGGGAAAGGGCCCCTCATCTGGAGCTGAGCAGAGGAAAACGGGGCTCCTCTTGAGTCTCGGTGGGACCCTCGGGGTTCCTCTCGAGTGGGGACTGGTGGGACAGGGAACTTGTTGGGTCATAGCAAGGGTGTGAAGGAGCCTTTCGAGGTCCAAAGGGAAGGGGGGATTTACCCAGAGACGCCGCAGCAGACAAGGGCCTCACCCCGCCTGCAGCGGAGAAGCTTCTGGTTTTTCTCAAGTTGCCGTGGGGTCCTCTTGAGTTATGATGGGGAAACCAGGGACCTGCGCCTGTGGCTTCAGTACAGGCCAGTCTCCCTGTGAGTTGCGAGGCACCTCAGTGGATTCCTCCAAATTCATCGCAGGTTGCTCAGTCCTCATCTGGTGCTGATGCCAGAGCCTTAGCTTGCCTGGCCCGTGCAGACATAGGTCTTGGGTTTCCCCTGGAGCCCCCACAGGGGAGTCAGGCCCCGTCTCGCTTGGAGATGTGCATGGCTGCTTTTCTCCTCAGCTGCAGCAGTGGTGTCCAACTCCCCGTCTAGTGGACACAGGGATCTGTGTCTTGCCCTTGAGGTACCCCAGTGCTGTCACACATGCCAGTGTGTTGGGAGTCAAGCCTCGGGGTGACAGTCGAGGCAGTGCAGAGCAGTCAGGTGCATCTGGAGTGGACTAAGCATTTGGGGGTGTTGGGAAATGGTGGGCCGACCCCTGAGGCTCCTCCTGACTCTCCTGGTGCAAGTGCCTCCTCTAGGGATGCTAGAGGATTGCCGGGAACCCTTTCCCGACAGAGAAGTGAATGGGCCCCTCATGTGCAGCTGAGCAGGGGAAAACGGGGCTCTTCTTGAGTTGTGGAGGACACTCTGAGTTCCTCTCGAGTGGGAACGTGTGGGTTGGGGAATATCTTGAGTCACAGCAAAAGTTTGAAGGAGCCTTTCGAGGTCCAAGATGGAAGGGGTGATTTCCCCAGAGAAGTCACAGCAGACAAGGGCCTCAGCCCACCTGAAGTAGAGAAGCTTCAGGTTTTTCTCGAGATGAGGCGGGGTCCTCTCAAGTTACGACAGAGACCCCAGAAACCCACCCCTGTGGACTCAGGAGAGGCCAGTCTCTGTGCCAATTGCAAGGCGAATCTGGGGATTCCTCCCCAGTTGTTGCCGGGTCCTCAGTCCTCATCTGGTGCTGAGGCCAGAGCCTGAGTTTGCCTCGCCAGTGCTGACATAGGTTTTGTGGTTCCCTTGGATCCCCCACAGGGGAGTGAGGCCTCGTCTCGCCTGGAGAAATGCACGGCCGCTCTCCTCCCCAGCTGCAGCAGCAGTGTCTGGCTCCCCGTGGAGCAGACACAAGGATCTGTGGCTTGCCCTCGAGGTACCCCAGGGCTGTCACACGTGCCAGTATGTCAAGAGTCGAGTTTCGGGGTGACAGTCGATGCAGTGCAGGGCAGTCAGGTGCATCTGGAATGGACCAGGCATTTGGGGGTCTTGGGAATGTTGGCCCTAACCCTGATGATCCTCCAGACTCTCCTGGTGTGAGCATTTCCTCTTGGGATGCGATAGGACGGCCAGGAAACCCTTCCTGATGGAGCAGGGAAAGAGCCCTTCATCTGGAGCTGAGCAGGGGAAAACGGAACTCCTCTTGTTGTCAAAGAGGACCCTCGACATACCTCTCGACTGAGGACGGGTGGGGTGGGGAACTTCTCTGGTCACAGCAAGGGTGTGAAGGAAACTTTCGAGGTTTAAGAGGAAAGGGGGGGCTTCCCCCATGTCGCCCGAGTACAAAATCCTCACTCCACCTGCAGGGGAGAAGCTTCTAGTTTTACAGGAGTTGCGGTGGGGTCCTCTCGAGTTACAACGGAGACACAAGGGACCAGCCCCTTTGGCCTCAGGAGAGGCCAGTCTCCATGCAATTTGCGAGGCACCTCTGTAGATTCCTCCCTAGTCGTCGCTGGGTCCTCAGTCCTCGTTTGGGGCTGAGGCCAGTGCCTGAGATTGCCTCACCTGTGCTGACATAGGCCTTGGGGTTCACCTGGAGACCCCACAGGGGAGTCAGGCCTCGTCCCGCCTGAGGACATGCATGGCCACGTTCCAACCCAGCTGCAGCAGCAGTGTCTGGCTTGCTGTCAAGTGGACAAAGTGATTTGTGGCTTGCCATCGAGGTATGGTAGGGCTGTCACACGTGCCAGTGTGTCGGGAGTCGAGCCTCAGGGTGACATTCGAGGTAGTGCAGGGCAGTCAGGTGCATGTGGAGTGGACGAGGCATCTGTGGTTCTTGGGGAATGGTGGCCCAACCCCTGAGGCTCCTCCTGACCCTCCTGGTGTGAGTGCCTCCTCTTAGGATGTGAGCGGAGCACCGGGAACCCTTTCCCGATGGAGCAGGGAAAGGGCCTCACATCCGAAGCTGAGCAGGGGAAAACGGGGCTCCTCTTGAGTCGCAGAGGCACCCTCCAGTTTCCTGTCGAATGTGGACGGGTGATACAGGGTACATCTTGGGTCACAGCAAGGGTGTGAAGGGGCCTTTCGAGGTCCACATGGAAAGGGGTGATTTCCCCCAAGACGCCGCAGCAGACAAGGCCCTCACCCCTCCTGCAGGGACGAAACTTCTATTTTTTCTCAAATTGCGACGGGGTCCTCTCGAGTTAAGCTGAAGACCTCAGGGACCCGCCCCTGTGGCCTCAGGAGAGGCCAGTCTCCGTGCAAGTTGCGAGGCGCCTCTGGGGATTCTTCCCCAATGGTTTCCAGATCCTCAGTCCCCATCTGTTGCTGAGGCTGCAGCCTGAGCGTGCCTCGCCTATGCTGACATAGGTCTTCGGTTTCACCTGGAGCCACCACAAGGGAGTCACACCTTGTCTCCCCTGGAGACGTGCACAACCGCTTTCATTCTCAGCTATAGCAGCTGTTTCCAGCTCCTCGTGGAGTAGACCCAGGGATCTGTGGCTTGCCCTCGAGGTACCCCAGGGCTGTCACACGTGCCAGTGTGTCAGGAGTCGAGCCTCAGGGTGACAGTTGATTCAGTGCACTGCAGGCAGGTGCATGTGGAGTGGACGAGGCATTTGGGGGTCTTGGGGAATGATGGCCCGACCCCTGAGGTTCCTCCCAAGTCTCCTGGTGCAAGTGCATGCTCTTGGGATGCTATGGGAGTGCAGGGAAACCTTTCCCAACAGAGCAGGGAAAGGGCCCCTCATCTGGAGCTGAGCAGGGGAAAAAGGGGCTCCTCTTGAGTCGTGGAGAGACCCTCGGAGTTCCTCTTGAGTGGGGTTGGGTGGGATGGGAAACTTTTAGATCACTGCAAGGGTGTGATGGAGTCTTTCCTGGTCCATGAGGGAAGGCATGATTTCCCCTGAGATGCCGCAGTGGACAAGGGAATCACCTGACTGCAGGGGAGAAGCTTCTGGTTTTTCTCGAGTTGCGACGTGGTCCTCTCGAGTTACGAATGGCACCCCAGGGACCCACCCCTGTGGCCTCAGGAGATGCCAGTCTCTGTGCGATTTGCAAGGTGCCTCTCTGGATTTCTCCCCAGTCGCCGCCGGGTCCTCAGAACTCATCTGGTGCTGAGGCCGGAGACTTAGCTTGCCTCGCTCATGCTGACATAGGTCTTGGGGTTCCCCTGGAGCCCCCAAAGGGGAGTCAAGCCTGGTCTCGCCTGGAGACGTGCGTGGCCGCTTTTCTCCCCAGCTGCAACAGCAGTGTCCGGCTCCCCGTCGAGCAGACACAGGGATCTGTGGCTTGCCCTCGAGGTGCCAGGGCTGTCACACTTGCCATTGTGTCAGAAGTCGAGCCTCCACATGACAATCGAGGCAGTGTAGGGCAGTCAGGTGCATCTGGAGTGAACATGGCTTTTGGGAGTCTTGGGGAATGGTGGCCCAAAACATGAGGCTCCTACTGAGTCTCCTGGTGCAAGCGCCTCCTCTTGGGATGCGAGGGGAGCGCCGGGAAACCTTTCCTGATGGAGCAGACAAAAGGCCCCTCATCTGGAGCTTAGCAAGGGAAAATGGGCTCCTCGTGAATCACGGAAGGATCCTCGGCGTTCCTCTTGAGTAGGGACGGATGGGGCGGGGAAATTCTTGGGTCACAGCAAGGGTGTGAATGACCCTTTTTAGGTCCAAGAGGGAAGGGGTGTTTTCCCCTGAAACGCCACAGCAGACAAGGGACTCACCACTCCTGCAGGGGAGAAGCTTCTGGTTTTTCTCAAGTTGTGGCGGGCTCCTGTTGAGTTCTGATGGGGACCACAGGGAACCACCCCTGGTGTNCAAGGCCCTCACCCCTCCTGCAGGGACGAAACTTCTATTTTTTCTCAAATTGCGACGGGGTCCTCTCGAGTTAAGCTGAAGACCTCAGGGACCCGCCCCTGTGGCCTCAGGAGAGGCCAGTCTCCGTGCAAGTTGCGAGGCGCCTCTGGGGATTCTTCCCCAATGGTTTCCAGATCCTCAGTCCCCATCTGTTGCTGAGGCTGCAGCCTGAGCGTGCCTCGCCTATGCTGACATAGGTCTTCGGTTTCACCTGGAGCCACCACAAGGGAGTCACACCTTGTCTCCCCTGGAGACGTGCACAACCGCTTTCATTCTCAGCTATAGCAGCTGTTTCCAGCTCCTCGTGGAGTAGACCCAGGGATCTGTGGCTTGCCCTCGAGGTACCCCAGGGCTGTCACACGTGCCAGTGTGTCAGGAGTCGAGCCTCAGGGTGACAGTTGATTCAGTGCACTGCAGGCAGGTGCATGTGGAGTGGACGAGGCATTTGGGGGTCTTGGGGAATGATGGCCCGACCCCTGAGGTTCCTCCCAAGTCTCCTGGTGCAAGTGCATGCTCTTGGGATGCTATGGGAGTGCAGGGAAACCTTTCCCAACAGAGCAGGGAAAGGGCCCCTCATCTGGAGCTGAGCAGGGGAAAAAGGGGCTCCTCTTGAGTCGTGGAGAGACCCTCGGAGTTCCTCTTGAGTGGGGTTGGGTGGGATGGGAAACTTTTAGATCACTGCAAGGGTGTGATGGAGTCTTTCCTGGTCCATGAGGGAAGGCATGATTTCCCCTGAGATGCCGCAGTGGACAAGGGAATCACCTGACTGCAGGGGAGAAGCTTCTGGTTTTTCTCGAGTTGCGACGTGGTCCTCTCGAGTTACGAATGGCACCCCAGGGACCCACCCCTGTGGCCTCAGGAGATGCCAGTCTCTGTGCGATTTGCAAGGTGCCTCTCTGGATTTCTCCCCAGTCGCCGCCGGGTCCTCAGAACTCATCTGGTGCTGAGGCCGGAGACTTAGCTTGCCTCGCTCATGCTGACATAGGTCTTGGGGTTCCCCTGGAGCCCCCAAAGGGGAGTCAAGCCTGGTCTCGCCTGGAGACGTGCGTGGCCGCTTTTCTCCCCAGCTGCAACAGCAGTGTCCGGCTCCCCGTCGAGCAGACACAGGGATCTGTGGCTTGCCCTCGAGGTGCCAGGGCTGTCACACTTGCCATTGTGTCAGAAGTCGAGCCTCCACATGACAATCGAGGCAGTGTAGGGCAGTCAGGTGCATCTGGAGTGAACATGGCTTTTGGGAGTCTTGGGGAATGGTGGCCCAAAACATGAGGCTCCTACTGAGTCTCCTGGTGCAAGCGCCTCCTCTTGGGATGCGAGGGGAGCGCCGGGAAACCTTTCCTGATGGAGCAGACAAAAGGCCCCTCATCTGGAGCTTAGCAAGGGAAAATGGGCTCCTCGTGAATCACGGAAGGATCCTCGGCGTTCCTCTTGAGTAGGGACGGATGGGGCGGGGAAATTCTTGGGTCACAGCAAGGGTGTGAATGACCCTTTTTAGGTCCAAGAGGGAAGGGGTGTTTTCCCCTGAAACGCCACAGCAGACAAGGGACTCACCACTCCTGCAGGGGAGAAGCTTCTGGTTTTTCTCAAGTTGTGGCGGGCTCCTGTTGAGTTCTGATGGGGACCACAGGGAACCACCCCTGGTGTCTCAGGAGAGGCCAGTCTCCGTTCGAGTTGTGAGGCGCCTCTGGGCATTCCTCCCCAGTCGTCGCCGGGTACTCAGTCCTCGTCTGGTGCTGAGGCCGGAGCCTCAGTTTGCCTCGCCCGTGCTGGCATAGGACTTGGGGTTCACCTGGAGCTCCCAAAAGCGAGTCAGTCCTCGTCTCTCCTGGAGACCAGATTGGCCACTTTCCTCCCCAGCTACAGCAGCAGTGTCTGGCTCCCTGTAGAGCGGACAAAGAGATCTTTGGCTTGCACTCAAGGTACCCCAGGGCTGTCACACATGTTAGTGTGTCGGGAGTCAAGCCTTGGGGTGAAAGTAGAGGCAGTGCAGTGCAGTCAGGTGCATCTGGAGTGAACGAGGCATTTGGGGGTCTTGGGCAACGATTGCCCGACCCCTGAGACTCCTCCTGACCATCCTGTTGCAAGTGCCTCCTCTTGGGATGCGAGGAGAGAGCCTGGACACTTTTCCGTCAGAACAGGAAAAGGGCCCCTCATCTGGAGATGAGCAGGGAAAACAGGGCTCCTCTTGATTCACAGCGGTAACCTCGGCTTCCTCTCGAGTGGGGACGGGTGGGGCGGGGAACTTCTTGAGTCACAGGTAGGGTGTGAAGGAGACTTTTGAGGTCCAAGTGGGAAGGGGGGATTTCCCCTGAGATGCCCCAGTGGACAAGGGCCTCACCCTGCCTGCAGGGGAGAAGCTTCTGGTTTTTCCAGAGTTGCTGCGGTGTTCTCTTGAGTTACAACAGGGACCACAAGGGACCGCCCCTGTGACCTCAGGAGAGGCCAGTCTCCGTGAAGAGTTAACCCCTGAGGATTCCACCCAAGTCACCGCCGGGTCCTCAGCCCTCGTCTGGTGCTGAGGCTGGAGCCTGTATTTGCCTCACCTTTGCTGTCATAGGACTTGGGATTTTCCTGGAGCCCCCACAGGGGAGACAGGCCTTGTCTCGCCTGGAAACGTGCATGGCTGCTTTCTTCCCCAGCTGCAGCAGCAGTGTATAGCTCCCCGTCGAGGGGACACAGGGATCTGTGGCTTGCCCTCGAGGTACCCCAGGGCTGTCACACTTGCCAGTGATTCGGGAGTCGAGCCTCAGGGTGAAAGTTGAAGCATTGCAGGGCAGTCAGGTTCATGTGGAGTGGACGAGGCATTTGGAGGTCTGGGGGAATTGTGGCCCGACCACTGATGCTCCTCCCATCTCTCCTGGTGCTAGTGCATCCCCATGGAATGCGAGGGGAGCGCCGGGAACCTTTTCCGGATGGAGTCAGGAAAGGGCCCCTCATGTGGAGCTAATCAGGGGAAAACAGGGCTTCTCTTGAGTCGCAGTGGGACCCTCAGGGTTCCTATCGATTGGGGACTGGTGGGGCTGGGAACTTCTTGGGTCACAGCAAGGGTGTGAAGGAGCCTTTCGAGGTCCATGAGGGAAGGGGGAATTTCCCCTGAGACGCCGAAGCGGAAAAAGGCCTCATGCCACGTGCAGGGGATAAACTGGTTTTCTCCAGTTGCGGCGGGTTCCTCTTGAATTACAACAGGGACCCCAGGGACCCGCCCCTGTGGCCTCAGGAGAGGGCAGTCTCCGTGCGAGTTGTGAGGAACCTCTGGGGATTCCTCTCCATTGGTCGCCGGGTCCTCAGTCCTTGTCTGGTGCTGAGGCCCGAGCCTGAGATTGCCTCGCCTGTGCTGACATAGGTCTTGGGGTTCCCCTGGAGCCCCCACAGAGGAGTCAGACCTCGTCTCTCCTGGAGACGTGCACGGCCACTTTCCTCCCCATTTGCAGCTGCCGTGTTCAGCTCCCCGTCTAGCAGACATAGGGATCTGTGACTTGCCCACAAAGTACCCCAGGGCTGTCATACATGCCAGTGTGTTGGGTGTTGAGCCTCGGTGTGAAAACCGACAGTGTAGAGCATTCAGTTTCACCCTGAGTGCACGAGGAATTTGGGGGTTTTGGGGAATGGTGCCCTGACCACTGGGACTCCTCCAGACTCTCTTGCTATGAGCACTGACTCTTGGGATGCGAGGGGAGCGCCGGTAACTCTATCCCGAAGGAGCAGGTAAAGGGCCTCTCATCTGGAGCTGAGCAGAAGAAAACGGGGCTCCTCTTGAGTCATGGCAGGATCCTCTGGGTTCCTCTAGAGTGAGGAAGTAATGGGCGGGGAACTTCTTGGGTCACAGCAAGGGTGTGAAGGATCCTTTTGAGGTCCAAGAGTGAATAGGTGAATTCCCCCTAGCCACTGTAGCAGACAAGGGCCTCACCCAGCCTGCAGGGAAGAAGCTTCTGGTTTTCCACGAGTTTTGGCGTGGTCCACTAGAATTACGATGGGGACACTGGGGAAGCGGTGCTGTGGCCTCAGCAGTGGCCAGTCTCCGTGCAAGTTGTGAGGCACCTCTGGGGATTCCTCCCCAGTTGTTGCCGGGTCCTCAGTCCTTGTATGGTGCTGAGGCCAGAGCCTTGGCTTGACTCGCCTGTGCTGACATAAATCTTGGGGTTCCCCTGGAGCCCCCACTGGGGAGTGAGGCCTCGTCTCGCCTGGAGACGTGCAAGGCCACTTTCCTACCCTGCTGCAGCAGCAGTGTCCGGCTGCCCATCGAGAGGACACAGCGATCTGTGGCTTGCCCTCGAGGTACCCCAGGGCTGTCACACGTGCCACTGTGTCAGGAGTCGAGCCTCGGGGTGACAGTCGAGGCAGTGCAGGGACATCAGGTGCATCTGGAGTGGACGAGGCATTTGGGGGACTTGGGGAATGGTGGCCCAAACCCTCATGCTCCTCCAGACTCTCCTGCTGTGAGAGCCTCTTCTTGGTGTGAGAGGGGAGCGCAGGGAAACCTATCCCGACAGAGCAGGGAAAGGACCCTCATCTGCAGCTGAGCCGGGAAAAACAGGGCTCTTCTTGAGTCGCAACGGGACCCTCAGGGTTCCTCTCGTGTGGGGACGGGTGGGGCGGGGAACTTCTTGGGTCACAGCATGGGTGTGAAGGAGCCTTTTGAGGTCCAAGAGGGAAAGGGGGATTTTCCCCAAGATGCCACAGCGGACAAGGGACTCACCCCGCCTGCAGGGGAGAAGCTTCGGTTTTTCTCGAGTTCCGTCGTGGACCCCAGTGATCCAGCCCTGTGGACTTAGGAGAGGCCAGTCTCTGTGTAAGTTGTGAGGCGCCTCTGGGGATTCCTCGCCAGTTGTCGCCAGGTCCTCAGTCCTCGTCTTGTGCTGAGGCCAGTACCTGAGCTTGCCTCGCCCGTGCTGACATAGGTCTTGCAGTACCCCTGAAGGCCCCACAGGGGAGTCAGGCCTCTTCTCATCTGGAGACGTACACTTCAGCTTTCCTCCCCAGAAGCAGCAGCAGTGTCGAGCGGACACAGGTCCCTGTGGCTTGCCCTCGAGGTACCCCAGGGCTGTCCCACGTGCCAGTGTGTCGGGATTCGAGCGTGGGGTGACACCCGAGGCAGTGAAGGGGCCTCAGGTTCTTTTGGAGTGAATGAGGCATTTGGGAGATTTGGCAATTGGTGGCCTGACCCCTGAGACTCCTCCCGAATCTCCTGTTGTGAGCCCCTCCTCTTGGGATGGGAAGGGAGCGCGGGGAAACCTTTCCAGGGGGAGCAGTAAAAGGTCCGCTCATCTGGAGCTGAGCATGTGAAAACGGGGCTCCTGTTGGGTCATGGAAGAATCCTCGGGATTCCTCTCAAGTGGGGACAGGAGGGGCAGGGAGCTTCTTGGGTCACAGCAAGTGTGTGAAGGAGCCTTTTATGGTCCAAGAGGGAAGGGGTGATCTCCCCCGAGATGCAGTAGCAGACAAGGGCCTCCCCCCGCCGCAGGGAAGAAGCTTCTGGTTTTTCTCGAGTTTCGGCAGGGTGCTTTCAAGTTATGACTTGGACCCCAGGGACCTGGTGCTGTGGCTTCAGGAGAGGCCATTCTCCGTGCGAGTTGCGAGGCGTCTCTGGGAATACCTCCCCAGTCGTCGCCAGTTCCTCAGTCCACGACGGGTGCTGAGACCAGAGCCTGAGCTTGCCTCGCCCCTGCTGACATAGGTCTTGGGGTTCCACTGGAGCCCCCACAGGGGAGTCAGGCCTCATCTCGGTGGAGACGTTCACAGCCACTTTCCTCCCCAGATGCAGCAGCAGTGTCTGGCTCCCCGGTGAGCTGACACAGGGATCTGTGGCTTGCCATCAAGGTACCCCAGGGCTGTCATACGTGCCAGTGTGTCAGGCGTTGAGTCTCAGGGTGACAGTCAAGACAGTGCAGGGCAGTCATTTTCATCTGGAGTGGACGAGGCATTTAGGGGTCTTGGGAAATTGTGGCCAGAACCCTGAGGCTCCTCGCAACTCTCCTGGTGTGAGCACCTCCTCTTGGGCCACGAAGGGAGCTTGGAAACCCTTTCCCGACAGAGCAGGCAAAGGCCCCTCATTTGGAGCTAAGCAGGGGAAAACGAGGCTCCTCCTGAGTTGCGGCGAGAGCCTCGGGGTTACACTGGAGTGGGGACGGTTGGGCGGCAAACTTCTTGGGTCACGGCAAAAGTGTGAAGCAGCTTTTCGATGTCCAAGAGGGAAGGGGGCATTTCCCCCGAGATGCTGCAGCAGACAAGGGCCTCAGCCTTCCTGCATGGGAGAAGCTTCTGATTTTTCGTGAGTTGCAGCGGGGTCCTCTCGAGTTATGACGGGGAACCCAGGGAACTGCCCATGTGCCCTCAAAAGAGGCCAGTCTCCGTGCGAGTTGTGAGGCGCCGCTGGGGATTCCTCCCCAGTCATCGCTGGATGCTCAGTTTTCATCTGGTGCTGAGGTCAGAGCCTGATATTGCCTCGCCCGTATTGACATAGGTCTTGGGGTTCCCCTGGAGCCCCCACAGGGGAGTCTGGTCTTTTCTTGACTGGAGTCGTGCACTACCGCTTTTCTCCTCAGCTGCAACAGCAGTGTCCTGCTCCCCATCGAGAGGACACAAGGATATGTGGATTGCCATCGAGGTACCCCAGGGCTATCACACGTGCCAGTGTGTTGGGAGTCGAGCCTCGGGGTGACAGTCGAGGCAGTGCAAGGCAGTCAGGTGCATCTGGACAGGACAAGGCATTTGAGGGTCTTGGGGAATGGTGGCCCGACCCCTGAGGTTCTTCCTGACTCACCTGGTGCAAGCGCCTTCTCTTGCGATGCGAGGGCAGTGCTGGGAATCTTTTCCCGACTGAGCAGGGAAAGGGCCCCTCATCTGAAGCTGAGCAGCGGAAAACCGGGCTCCTCTTGAGTTGAGCCGGGACCCTCGGGGTTCCCCTGAGTGGGAACGGATGGGGCGGGGAACTTCTTGGGTCACAGCAAGGGTGTGAAGGAGACTTTCATGGTCAAATACGGAAAAGGTGATTTATTCCAAAATGCCTCAGCGGACAAGGGCCTCACCCCACCTGCAGGGGAGAAGCTTTTGGTTTTTCTTGAGTTGCCGCGGTGTCCTCTCGAGTTTCAACGGGGACCCCAGGGACCCGCCCCTGTGGCCTCAGGAGAGGTCAGTCTCTGTTCGAGTGAGTTGTGAGGCGCCTCTGGGGATTCCTCCCCAGTCGTTGCGGGTTCCTCATTCCTCTTCTTCTGCTGAGGGCTGAGCCTACGCTTTCCTCACCTTTGTTGACATAGTTCTTGGGGTTCCCCTGGAGCTGCCACAGGGGAGTCAGGCCTCGTCTTGCCTTGAGATGTGCTCGGCTGCTTTCCTCCCCAGCTGCAGCAGCAGTGTCCGGCTCCCCGTCGAGCAGACACTGGGATCTGTCGCTTGCACTCTAGGTACCCCAGGGCTGCCACACGTGCCTGTGTGTTTGGAGTCGAGCCTCGTGGTTACAGCCGAGGCAGTTCAGGGCAGTCAGGAGCATCTGAAGTGGACGACGCATTTGGAGGTCTTGGGGAATTTTATTCTGACCCTGAGGCTCCTCCCGACTCTGCTGGGGCAAGCACCTCCTCTTGTGATGCGAGGGGAGCTTTGGGAACCTTTCCCGAAGGAGCAGGGAAATGACCCCTCTTCTGGAGCTGAGCAGGAGAATACGGGCCTCCTCTTGAGTCGCAGCAGCACCCTCGGGGTTTCTCTCGAGTGGGGACTGGTGGGGCGGGGAACTTCTTGGGTCACAACAAGGGTATGAAGGAGCCTTTCGAGGTCCAATAGGGAAGGGGTGATTTCCCGTGAGATGCCACAGCGAACAAGGGCCTCACCTGGCCAAGAGGGAAGAAGCTTCTGATTTTTCTTGAGTTGCTGCGGGGTATTCTCTAGTTATGATGGGAACCTCAGGGACCTGCCCCTGTGGCCCCTGGAGAGGCCAGTTTCTGTGCAAGTTGCGAGGTGCCGCTGGGGATACTTCTCAAGTTGTTGCTGGGTCCTGAGTCCACACCTGGTGCTGAGGCAGGAGCCTGAACTTTCCAGGCCCGTGCTGACATAGGACTTGGGGTTCCACTGAAGTCCTCACAGGGGAATCAGGCCTTGTCTCCCCTGGAGACGTGCACAGCCACTTTCCTCCCCAGCTGCAGCAGCAGTGTCCAGCTCCCTGTCGAGCGGACAAGGGATCTATGGCTTGCCCTCGAGGTAACCCAGAGCTTTCACACGTGCCACCCTGTTGGGATTCAAGTCTCAGGGTGACAGTCAGGGCAGTGCAGGGCAGTCAGGTGTATCTGGAGTGAACAAGGCATTTGGAGGTTTGGGGAAGGGTTGCCCGAATCCTGAGGCTCATACTGACTCTCCTGATGTGAGCACCTACTCTTGTGATGTGAGATGAGTGCTGGGAACTCTTTCCCGATGGAGCAGGTAAAGGGGCCCTCATCTGGAGCTGAGCAGTGGAAATCGGGGCTACTCTTGAGTCGCGAGGGCATCCTCGGGGTTCCTCTCAAGTGGGGACGGGTGGGGTGGGGAACATCTTGGGTTACATAAAGGATGTGAAGGAGTCTTTCGAAGACCAAGAGGGAAGGGGTGATTTCACCTGAGATGCCACAGTGGATAAGGGCTTCAATCAGCATGCAGAGGAGAAGCTACTTGTTTTTCTTCAGTTTCAGCGTGGTCCTTACGAGTTATGAAGGGGACCCCAGGGACCCGCCCCTGTGGCCTCAGGAGAGGCCAGTCTCCGTGCCAGTTGCAAAGCACCTCTGCAGATTCCTCCCCAGTCATCGCAGGGTCCTCAGTCCTCGTCGGGTGCTGAGGCCAGCGCCTCAGCTTGCCTCGTCCGTGCTGATATATGTGTTGGGTTTTCCCTGCAACCCCCAAAGGGGAGTCAGTCCTCGTCTTGCCTGGAGAAGTTCGTGGGTGCTTCCTCCCCAGGTGCAGCAGCAGTGTGCGTCTCCCTGTCGAGCAGATACAGGGATCTGTGGTTTGCCCTCGAGGTACCCCAGGGCTGTCACATGTGCCAGTGTGTCGGGAGTCGAGCCTTCAGGTGACAGTCGAAGCAGTGCAGGGCAGTCAGGTTCATCTGGAGATCACGAGGCATTTGGGAGTCATAAGGAATGGTGGCCTGAACCTTTAGGCTCCTCCCAACTCTCCTGGTGTGAGCGCCTCCTCTTAGGATGCTAGGGGGAGCGACGGGAAACCTTTCCCGACAGAGCAGGGAAAGGTCCCGTCATCTGGAGCTGAGCAGGGGAAAACCGGGCTCCTCTTGAGTCACGGTGGGACCCTCGGGGATCCTCTCGAGTGGGGACGGGTGTGGCGGGGAACATCTTGGGTCACAGCAAGGGTGTGAAGGAGCCTTTCGAGGTCCAATAAGGAAGGGTTGATTTTGCCTGCGATGCCGCACTGGAAAAGGGCCTCAACCTGCCTGCAGGGGAGAAGCTTCTGGTTTTCCTTGAGTAGCGGCGGGGTCCTCTAGAGTTAGGAAGGGGACCCCAATGGCCCGCCCCTGTGGCCTCAGGAAAACCCAGTCTCCGTGAGAGTTGCCAGGTGCATTTGGGGATACCTCCCAGGTCGTCACGGGGTCCTCAGTCCTCATCTGGTGCTGAGGCCGGAGCCTTAGCTTGCCTCACCCTTGCTGACATAGGTCTTGGGGTTCCCGTCTAGCCCCGGCAAGGGAGTCAGGCCTTGTCTATCCTGGAGACGTGCACGGCTGCTTTTCTCTCCAGCAGCAGCAGCAGTGTCCGACTCTGCGTCTAGCAGACACAGGTTCATGTGGCTTGCCCTCAGCAGCAGTGTCCGCCTTCCCGTCGAGCAGACACAGGTTCATTTGGCTTGCCCTCGATGTACTCCACGGCTGTCACACGTTCCAGTGTGTCGGGAGTCAAGCCTCGGGGTGACAGCCAAGGCAATGCAGGGCAGTCAGGTGCATCTGGAGTGGACGATTCATTTGCGGGGCTTGGGGAATGGTGGACCGAACGCTGAGCCTCCTCCAGACTCTCCTGGTGTGAGCACCTCCTCTTGGGATGCGAGGGGAGCACTGAGAACACTTTACCGAAGGAGTAGGGAAAAGGCCACACATCTGGAGCTGAGCAGGTGAAAGCGGGTCTCCTCTTGAGTCGCGGCGTGACCCTAGAGTCAGGACGGGTCAGGGTTATTCTCGAGTCAGGACGGATGGGGCAGAGAGCTTCTTGGGACACAGCAAGGGTGCCAAGGAGCCTTTCGAGGTACAAGATTTAAGGGGGGATTTTCCTCGAGATGCTGCAGTGGACAAGGGCCTCACCCTGCCTACAAAGAAGAAGCTTCTGGACTTCCTCGAGTTTCTTTGGGGTGCTCTCGAGTTAAGACGAGGACCCAAAGGACCCTCCCCTGTGGCCTCAGGAGAGGCCAGTCTCCGTGCGAGTTGCGAGGCACCTCTGCGGATTCCTCCCCAATCGTCACCAGGTCCTCAGTCCTCGTCCAGTGCTGAGGCTGGAGCCTGAGCTTGCCTCGCCCATGCTGACATATGTCTTGGGGTTCCCCTGGAACCCCCACAGGGGAGTCAGGTCTCGTCTTGCATGGAGATGTGCATGGCCGCTTTCCTCCCCAGCTGCAGCAGCAGTGTCCGGCTCCCTGTCGAGCGGACACAGGGATGTGTGGCTTGCCCTCGAGGTAACCCAGGGCTGTCACACATGCCAGTGTGTCAGACATCGAGCCTCGGCGTGACAGTCGAGGCAGTGCAGGGCAGTCAGGTTCACCTGGAGTGGACGAGACATTTCTGGGTCATGGGGAATGGTGGCCAGTTTCCTGAGGCTCCTCCCTACTCTCCTGGTGCAAGCACTTCCTCTTGGGATGCGAGGGGAGCGCCGGGAACACTTTCCCGACAGAGCAGGGAAACGGATCCTCATCTGGAGCTGAGTAGGGGAAAACGGGGCTCCTCTTGAGTTGCAGAGGGATCTTCAAGTTTCCTCTCGAGGGGGATGCATGGGGCAGGGAACATCTTGGGTCACAGCAAAGGTGTGAAGGAGCATTTCGAGTTTCAAGAGGGAAGGGGTGATTTCCCTGAGACGATGAAGTGGACAAGGGCTTCACACTGCAAGCAGGGGAGAAGCTTCTGGTTTTTCTCGAGTTGCAGCGGGGTCCTCTTGAGTTCTGATGGGGACCCCAGGGACCCGCCTCTGTGGCCTCAGGGGAGTCCAGTCTCCGTGCAAGTTGCCAGGCACCTCTGGGGATTCCTCCCCAGTCATTGCCGGGTCCTCAGTCCTCCTCTGGTGCTGAGGCTGGTTCCTGAGCTTGCCTCGCCCGTGCTTACATAGTTTTTGTGGTTCCCCTGGAGCACCGAAAGGGGAGTCAGCCCTTCTCTCGCCTGGAGTTGTGCACGGCCGCTTTCCTCTTCAGCTGCAGCAGTATTGTACGGCTCCCCGTCGAGCAGACACAGGGCTCTGTGTCTTGCCCTCAAGGTACTCCAGGGCTGTCACACATGCCAGTGTGTCAGGAGTCGAGCCTCGGGGTTACAGTCGAGGCAGTGCAAGGCAGTCATGTGAATCAGGATTGGATGAGGCATTTGGGGCTCATGTGAAAATGTGTCCCGACCCCTGAGGCTCCTCCGGAATCTCCTGGTGCGATCACTTCCTCATGGGATGTGAGGGGAGCACCAGGAACGCTTTCCCGACGGAGCAGAAAGTGCCCCTCATCTGGAGCTGAGCAAGGGCAAACGGTGCTCCTCTTGACTCGCGGCGGGACCATCAGCGTATCTGTCGAGTGGGGACAGGTGGGGCGGGGAAGTTCGTGGGTCACAGCAAGACTGTGTAGGAGCCTTTTGAGCTCCAGTAGGAAAAGGGTGATTTCCTTCGAGATGCTGCAGCAGACAAGGGCCTCACCCTGCCTGCTGGGGAGAAGCTTCTGGTTTTTCTTGAGTTGTGGCGGGGTCCTTTCGGGTTACGACATGGATCACTGGGACCCGCCCCTGTGGCCTCAGGAAAGGTCAGTCTCTGGGCGAGTTGCAAGGGGCCTCTCGGGAATCCTCCCCATTCTTCACCAGGTACTCAGTCCTCATCTGATGCTGAGGCCGGAGCCTGAGCTTGCCTCACTCATGCTGACATTGGTCTGGGGTACCCCTGGAGCCCCCACAGTGGAGTCAGGCCTCGTCTCACCTTGAGACTTGTAAGGCCGCTTTGCTTCCCAGCTGCAGCATCAGTGTATGGCTCCCCATTGAGTGGACACAGGGATCTGTGGCTTGCCCTAAAGGTATCCCAGGGCTGTCACACCTGCCAGTGTGTCGAGAGTCAAGCCTCGGGGTGACAGTCGAGGCAATGCAGGACAGTCAGGTTCATCTGGAGTGGACGAGGCTTTTGGGGGGACTTGGGGAACTGTGGCCAACCCCGAGGCTCGTCACGACTCTCCTGTGGTGAGCGCCTCTTCTTGGGATGCGAGGGGAGCACTGGGATCCCTTTCCCAATGGAGCTGGGAAAGGGCCCCCCATCTGGACCTGAGCAAGTGAAAATGGGGCTCCTCTTGAGTCTCGTCAGGAACCTCGGGGTTCCTTTCGTGTGGGGACGGGTGGGGTGGGGAACTTCTTGGGTCACGGCAGGGGTGTGGAGGAGCCTTTTGAGGTCCAAGAGGGAAGGGGGGATTTCCCTCAAGACACTGCAGCAGACAAGGGCCTCACACCGCCTGCAGGGGAGAAGCTTCTGGTTTTTCACGAGTTTCGTTCGGCAGGGTCCTCTCGAGTTACTACGGGGACCCTAGGGACTTGCCCCTGTGGTCTCAGGAGAGGCCAGACTCCATGCGAGTTGTGAGGCGACTCTGCAGATGCCTCCCCAGCCGTCGCTGGGTCCTCAGTCCTCATCTGGTGCTGAGGCTGCAGCAGAGTTTGCCTCGCCGTGCTGACATAGGTCTTGGGAGTCCCCTGAGCGCCCACAGGGGTTTCAGGCCTCGTCTCGCCTAGAGATGTGCATGGCCGATTTTCTAACCCAGCTGCAACAGCAGTGACCGGCTCCCTATAGAGTGGACCCAGGGATCTGTGGCTTGCCCTCGAGGTACCCCAGGACTGTCTCCCATGCCAGTGTGTCGGGAGTCAAGTCTCGGGGTGACAGCCAAGGCAGTGCAGGGCAGTTAGGTGCATCTGGAGTGAATCAGGCATTTGGGGGCCTGGGGCATGGTAGCCCAAAGCGTGAGACTCCTCCTGACTCTCCTAGTGCTAGTTCCTCCTCTTGGGATGCGAGGGGAGCCACGAGAACCTTTCCCAGATGGAGAAGGGAAAGGGCCCCTCATCTGGAGCTGAGCACGTGAAAATGCGGCTCCTCTTGAGTATCGGCGAGTCCCGCAGGGTTCCTCTCCAGTGGGGACGGGTGGGGCAGGGAACTACTTCGGTCATAGCAAGGGTGTGAAGGAGCCTTTTGATGTCCAAGAGGGAAGGGGGGTGATTTCCCCAGAGATGCCCCAGTGGACAAGGGCCTCACACCAGCTGCAGGGGTGAAGCTTCTGGTTTTTCTCGATTTGAGGCAGGGTCCTCTCGAGTTATGATGGGGACCCCAGGGACCTGCCCCTGTGTCCTCAGGATAGGCTAGACTCCGTTGGACTTTCAAGGTGCCTCTGGGGATTCCTCCCCAGTTGTTGCCAGGTCCTCAGGCCTCGTCTGGTGCTGAGGCTGGAACCTGAGCTTGCCTCGCCAGTGATGACATTGGTTGTGGGATACCCCTGGAGCTCCCACAGGGAAGACAGGCCTCATCTCGCCTGGAGACATGAACAGCATCTTTCCTCCACAGCTGCAGCAGCAGTGTGCAGCTCCCCATCGAGAAGAAACAGGGATCTGTAGCTTGCCCTCAAAGTACCCTAGGGCTGTCACACGGGCCAGTGTGTCGGGATTCGACCCTCGGGGTGACAGCCGAGGCAGTGCAAGGCAGTAAGGTGCATCTGAAGTGGACTGGGCATTTGGGAAGGGGCTTGGGGAATGGTGGCCCAACCTCTGAGGCTCTTCCCACCTCTCCTAGTGCGACCACCTCCTCTTGGGATGTGAGGGAATCACTGGGAAACATTTCACGACAGAGATAGGAAAGGGTCCCTCATCTGGAGCTGAGCAAGGGAAAACGGGGATCCTCTTGAATCACGGCAGGACCCTCGGGGTTCCTCTCGAGTGGGGACGGGTGTGTCGGGGAACTTCTTGGGTCACAGCAAGTGTGTGAAGGAGACTTACGAGGTCCATGAGGGAAGGGGGGATTTCCCCAGAGACGCCTCAGCAGACAAGGTACTCACACCACCTGCAGAGGAGAAGCTTCTGGTGTTTCTCGAGTTGAGGCGGGGTCCTCTTGCATTATGACAGGGACCTTAGGGACCCGCCCCTGTGGTCTCAGGAAAGGCCAGTCTCCATGCGAGTTGTGAGCCACCTCTGAGGATTCCTCACCAGTCGTCACCGGGTCCTCAGTCCTCGTCTTGTCCTGAGGTCAGAGCCTGAGCTTGCCTCTCCAGTGCTGAAATAGGTCTTGGGGTTCCCCTGGAGCTCCACAAGGGAGTCAGGCCTCGTCTCACGTGGAGACGTGCATGGCCACTTTTCCTCCCCAGCTGCAGCAGCCGTGTCCGGCTCCCTATCGTGCAGACACAGGGATCTGTGGCTTGCTCTGGAGGTATCTCCGGGCTGCAACACAGGCCAGTGTGTAAGGTGTCGAGCCTCGGGGTGACAGTCGAGGGAGTGCAGGGCAGTCAGGGCCATCTGGAGTAGAAAGGCATTTGGGGGTCTTGAGTAATGGAGGCCCCAACCTTGAGGCTCTTCCCGACTCTTCTGGTGCGAGTGCCTCTTGGGATGCGAGGGAAGCGCTGGGAAACCTTTTGCGACGGAGATAGGAAAGGGCCCCTCATCTAGAGCTGAGCAGGGGAAAACGAGGCTCCTCTTGTGTCGCGGCAGGACCCTCGGGGTTCCTCTCGAGTGAGGATGGTTGGGTGGGATGAACTTCTTGGGACACAGCAAGGGTGTGAAATAGCCTTTTTAGGTCCAAGAGGAAAGGAGTGATTTCCACCGAGACGCCACAGCGGACAAAAGCCTCAACCCGCCTGCAGGGGAGAAGCTTCAGGTTTTTCTCTAGTTGTGGTGGGGTCCACTCGAGTTACTAGGGGAACCCTAGGACCTGCCCATGTGCCCTCAGGAGATGCCTGTCTCTGTGGGAGTTGTCAGGCGCCTCTGGGGATTCCTCCCCAGTCGTCTCCGGGTCCTCAGTCCTCGTCTGGTGCTGAGGCTGGAGCCTGAACTTGCCTCGCCCTTGCTGACATAGATCTTGGGGTTCCCCTGGAGCCCACAAGATGGAGTCAGGCCTCGTCTCTCCTGGAGACATTCACGGCCGCTTTCCTCCCTAGCTGCAGCAGCAGTGTTCTGCTCCCTGTCGAGTGGACACAGGAATCTGTGGCTTGCCCTTGAGGTGCCACAGTGCTGTCACACGTGCCAGTGTGTAGGGATTCGACCCTCGGGGGGACAGTCGAGGCAGTGCAGAGCAGTCAGGTACATCTGGAGTGGACGAGGCATTTGGGGTCTTGGGGAATGTTGGCTTGGGAAATGGTGGCCGACCCCTGAGCATCCTCCTGACAGTTCTGGTGCGTGTCCCTCCTCTTGGGAAGAGAGGGGAGCAGCGGGAAAAGGCCCCTCATTAGTAGCTGTGCAGGGGAAAACGAGGTCATCTTGAGTCATGGAAGGACCCTCGGGGTTCCTCTTGAGTGGGGACTGGTGAGGCGGGGAACTTCAAGGGTCACAGCAAGGGTGTGAAGGAGACTTTCGAGGTCCAAGAGGGAAGGGGTGCTTTCCTCCGAGATGCCGCAGTGAACAAAGGCCTCACGCCACCTGCAGGTGGAAACTTGTGGTTTTTCTCGATTTTTGGGTGGTCCCCTAGAATTATGGCAGGGATCCCAGGGACCAGCCCCTGTGGACTCAGGAGAGGCCTGTCTCCATGAGCGTTTCAAAGCGCCTCTGGGGATTCCTCCCCAGTCGTCGCCGGGTCCTCATCCTCGTCTGGTGCTGAGGCCGGAGCCAGAGCTTGCCTTGCCCATGCTGACATAGTTCCTGGGGTTCCTCTGGCACCCGCACAGTGGAGTCAGGCCTCATTTCACCTGGAGTCGTGCACAGCCGCTTTCCTCCCCAGCTGTAGCAGCAGTGTCCGGCTCCCAGCTTGGAGGACACAGGGATCTGTGGCTTGCTATCAATGTACCCCAGGGCTGTCACATGTGCTAGTATGTCGGAAGTCGAGCCTCGGGGTGACAGTCGAAGCAGTGCAGGGCAGTCAGGTGCATCTGGTGTGGACGAGGCATTTGGGTGTCTTGGGGAATGGTGGCCTGACCCTGATGTTCCTCCCGACTCTCCAGGTGTGAACACCTCCTCTTGGGACGGGAGGGTAGCCCCGGGATCCCTCTTCCGACGGAGCAGGGAAAGGGCCCCTCATCTGGAGCTGAGCAGGGGAAAACTGGGCTCCTCTTGAGTCGCAGTGGTACCCTGGGGGTTCCTCTCAAATGGGGACATGTGGGACGGGGAACTTCTTAAGTCACAGCCACGATGTGAAGGACCCTTTCGAGGCCCAAGAGGGAAGGGGTTATTTCTCCCGAGACGCCGTGGTGGACTAGGGCCTCACCCTACCTGCACTGGAGAAGCTTCTGGTTTTTCTCGAATTGGGGCAGGGCCCTCTCAAAATATGACGGAGACCCCAGGTACCCGACCCTCTGGCCTCAGGAGAGGCCATTCTCCATGCGAGTTGCTAGGCGCCTCTGGGGATTCCTCCCCAGAGTCGCAGAGTCCTCAGCCTTCAGCTAATGCTGAGGCCAGGGCCTGAGCTTGCCCCGCCTGTGCTGACATAGGTCTTGAGTTTCCCCTGGAGCCCCCACAGGGGAGTCAGGCCTCATCTCGCCTGAAGTATTGCTCGACCACTTTCCTCCCCAGCTGCAGCAGCAGTGTCTGCCTCACCGACAAGTGGACACAGGGCTATGGGGCTTTCTCTCGAGGTACCCCAGGGCTGTCACACGTGACAGTGTGTCAGGAGTCGAGACTCGGAGTGACAGTTGAGGCAGTGCAGGGCAGTCAAGTGCATCTGGAGTGGACGAGGCATTTGGGGGTGTTGGGGAATGGTGGCCCGACCCCTGAGGGTTCTCCCGACTCTTCTGGTGCGAATGCCTTCTCTTGGGATGCGAGGTGAGCACCGGGAACCCTTTCCCTATGGAACAGGGAAAGGGCCCGTCATCTGGATTTGAGCAGGTGGAAACGGGGCTTCTCTAGAGGTGCAGCGGGACCCTCGGTGTTCCTCTTGAGTGGGGACGGGTGAGGCGGGGAACTTCTTGGGTCAAAGCAAGGGTGTTAAGGAGCCTTTCGAGGTCCAAGAGGGAAGGAGGGATTTACCCCGAGATGCCGCAGCGGACAAGGGCCTCACCCCGACTGCAGGGGAGAAGCTTTTGGTTTTTCTAGAGTTGTGGCAAGGTCCTCTCGAGTTACGATGGGGACCCCAGAGACCCGCCCCTGTGGCCTCAGGAGAGGCCAGTCTCCGTCCGAGTTGCAAGTAGCCTCTAGGGATTTCTCCCCATTCGTTGCTGTGTCCTCAGTCCTCGTCTGGTTCTGAGGCCGGAGCCTGAGCTTGCCTCACCCGTGCTGACATAGGTCTTGGATTCCTGATGGAGCCCCCACAGGGGAGTCAGGCCTCGTCTCGTCTGGAGACGTGCACAGCCGCTTTCCTCCACAGCTGCAGCAGCAGTATCTGGCTCCCTGTTGAGGGGACACAGGGATCTGTGGCTTGCCCTCGAGGTAACCCAGGGCTGTCACAAGTTCTAGTGTGTCACGAATCGAGCCTCGGGGTGACAGTCCATACAGTGCAGGGCAGTCAGGTGTATCTGGAGTGGACGAGGCATTTGGGGCTCTTGGCTAATGATGGCCCAACACCTGATGCTCCTTCCGACTTTCCTGATGTGAGCGCCTCCTCTTGATATGCGAGAGGACCACCAGGAACCCTTTCCTGATAGAGCAGAAAAAGGACCCCTCATCTGGAGGTGAGCAGGGGAAAACAGGGCTCCTCTTGATTCATGGCGGGAACATCGGGGTTCCTCCCGAGTTGGGACGGGAGGAGGGGGGAACTTCTGGGTCTCAGCTAGGGTTTGAAGGAGCCTTTTGAGGTCCAAGAGGGAAGGGTTGATATCCTGCGAGATGCTGCCTCGGACAAGGGCCTCACCATCCTGCAGGGGAGTAGCTTCTGGATTTTCTCGAGTTGTAGCAGGGTCCTTTCGAGTTACAAATGGGACCCCAGGGACCCGCCCCTGTGGCCTCAGGAGAGGCCAGTCTCTGAGCGAGTTGTGAGGGGGCTCTAGGGATTCCTCACAAGACGTCTCTGAGTCTTTAGTCCTCGTCTGGTGCTGAGTCTGGAGCCTCAGCTTGCCTCGCCAATACTGACATAGGTCTTGGGATTCCCCTGGAGCCCCCACAGGGGAGTCAGGTCTCATCTCGCCTGGAAACGTGCACGGCCGCTTACCTCCTTAGCTTCAGCAGCAGTGTTCGTCTCCTGGTCGAGCAGACACAGGGTTCTGTGGCTTGCCCTCGAGGTACCCCAGGGCTGTCACATGTGCTAGTGTGTTGGGATCGAGCCTCGGGGTGACAGTCGAGGCAATGAATTGCAGTCAGTTGCATCTGGAGTGGATGAGGCATTTGGGGGTCTTGGGGAATGGTGGCCCGACCCCTAAGGCTCCTCCCTTCTCACCTGTTGGGAGCACCTACTCTTGGAATCGAGGGGAGCACCGGGAACCCTTTTCTGACAGAGCAGGGAAAGGGACCCTCATCTGGAACTAAGCAGGGGAAAATGGGGCTCCTCTTGAGTCTCGGTGGAACCCTCAGGGTTCCTCCTGAGTGGGGACTGGTGGGGTGGGGAAATTCTTGGGTCACATCAAGGGTGTGAAGGAGCCTTTCGAGGTCCAAGAGGGAAGGGGGGATTTCCCCCAAGAGGCCGCAACGGACAAGTGCCTCACCCCGCCTGCAGGGGAGAAGCTTCTGGTTATTCTCGAGTTGAGGAGGCTTCTTCTCGAGTTATGACAGGGACACAAGGGACCGGCCCCTGTGGCTTCAGGAGAGACTAGTCTCCGTGAGAGTTGCCAAGTGCCCTTGGGAATTCCTCCCCAGTCTTCGTCGGGTCCTTAATACTCGTGTGGTGCTTAGGCCGGAGCCTGAACTTGCCTCTCCTGTGCTCACATAAGTCATGGGTTTCCCCTGGTGCCCCCACATGGGAGTCAGGCCTCATCTCACCTGCAGATGTGCATGGCCACTTTCCTCCCCAGCTGCAGCAGCATTTTCCGTCTTCCTGTCTAGTGGACAAAGGGACCTGTGGCTTGCCCTTGAGGTACCCCAGGGCTGTCACACATGCCAGTGTGTCGGGAGTCGAGACTTGGGGTAACAGTTGAGGCACTGCAGGACAGTCAGGTGCATCTGGAGTGGACGAGGCATTTGGGGGTCTTGGGGAATGGTGACCCGATCCTTGAGGCTCCTCCCGACTCTCCTGGTGGGAGCACCACATCTTGGGATGCGAGGGGAGCGCCGGGGAGCCCTTTTCCGTTGGAGCAGGGAAAGGGCCCCTCATCTTGAGTTGAGCAAAAGAAAACGGGGTTCCTCTTGAGTCGCGGCAGGACTCTCAGTGTTCCTCTCGAGTGGGGACAGGTGGGGCGGGGAAATTCCTACATCACAGCATGGGTGTGAAGGAGCTTTTCCAGGTCCGAGAGCGAAGGGGTGATTTTCACGGAGATGCCGCAGTGGACAAGGGCCTCACTCCTCCTGCAGGGAAGAAGCTTCTGGTTTTTCTCGAGTTGTGGAGGGGTCCTCTCGAGTTGTGACGTGGACCCCAGGGACCCACCCCTGTAGCCTCAGGAGAGGCCAGTCTCCGTGTATGTTGCTAGGCGACTCTGGGGATTCCTCCTTAGTTGTCTCCGGTTTCTCAGTCCTCGTGTGGTGCTGAAGCCAGAGCCTGAGCTTGCCTCGCTCCTGTGACATAGGTCTTGGGGAACCCCTGGAGCCCCCACAGGGGAGTCAGTTCTCGTCCAGCCTGGAGACGTGCATGGCTGCTTTCCTTCCCAGCTGCAGCACCAGTGTCTGGCTACCCGTCGAGCGGACACAGGGATCAGTGCTTTCCTCTCGAGGTGCCCCAGGGCTGTCCAAGTGGAGTGTGTCGGGAGTCGAGCCTCGGGGTGACAGTCGAGGCCGTGCAGGGCAGACAGGTGCATCTCAAATTGACGAGGCATTTGGGGGTCTTGGGGAAACGTGGCCTGAAGCCTGAGGCTCATTCCGACCATCCCGGTGTGAGCGTCTCCTCTTGGGATGTGAGAAGTGCACCAGGAGCCCTTTCCAGATGGAGCAGGGAGAGGGCCGCTCATCTGAAGGTGAGCAGGGGCAAACGGGGTTCCTCTTGAGTCGTGGCGGGCCCTCAGTGTTCCTCTCGAGTGTGGATCGTTGGGGTGGGGAACTTCTTGGTTCACAGCAAGGGTGTGAAGGAACCTTTAGAGGTCCAAGAAAGAAGGGGTGATTTTACCTGAGTTGCCGCAGCGGAGAAGGTCCTCACCCCTCCTGCAGGGGAGAAGCTTCTGGTTTATCTTGATTTGAGACAGGGTCCTCTCTTGTTCAGACTGGGACCACAATGACCCGCCCCTCTGGCCTCAGGAGAGGCCAGCCTCCTTGCAAGTTGGGAGGCGCCTCTGGGGATTCCTCTCCAGTCGTCGCTGGGTCTTCAGTCCTCGTCTGGTGCAGAAGCCGGAGCCTGAGCTTGCAGCGCCCTGGCTGACATAGTATTTGGGTTTCCCCTGGAGCCCCTACATGGGAGTCAGGCCTCGTCTCCCCTGTAGACGTGCACGGCCGATTTCCTCCCCAGCTGCAGCAGCAGTGCCCGGCTCCCCATCTAGCAGAGACAGGGATTTGTGGCTTGCCCTTGGGGTACCACAGGGCTGTCACACCTGCCAGTGTGTCGGGAGTCGAGAATTGGTGTGACAGTCGAGGCAGTGCAGGGAAGTCAGGTGCATCTGGAGTGTTCGAGGCATTTGCGGGTCTTGGGGAATGGTGGCCTGACCCCTGAGGCCTCTCCAGACTCTCATTGTGCGAGCGCCTCCTCTTGGGATGCGAGGGGAGTGCCAGCAACTTTTTCCAGACGGAGCAAGTGAAGGGCCCCTCATCTGGAGCTGAGCAGGGGAAAACGGGGCTCCTCTTGAATTGTGCAGGGATGCTCAGGGTTCCTCTGGAGTAGGGACGGGTGGGGCAGGAAACTTCTTGGGTGATAGCAAGGGTGTGAAGGAACCTTTCGAGATCAAGAGGGAAGAGGGATTTCTCCCGAGATGCTGCACTGGACAACGGCCTTACCCTACCTGCATGGGATAAGCTTCTGATTTTTCTCGAGTGTTGGGGGGGTCCTTTCGAATTACGACTGGGACCCCAGGGACCTGCCCCTGTGGGCTCAGGAGAGGCCATTCTCAGAGGAAGTTTCAAGGCTCCTCTGGGGATTCCTCCCCAGTGGTCACCGTGTCCCCAGGTCTTGTCTGGTGCTGAGGCCGGAGCCTGAGCTTGCCTCGCCCATGCTGACATAGGTCTTGGGGATCCCCTGGAGCCCCAACAGGGGAGTCAGGCCTCATCTCGCCTGGAGACGTGCATGGCCGCATTCCTTCCCAGTCGCAGCAACAGTGTGCAGCTCCCCATCGAGCGGACAAAGGGACCTGTGTCTTGCCCTCGAGGTACCCCAGGGCTGTCATATGTGCCAGTGTGTCGGGAGTCGAGCCTCCGGGTGACAGTGGAGGCAGTGCAGGGCAGTCAGGTGTATCTGGAGTGGACAAGGCATTTGGAGGTCTTGGGGAATGGTGGCCCGACCCATGAGGCACCTCCCAACAAACCTGGTGTGAGCCTCTCCTCTTGGTATGTGAGGGGAGCACTGGGAGGCCTTTCTCGACAGAGCAGTGAAAGGGCCCCTCATCTGGAGCTGAGCAGGTGAAACCGGGGCTTCTCTTGTGTCATGGCAGGACCCCCTTGGTTCCTCTCGAATGGAAACGGGTGGGGTGGGGAACTTCTTGGGTCATAGCACGGATGTGAAGGAACCTTTCAGGGTCCAAGAGGAAAGGGGGGATTTCCCCCAAGATGCCATAGCAGACAAGGTCCTCACCCCGCCTGCAGGGGAGAAGCTTCTGGTTTTTCTCGAGTTTCAGCAGCGTCCTCTCGAGTTACGAAGGGCAACACAAGGACCCTCACCTGTGGCCTCAGGAGAGGCCAGTCTCCATGCGAGTTGCAAGGCACCTCTGGGGATTCCTACCCAGTCATTGCTGGGTCCTATATCCTCATCTGTTGCTGAGTCCCGAGCCTGAGATTGCCTCGCTTCTGCTGACATAGGTCATGGGGTACCACTGGATCCCCCACACGGGAGTCAGACCTCTTCTCACCTGGAGTCCTGCATGACCTCTTTCCTCCCCAGCTGCAGCAGCAGTGTCTGGCTCCCGTCGAGCGGACACAGGGATCTGTGGCTTGCCGTCGAGGTAACCCAAGGCTGTCACACTTGCCAGTGTGTCTGGAGTCGAGCCTCGGGGTGACCGTCGAGGCAGTGCAGGACAGTCAGGTGAATCTGAAGTGGATAAGGCATTTGGGGGTCTTGGGGATTGGTGGCCCGACACCTGAGGCTCCTCACAACTCTCCTGGTGCGAGCGCCTCCACTTAGTATATGAGGGGAGTGCTGGGAATCCTTTCCCAATGGAGCAGAGAATGTCCCCTCCTCTGGAGCCGAGCAGGGGAAAACGGGGCTCCTCTTGAGTTGTGGCAGGACCCTCGGCATTCCTCTCGAGTGGGCACGTGTGGGGCAGGGATCTACTTGGGTCACAAAAAGGGTGTGAAAGAGCCTTTTGAGGTCCAAGAGAGAAGAGGGGATTTCCCCTGAAAGCCGCCGCAAACAAGGTCCTCACACCGCCTACAGGGGAGATGCTTCTGGTTTTTATCGATTTGTGGTGGGGTCCTCTCCAGTTACTATGCGGATGCCATGGACCCGCCCCTGTGGCCTCAGGAGAGGCCAGTCTCCACGCGAGTTGTGAGGCGCCTCTAGGGATTTCACCCCAGTCATTGCAGGGTCATCAATCCTCGTCTGGTGCCAAGGACGGAGCCTGAGATTGCCTTGCCCATGCTGACATAGGTCGTGGGTTCCCTGGAGCCTGCACAGGGGAGTTTGGCCTCGTCTCGCCTGGAGGCGTGCAAGGCCGCTTTCATCCACAGCTGCAGCAGCAGTGTATGGCTCCCCGTCGAGTGAACACAGGGATCTGTGGCTTCCCCTCCAGGTACCCCAGTGCGGTCACATGTGCCAGTGTGTTGGGAATCGAGCCTCAGGGTGACAGTTGAGACAGTGTAGGGCAGTCAGGTGCATCTGGATTTGGACGAGGCATTTGGGGATCTTGGGGAATGGTGGTCCAACGCCTGAGGATCCTCCCACCTCTTCTGGTGCGAGGGCCTCCTCTTGGGATGCTAGGGGAGCACCAGGAACCCTTTCCTGATGGAGCAATGAAATGGGCCCTCATCTGGAATTGAGCAGAGGAAAACGGGGCTCCTCTTGAGTTGCAGAGGAACCCTAGGGTTTCCTCTCACTTGGGGACGTGTGGGGCAGGGAACTTCTTGGGTCACAGCAAGGGTGTGAAGGAGCCTTTCAAGGTCCAAGAGGGAAGGGGGAATTTCACCCACAACGTCACATCATACAAAAGCCTCACCCCACCTGCAGGGGAGAATCTTCTGGTTTTTCTCCAGTTGTGGCGGGGTCCTCTCGAGTTACGTCAGTGACCCTGGGGACCCGCCCCTGAGACCTCACAATTGGCTGGTCTCCGTGCGAGTTGCTAGGAGCCTCTGGGGATTCCTCCTTATTTGTTGCTGGGTCCACAGTCCTCGTCTGGTGCTCAGGCCAGAGCCTGAGCATGGCTCGCCCTTGCTGACACAGGTCTTGGGGTTCCCCTGGAGCCCCCACAGGGAGTCAGTCCTCGGTTTGCCTGGAGACGTGCACAGCCGCTTTCCTTTCCAGCTGCAGCAGCAGTGTCTGGCTCCCCTTTGAGGGGATACAGGGATATGTGGCTTGCTCTCAAGGTACCCCAGGGCTGTCACACGTTCCAGAGTGTCAGCAGTCACGCCTCAGTGTGACAGTCGAGGCAGTGCAGAGCAGTCAGGTGCATCTGCTGTGGACGAAGCATTTGGAGGTCTTTGGGAATGTTTGCTCGACCCCTGAGGCACCTCCCGCCTCTTCTGGTGGGAGTGCCTCCTCTTGGGATGCAAGGGGAGCGCTGGGAACCCTTTCCCGATGGAGCAGCTAAAGGGCTCCTCATCTGGAGCTGAGCAGGGGAAAACGCAGCTCCACCTGAGTCGTGATGAGACCCTCGGGATTCATGTCCAGTGTGGACGAGTGGGGCGGAGAACTTGTTGGGTCACAACAAGGGTGTGAAGGAGCCTTTCAAGGTCCAATTGGGATTGGGGATTTCCCTCGAGATGCCACAGCAGACAACGGCCTCACCCAGCCTGCAGGAGATAAGCATTTTGTTTTTCTCGAGTTGCAGCGGGGTCCTCTCGAGTTACGACTGGGACCCCAGGGACTACCACCTGTGGCCTCAGGAGAGGCCAGTCTCCATGCGAGTTGCGAGGCACCTCTGGGTGTTCCTCCCCAGTCGTCGCCTGGACCTCAGTCTTTGGTGCTGAGGCCGGAGCCTGAACTGGCCTCGCCCGTGCTGACGTAAGTCTTGGGCTTCCCTTGGAGCCTTCATGGGGAGTCAGGGCTCGTCTCATTTGAAGAGGTGCAAGGCCAGTTTCCTCGCCAGGTGCAGCAGCAGTGTTCGGCTTCCTGTCGTGCAAACACAGGAACCTGTGGCTTGCCCTCTAGGTACCTCAGGGCTGTCACACGTGCCAGTGTGTCGGCAGTCGAGCCTCAGGGTGACAGCCGAGGCAGTCCAGGGCAGTCAGGTTCATCTGGAGTGGATGAGGCTTTTGGAGGTCTTGGGGAATTGTGGCCTGACCCCTGAGGCTCCTCCTGAATCTCCTGGTGGAAGCGCCTACTCTTCGGATGCGAGGAGAAGGCTGGGAACCCTTTTCCAAAGGAGCAGTGAAAGGGCCCCTCATCTGGAGCTGAGCAGGGGAAAACGGGGCCCCTCTTGAGTCACGGCGGGACCCCTGGGGTTCCTCTCGAGTGGGGACAAGTGGGGCGTGGAACTTCTTGGGTCACAGCAAGGGTGTGAAGGAGCCTTACAAAGTCCAAGAGGGAAGGGTGGATTTCCACCAAGACACCGGACATGGGACTCACACTGCCTGTATGGGAGAAGTTTCTGGTTTTTCTCGAGTTGCGGCGGGGTCCTCACAAGTTATGAGGGGGACCCCAGGGACCCGTTCCTGTGGCCTCAGGAGAGGCCAGTCTCCCTGTGAGTTGCGAGGCGCCTCTGGGGATTTCTCCCCAGGCGTCACGGAGTACTCAGTCCTCGTCTGATGCTGAGACCAGAGCCTTAGCTTGCTTCCTCTGTGCTGACATAGGTCTTGTGGTTCCCCTGGAGCTTCCTCAGGGGAGTCAGGCCTCATCTTTCTTCCCGAGCTGTAGCAGCAGTGTTGCGCTCCCCGTCGAGCAAACACAGGGATTTGTGGCTTGCCCTCGAGGTACCCCAGGGCTGTCACATGTGCCAGTGTTTCGGGAGTCGAGCCTTGGGGTGACAGCTGAGGCTCTTCAGGACAGTCAGGTTCATCTGGAGTGACTGAGGCATTTGGACGTCTTGGGGAATGGTGGCCCAACCCCTGAGGCTCCACTCGACTCTCCTGGTGGGAGTGCCTCATCTTGGGATAGGATTGGACCGCCAGGAAACCTTTCCCCACGGATCAGGGAAAGGGCCCCTCATCTGGAGCTGAGCAGGGAAAAGCGGGGCTCTGCTTGAGTTGCTGCAGGACCCTCACGGTTTCTCTCGAGTGGGGACCATTGGGGCAGCGAACTTCTTGGTACACAGTAAGGCGTGAAAGAGCCTTTCGAGATTTAAGAGGGAAGGGGTGTTTTCCCCCGAGACGCCACAGCGGACAAGATCCTCACTCCACCTGCAGGGGAGAAGCTTCTGGTTTTTCATGAGTTGGGGTGGGGTCCTCTCAAGTAGCGACGGGGACCCCAGGGACCTGCCCCTGTGACCTCAGGAGAGGTCAGTCTCCGTTCGTGTTGCGAGGTGCCTCTGGGGACTCCTCCCCAGACGTTGCCGGGTCCTCAGTTCTCATCTGGTGCTGAGCCCGGAACCTGAGTTTATCTTGCCTATGCTGACATAGGTCTTGGGATTCCCCTGGAGCCCACACAGTGGAGTCTGGCCTTGTCTCGCCTGGCGACATGCATGGCCGCTTTCCTCCCCAGCTGCAGCATCAGTGTTCAGATCCTCGTCGAGCGGACACTGGGATCTGTGGCTTGCCCTCAAGGTACCCCCGGGGCTGTCACACATGCCAGTGTGTTGGGAGTTGTGCCTCAGGGTGAGGGCCGAGACAGTGCAGGGCAGTCAGGTGCATCTGGAGAGGACGAGGGCTTTGAGGGACTAAAGGAATGGTGGCCGGAACCCTGAGGCTCCTCCCGACTTTCCTGGTGCAAGCGCCTCCTCTTGGAATGCGAGGGGAACGCTGGGTACCTTTTCCCGACGGAGCAGGGAAAGGGCTTCTCACCTGGAGCTGAGCAGGGGAAATGTGGGGCTCCTCATGAGTCACAGCAGGACCCTCGCGGTTCCTCCCCAATGGAGATAGGTGGGGCGGGGAACTTCCTGTGTCACAGCAAGTGTGTGAAGGAGCCTTTTGAAGTCCAAGAGAGAAGGGGGGATTTACCCCGAAACACTGCAGTGGACAAGGGCCTCACCCGGCCTGTAGGGGAGAAGCTTCTGGTTTTTATCGAGTTGCGTCGGGGTCCACTCGACTTGCGACGGGGACTGCAGGGACCCGCCCCTGTGGCCTCAGGTAGCCCTTTCTCCATGCGAGTTGGGAGGCGCATCTGGGGTTTCCTCCCCAGTCATCACCAGGTCCTCAGTCCTCGTCTGATGCTGAGGCTGGAGCATGAGCTTGCCTCGCCCTTGCTGACATAGGACTTGTGGTTCCCCTGGGGCCCCCACAGTGGAGTCAGGCCTCGACTCGCCTAAAGACGTGCCCGACCACTTTCTCACGAGCTCAGCAGCAGTGTCCGGCTCCCCGTAGAGCAGACCAGGGATCTGTGGCTTGTCCTCAAGTTATCCCAGGGCTGTCACACGTACCAGTGTGTCAGGAGTCGAGCATCTGGGTGACAGTCGAGGCAGTGTAGTGCAGTCAGGTGCATCAGGAGTTCACGTGGCATTTGGGGGTCTTGAGGAATGGTGACCCAACCCCTGAGCCTCCTCCCGACTATCTTGGTGCAAGCGCCTCTTCTTGGGATGGGAGGGGAGCGCTGGGAAACCTTTCCCAACGGAGCATGGAAAGGGCCCCTCATCTTGAGCTGAGCAGGAGGAAACTGGGCTCCTCTTGAGTGGTGCCGTGACCCTCGGGGTTCCTCTTGAGGAGGGACAGGTGGGGCATGGAACTTCTCGGGTCACATCAAGTATGTGAAGAAGCCTTTTGAGGTCCAAAAGGGAAGGGTTGATTTCCCGTGAGACACCATAGTGGACAAGAGACTCACCCTGCCTGCAGGGGAGAAGCTTCTGTTTTTTCTCAAGTTGCAGCGGGGTCCTCTAGAGTTACAACGGGGACCCCAGGGACCCGTCCCTGGGGCCTCAGGAGAGGCTAGTCTCCGTGCAAGTTGCGAGGCACCTCTGGGTGTTCCTCCCCAGTCGTTGCCGGGTCCTCAGTCTTCGTCTGGTGCTGAGGCCAGAGCCTGAGCTTGTCTCACCCGTGCTGACATAGCTCTTGGGGTTTCCTTGGAGGCCCCACAGGGGAGTCAGGCCTCGTCTCTCCTGGAGACATGCACCGACCCTTTCCTCCCCAGCAGCACCAGCAATGTCTTGCTCCCTGTCGAGTGGACACAGGTTTCTGTGGCTTGCCCTCGAGGTACCCCAGGGCTGTCACACGTTTCAGTGTATCGGGAGTCAAGCCTCCGGGTGTCAGCCGAGTCAGTGCAGGGCATTCAGGTGCTTCTGGAGTGGACGATGCATTTGGGGGTCTTGGGGAATGGTGACCTGATCCCTGAGTCTTCTCCCCACTCTCATGGTGAGAGTGCCTCCTCTTGGGATACGAGGGGAGTGCAGGAAACCTTTTGTGACATAGCAGGGAAAGGGCCCCTCATCTTGATCTAAGCACCGGAAAATGGGGCTCCTCTTGAGTTGCGGTGGGACCCTCGGTGTTCCTCTTGAGTGGAAACGGGTTGGGCATCGAACTTCTTTGGTCACAGCAAGGGTATAAAGGAGCTTTTCGAGGTCCAAGAGGGAAGGGGAGATTTCCCCTGAGACGCCACAAAGGACAAATGCCTCACCCCGCCTGCAGAGGAGAAGCTTCTGGTTTTTCTCTAGTTGCCTCGAGGTTCTCTTGGGTTACGACGGGGACTCCAGGGACCCGCTCCTGTGGCCTCAGGAGAGGCCAGTCTCCGTGCGAGTTGTGAGGCGCCTCTGGGGATTCCTCCCCAGTGGTCACCGGGTCCTCAGTCCTCCTGTGGTGCTGTGCCAGGAACCTGAGCTTGCCTCGCCCATGCTGACATAGGTCTTAGGGTTCCCCTGGAGCCCCCACAGGGGAGTCAGGCCTCGTCTCCCCTGCAGACGTGCACGGCCACTTTCCTCACCAGCTGCAGCAGCAGTGTCTGGCTCCCCGTCGAGGGGACACAGGGACCTGTGGCTTGCCCTCGAGGTACACCAGGACTGTCACACGTGCCAGTGTTGGGAGTCAAGCCTCGGGGTGACAGTCAAGGCAGTGCAGGGCAGTCAGGTGCATCTGGAGTGTTCGAGGCATTTGGGTTCTTGGGGAATGTTGGCTCGACCCCTGCGTCACCTCCCAAATCTCCTGGTGTGTTTGCCTCCTCTTGGGATGTGAGGGGAGCACCGGGAACCCTTTCCCAAAGGAGCAGGGAATGGGCCTCTCATCTGGAGCTGAGCAGGGGAAAACGAGGCTCCTCTTGAGTCATAGCAGGACCCTCGGGGTCCCTCTCGAGTAGGGACGAATGGGGCGGGGATTCTTGGGTCACAGCAAGGGTGTGAATGAGCCTTTTGAGGTCCAAGAGGGAAGGTGGGATTTCCCCTGAGATGCCGCAGTGGACAAGGGCCTCACCCATCCTGCAGGGGAGAAGCTTCTGGTTTTTTTCGAGTTTCGGTGGGGTACTCTCGATTTACCAAACAGACCCCAGCGACCCACACCTGTGGCCTCAGGAGAGGCCAATCACTGTGCGAGTTGCCAGGCGCCTCTGCGGATTCCTCCCCGGTCGACGCCGGGTCCTCAGTCCTCGTTTAGTGCTGAGGCCAGAGCCTGAGCTTTCCTCGCTGGTGCTGACATAGGTCTTGGGTTTCCCCTGGAGCCCCCACAGGGGAGTCAGTCCTCATCTCGCCTGGAGACATGATCGGCCGCTTTGCTCCCCAGCTGCAGCAGCAGTGTCCAGCTCCCCATCGAGCAGACACAGGAATCTGTGACTTGCCCTCGATATACCCCAGGGCTGTCGCATGTGCCAGTGTGTTGGCAGTCGAGCATCAGGGTGACAGTCGAGGCAGTGCAGGGCAGTCAGGTGCACATGTTATGGACGAGGCATTTGTGCATCTTGGGGTATGGTGACCAGACCCCTGAGCCATCACCCATCTCTCCTGGTGCAACTGCCTTCTCTTGTGATGTGAGTGGAATACCAGGAACCCTTTCCCGCTGTAGCAGGGAAAAGGCCCCTCATCTGGAGCTGAGGAGGGGGAAACGGGGCTCCTCTTGAGTCGCGGCGGGACGCTTGGGGTTCCTCTCGAGTGGGGACGGGTGGGGCAGGAATCTTCTTGGGTCACAGAAAAGGTATGAAAGAGCCTTCGAAATCCAAGAGGGAATGGGGGATTTCCCCCAAGACGTGTGGCCTCAGGAGAGGCCAATCTCCGTGCAAGTTGTGAGGCGCCTCTGTGGATTCCTCCTCAGTCTTCGCCAGGTCCTCAGTCCTCGTCTGGTGCTGAGGCTGGAGCCTGAGCTTGCCTCGCCCATGCTGACATAGGTCTTGGGGTTATCCTGGAGCCCCCACAGGGGTGCAGGCCTCATCTCGCCTGGAAACATGCACAGCCACTTTCCTCCCTAGCTACAGCATCAGTGTCCAGCTTCCCATCGAGCGGACATAGGGATCTTTGGCTTCATCTCAAGGCTCCCCAGGTATTTCACACGTGCCAGTATGTCGGGGGTCGAGCCTTGGGGTGACAGTTGAGGTGCTAAAAGGTAGTCAGGTTCATCCGGAGTGGACAAGGCATTTGGGGGACTAGGGGAATGGCGGCCAGACCCCTGAGGCACCTCCGACTATCCTGGTGTGAGCGACTCCTCATGGGATGGGAGGGGAGTGCCAGGATCACTTTCCCTACAGAGCAGGGAAAGGGGCCCTCATCTGGAGCTGAGCAGGGGAAAGTGGGGTTCCTCTTGAGTCATGGCGGGACCCTCAGTGTTCCTCTCGAGTGGAGACCGGTGTTTTAGGAGACTTCTTTGGTCACAGCAAGGGTGTGAAGGAGCCTTTGGAGGTCCAAGTGGGAAGGGGGGATTTCCCTGAGACGCCGCAGCGGAAAATGGCCCCACCACGACTGCAGGGGTGAAGCTACTGGTTTTTCTCGAGTTGCAATGTGGTCCTCTCGAGTTTTGATGGGGACCCCAGGGACTGGCCCCTGTGGCCGCAGGAGAGGCCTGTCTCCGTGCCAGTTGTGACTTGCCTCTGGGTATTCCTCCCCAGTCGTCGCCATGTCCTCCGTCCTCGTCTGATGCTGAGGCTGCAGCCTGATCTGGCCTCGCCCTTGTGGACATAGGTCTTGGGCTTACCCTGGAGCCCCCACAGTGGAGTCAGGCCTATTTTTGCCTGGAGACGTGCACGGCCGCTTTCCTCCCCAGCTGCAGCAGCAGTGTCCGGCTCCCCCTCAGGTAGACACAGGGATCTGTGGCTTGCCATCGAGGTACCCCAGGGTTGTCTCACCTGCCAATGTGACGGGAGTCCAACCTCGGGGTGACAGTCAAGGCAGTAAAAAGAAGTCAGCTTCATCCGGAGCAGACGAGGCATTTGGGTGTCTTGGGGAATGGTGGCCTGACCCCTGAGTCTCCTCCCGCCTCTCCTGGTTTGAGCGCCTCCTCTTTGGATGGGACGGAAGAGCCGGGAAAACTTTGCCAATGGAGCAGGAAAAGGGCCCCTCTTTTGGGCCTGAGCAAGTGAAAACGGGCCTACTCTTGAGTCGCTACGGATCCCTCTGGCTTCCTCTCGAGTGGGGACTGGTGAGGCGGGGAACTTCTTGGGTTACAGCAAGGGTGTGAAAGAGGCTTTCAAGGTCCAAGAGGGAAGGGGGTATTTCCCCCGAGACGCCGCAGCGGACAAGGGCCTCAACCCGTCTGCAGGGGAGAAGCTTCTGGTTTTTCTTGAGTTGCTGCGGGGTCCTCTCGAGTTACGACGGTGACCCCAGGGACCCGCCCCTGTGGCCTCAGGAGAGGCCAGTCTCCGTGCTAGCTGGGAGGTGACTCTGGGGATTCCTATGCAGCCATCGTCTGGTCCTCAGTCCTTGTCTGGTGCTGAGGCTGGAGCCTGAGCTTGCCTCTCTCGTGATGACTAGGTCTTTTGGTTCCCCTGAAGCCCCCACAGGGGAGTCAGGCTTTGTCTCGCCTGGAGACGTGCACCGCCGCTTTGCTCCCCAGCTGCAGCAGCAGTGTCTGTCTCCCCATCGAGTGGACACAGGGACTGGGGCTTGCCCTCGAGGTATGCCAGGGCTGTCACATGGGCCAGTGTGTGGGGAGTCGAGCCTCGGGGTGACAGTCGAGGCAGTTCAGCACAGTCAGGTGCATCTGGAGTGGACAAGGAATTTAGGAGTCTTGGGGAATGGTGACCCAACCCCTGAGTCTTCTCCCCACTCTCATGGTGCGAGAACCTCCTCTTGGGATGCGAGGGGAGTGCAGGAAACCTTTTGTGATGTAGCAGGGAAAGGGCACCTCATCTTGATCTAAGCACCGGGAAATGGGGCTCCTCTTGAGTCACAGCAGGACCCTCGGTGTTCCTCTTGAGTGGGAATGGGTTGGGCATTGAACTTCTTTGGTCACAGCAAGGGTGTGAAGGAGCTTTTCGAGGTTCAAGAGGGAAGGGGAGATTTCCCCCGAGACGCTGCAGAGGACAAACGCCTCACCCCGCCTGCAGAGGAGAAGCTTCTGGTTTTTCTCTAGTTGCCTCGAGGTTCTCTCGGGTTATGACGGAAACTCCAGGGACCCGCTTCTGTGGCCTCAGGAAAGGCCAGTCTCCATGAGAGTTGTGAGGCGCCTCTGGGGATTCCTCCCCAGTGGTCACCGGGTCCTCAGTCCTCGTCTGGTGCTGAGTCAGGAACCTGAGCTTGCCTCGCCCATGCTGACATAGGTCTTGGGGTGTCCCTGGAGCCCCCACACGGGAGTCAGGTCTCATCTCGCCTGGAGTTGTGCATGGCCTCTTTCTTCCCCAGCTGCAGCAGCAGTGTCCGGCTCCCCTTCGAGCAGACACCGGGATCTTTGGCTTGCCCTCGAGTTACCTAGGGCTGTCACATGTGACAGTGTGTCAGGAGTCGAGCCTCGGTGTGACAGTCGAGGAAGTACAGGGCAGTCAGGTGCATCTGGAGTGGACGAGGCATTTGGGGGCCTGGGCGAATGGTGGCCGGACCCCCGAGTCTGCTCCCAACTGCCCTAGTGCAAGCACTTCCTCTTGGGATGTGAGGCAAGTGCCGGGAACCCATTCCTGACAGAGCAGGGAAAGGGCCCCTCATCTGGAGCTGAGTAGGTAAAACGGGGCTCCTCTTGAGTCTCGGCGCATCCCTTGGGGTTCCTCTCGAGTGGGGACGGTTGGGGCAGGGAGCTTCTTCGGTCACAGCAAGGGTGTGAAGGAGCCTTTCGAGGTCCAACAGGGAAAGTCGGATTTCCCCCGAGAATGTGCAGTGGATAAGGGCCTCACCCCGCCTGCAGGGGAGAAGCTTCTGGTTTTTCTCAAGTTGGGGTTGGGTCCTCTCGAGTTAAGACAGGGACCCCAGGGAACCGCTCCTGTGTCCTCTGGAGAGGCCAGTCTCCAAGCGACCTATGAGGTGCCTTGGGGGATTCCTCCCCAGTCATTGCGGGGTCGTCAGTCCTTGTCTGGTGCTGAGGCCAGAACCTGAGCTTACCTAGCCCATGCTGACATAGGTCTTGGGTTTCCGTGTGAGCCCCCACAGGGAAGTCAGGCCTCGTCTAGACTGGAGACGTGCATGGCCACTTTCTTCCTCAGCTGCAGCAGCAGTGTCTGGCTCCCAGTTGAGCGCACACAGGTATCTGTGGCTTCCTTTCGAGGAACCCCAGGGTTGTCACTCGTGCCAGTGTGTCGGGAGTTGAGCCTCAAGGTAACTGTCGAAGCAGTGCAGGGCAGTCAGGTGCATCTGGAGTGGACAAGGCATTTGGGGGTCTTGGGGAATTGTGGCCCAACACTTTAAGCTCTTCCTGACTCTCCTGGTGCGAGTGTCTCCTCTTTGGATGCGAGGGGAGCGTCGGAAACCCTTTCGTCATGGAGCAGGAAAAGGGCCCCTCATCTGGAGCTGAACAGGGGAAAACGTGGCTCCTTTTTAGTCGTGGCGGGACCTCGGGGTTCCTCTGAAGTGGGAACCGGTGGGGTGGGGAACTTCTTGGTTCACAGCAAGGGTGTGAAGGAGCCTTTCGAGGTCCAAGAGGGAAGGGTTGATTTTCCACAAGATGCTGCAGTGGACAAGGGCTTCACCCTGCATGCAAGGGAAAAGCTTCTGGATTTTCTCGAGTTGCAGCGGGGTCCTCTCGAGTTTCAATGGGACCATCAGGGACCCGCCTCTGTAGCCTCAGTAGAGGCCAGTCTCTGTGCCAGTTGTGAGGTGCCTCTGTGAATTCCTCCCCTGTCTTCAAGGGTCCTCAGTCCTCGTCTGGTTCTGAGGCCAGAGCTTGAGCTTGCCTCACCCGTGCTGACATAGGTACTGGGTTCCCCTGGAGCCGCCACAGGAGAGTCAGGCCTCGACTCGCCTGGAGACGTGCACGGCCACTTTCCTCCCCAGCTGCAGCAGCATTATCTGCCTCCCCTTCGAGTGAACACTTGGATCTGTGACTTGCACTCAAGGTACCCCAGGGCTGTTACACGTGCCTGTGTGTCAGGAGTTGAGCCTCATGGTGACAGTCGAGGTAGTGCAAGGCAGTCAGGTTCCTCAGAAGTGGTCGAGGCATTTGGGCGTCCTGGGCAATGGTGGCATGACCACTGAGGCTCTCCTGACTCTTCTGGTGCGAGCGCCTCCTCTTGGGATGTGAGGTGAGAGCCGATGTAGCAGGGAAAGGGCACCACATCTGGAGCTGAGCAGGGGAAAACGGGGCTCCTCTTGAATCTCGGCGGGACACTCGGGGTGTTTCCCGAGTGGAGACGAGTGGGCTGGGGAACTTCTTGGTTCCAACAAGGGTGTGAAGGAAACTTTTGAGGTCCAAGAGGGAAGAGTTGATTTCCCATGAGTCACCGCAGCGGATAAGGGCTTCTCCCCGCCTTCAAGGGAGAAGCTTCTGGTTATTCTCGAGTTGCGGCGGGGTCCTCTCGACTTACAACGGGGACCCCAGGGACCCGCCCCTGTGGCCTCAGGAGAGGCCAGTCTCCGTGCGAGTTGTGAGGCGAATGGCGATTCCTCTGCAGTCATCGCTGGGTCCTCAGTCCTCATCTGGTGCCTAGGCCAGAGCCTGAGCTTGCCTCGCCCATGCTGACATAGGTTTTGGGGTTCCCCTGGAGCCCCACAGGAGAGTCAAGCCTTGTCTCGCCTGGAGATGTGTATGGCCATTTTCCTCCCCAGCTGCAGCAGCAGTGTCCAGCTCCCCGTCGAGCAAACACAGGAATCTGTAGCTTGCCCTCGAGGTGCCTCAGGGCTGTTACACGTGCGAATGTGTCAGGAGTCGAGCCTCGGGGTGACAGTCGAGGCAGTGCTGGTCAGTCAGGTTCATCAGGAGAGGACCAGGCATTTGGGTGTTTGGGGAATTGTGGCCCGACCCCTGAGGCTCCTCCCAACTCTCCTGGTGCGAGTGCATCCTCTTGGGATGTGAGGGGAGCACCGGAAACCCTTTCCCAAGAAGCAGGGAAAGGGCCCCTCAACTGGAGATGAGCAGGGGAAAATGGGGATCCTTTTCAGTCGCTGCTGGATCCTTTTGGTTTCTGTCGAGTGGGCATGGGTGGGGTGGGGAACTTCTTGGGACACAGCAAGGGTGTGAAGGGGCCTATCGAGGTCCAAGAGGGAAAGGGTAATTTCCCCAGAGACACCTCAGCAGAGAAGGGCCTCACCCCGCCTGCAGGGGAGAAGCTTCTGCTTTTTCTCTACTGCTGGGGGGTCCTTTCGAGTGATGAGGAGAACACCAGGGACCCGCCCCTGTGGTCTCAGGAGACGCCAATCTCTGCGAGTTGCCAGTCACCTCTGGAGATTCCTCCCCAGTCGTCTCTGGTTCCTAAGTCCTCGTTGGGTGCTGAGGCCAGCAACTGAGCTTGCCTCGCCCTTACTTACATAGGTCTTGGGCTTCCCCTGGAGTCCCCACAGAGGAGTCAGGCCTCATCTCGCCTGGAGACGTGCACCGCAGCTTTCTTCCCCAGCTGCAGCAGCAGTGTCCGGCTCCCCGTCGAGCGGAAACAGGGATCTGTGGCTTGCCCTCGAGGTACCCCAGGCCTGTCACACGTGCCAGTGTGTCGGGAGTCGAGCCTAAGGGTGACAGTAGAGGCAGTGCAGGGCAGTCAGGTGCATCTGGATTGGACGAGGCATTTGGGGTCTAGGGTAATGGTGGATCTACCCCTGAGGCTACTTCTGACTTTCCTGGAGCAAGGGCCTCTTCTTGGGATTCCAGCACAGAGCAGGGAAAAGGCCCCTCATCTGCAGCTGAGCAGGGGAAAACGGGTCTACTCTTGAGTCGTAGCAGGACCCTCTTGAGTGGGGATGGGTGGCGTGGGGAACTTCTTTGGTCACAGCAAGGGTGTGAAGGAGGCTTTTGAGGTCCAAGAGGGAAGAGGGAATTTCCCCCGACCCACTGCAGTAAACAATGGCCTCACCCTTCCTGCAGGGGAGAAGCTTCTGGTATTTCTCGAGTTGCCGCGGGGTCATGTCGAGTTAGGACAGAGACCCCAGAGACACGCCCCTGTGACCTCAGGATAGGCCATTCTCCATCCGAGATGCAAGGCGCCTCTGGGGATTCCTCCCTAGTCGTTGACGGGTCTTCAGTCCTCATCTGGTGCTGAGGCCGGAGCCTGAGCTTGCCTGGCCTGTGGTGACATAGGTCTTGGGGTTCCCCTGCAGCCCCCACAGGGGAGTCAGGCCTCATCTCTCCTGGAGATATGCATGGCCGCTTTCCTCCCCAGCAGCAGCAGCAGTGTCTGGCTCCCCATTTAGCAGACACAGGGAAATGTGGCTTGCCCTCGAGGTACCCCAGGGCTGTCACACGTGCCAGTGCGGCAGGAGTCGTGCCTCGGGGTGACAGCCGAGGCAGTGCAGGGCAGGCAGGTTTATCTGGAGTGGTCGAGGCATTTGGGTGTCTTGGCGAATGGTGGCCTGACCCCTGAGCCTCCTCCCGACTCTCGTGGTACGAGGGCCTCCACTTGGGATGCGAGGGGAGCGTCAGGAACGCTTTCCCGATGAAGCAGGGAAAGGCCTCTCATTTGGAGCTGAGCAGGGGAAAACGGGGCTCCTCGCATTCTTGAGGTTCCCTTGGAGCCCCCAGAGGGGAGTCAGGCCTCGCCTCGCCTGGAGACGTGCTCGGGCACGTTTCTCTCACCTGCAGCAGCAGTGTCCGGCAACCCATCCAGCGGACACAGGGATCTATGGCTTGCCCTCCAGGTACCCCAGGGCTGTCACACAGGCCAGTGAGAAGGTAGTCGAGCCTCAAGGTAACAGCCGACGCAGTGCAAGGCAGTCAGGTTTGTCTGATGTGAACGAGGCATTTGGGTATCTTGGGGAATGTTGGCCCGACCACTGAGGCTGCTCCTGACTCTCCTGGTGAGAGCAGGACTGTCCGGCTCCCCATCGAGCAGACTGTGGGATCTGTAACTTGACCTCGAGGTACCCCAGGGCTGTCACACGTGCCAGTGTGTCGGAATTCGCGCCTCAGGGTGACAGCCAAGGCAGTGCAGGGCAGTCAGGTTCATCTGGAGTGATCGAGGCATTTGCGTTTCTTGATGAATGGTGGCCCGACCCCTGAGGCTCCTCCCGAGCCTCCTGGGGTGAGCGCCTCCTCTTGAGATGTGAGGGGAGTGCTGGGAAGCCTTTCCTGACGGAGCAAGGATAGGGCCCTATATCTGTAGCTGAGCAGTGGAAACGGGAGCTCTTCTTTAGTGTGGCGTGATCCTCTCGAGTGGGGACAGCTGGGGTGGGGAACTTCTCGGGTCACAGCAAGGGTCTGAAGGAGTCTTTCGAGGTCCAAGAGGGAAGGGTGATTTCCCCAGAGACGCCCCAGCAGACAAGGGCCTCAACCCGCCTGCAGGGGAGATGCTTCTGGTTTTTCTCGAGTTGTGGCGGGGTCCTCTCAAGTTACGATGGGGACCACAGGCACACGCCCCTGTGGCCTCAGGAGAGGCCAGTCTCCGTACGAGTTTCGAGGCGCCTCTGGGGATTCCTCCCCAGTCATCGACGGGTCCTCATTCCTCGTCTGGTGCTGAGGCTGGAGCCTGAACTTGCCTTGCCTGTGCAGACATATTTATTGCGCTTCCCCTGGAGCCCCCACAGGGGAGAGAGTCTTCGTCTTGCCTGGAGATGGGCACGGTTGCTTTCCTTCCCAGCTGCAGCAGCAGTGTCCGGCTCACCATTGAGCAGACACAGGAACCTGTGGCCTGCCCTCGAGGTACTCTTGGAATGTCACACGTGCCAGTGTGTCAGGTATCGAGCCTCGGGTTGACAGTCGAGGCAGTGCAGGGCAGTCAGGTGCATTTGGAGTGGACGAGGGATTTGGGGTTCTTGGGGAATGGTGGCCCAACCCCTGAGGCTCCTCCTGACTCTCCTGGTGTGAGTGCCTACTCTTGGGTTGTGAGGGGAGTGCCGGGAAACCATTTTCCACGGAGCCGGCAAAGTCCCTCATCTAAAGCTGAGCAGGGGAAAACGGGGCTCCTCTTGAGTCACGGCAGGATATTTGGGGTTCCTCTCGAGTGGGGGTGGCTATTGTTGGGAACTTCTTGGGTCACAGCAAGGGTGTGAAGGAGTCTTTTGAGGTCCAGGAGGGAAGGGGGGATTTCCCCCAAGACGCCACAGTGGAAAAGGTTCTCACCCCACCTGCAGGGGAGAAGCTTCTGGTTTTTCTCCATTTGCGGCGGGCTCCTCCTCTCGAGTTATGACGGGAACACCAGGGACCCGCCCCTATGCCCTCAGGAGAGGCCAGTCTCCGTGCGAACTGCGAGGCACCTCAGGAGATGTCTCCCCAGTCGACATCAGGTCCTCAGTCCTCATCTGGTGCTGAGGCCAGAGCCTGACCTTGCCTAGCCAATGCTGACATAGGTCTTGGGGTTCCCCTAGAGCCCCCACAGGCGAGTCAGGCCTCGTCTCACCTGGAAACGTGCACGGCCGCTTTCCTCTCACCTGCAGCAGCAGTGTCCGGCAACCCGTCCAGCAGACGCAGGGATCTGTGGCTTGCCCTCGAGGACCCCAGGGCTGTCACACATACCAGTGAGAAGGTAGTCGTGCCTCAAGATAACAGCCGACGCAGTGCAGGGCAGTCAGGTTTCGCTGATGTGGACGAGGCACTTGGGTATCTTGGGGAATGGTGGCCGGACCACTGAGGCTTCTCCCGACTCTCCTGGTGAGAGAGCCTTCTCTTGGGATGCAAGGGGATTGCTGGAAACCCTTTCCTGACAGAGCAGGGAAAGGGCCCCTCATCTGGCGCTGAGCAGGGGAAAACGGGGCTCCTCTTTAGTCACGGCGGTATCCTCGGGGTTCCTCTCGAGTGGGGACGGGTGTGGCGGGGAACTTCTTGGGTCACAGCAAGGGTGCGAAGGAGCATTTCAAGGTCCAAGAGGGAAGAGATGATATCCCCTGAGACGCCGCAGCAGAGAAGGTCCTCACCGTGCCTGTAGGGGGGAAGATTCTGGTTTTTCTCGAGTTGCAGCAAAGTCCTCTCAAGTTACGATGGGGACCCCAGTGACACACCCCTGTGTCCTCAGGAAAGGCCAGTCTCCGTGCAAGTTGTGAGGCACCTCTGGGGATTCCTTCCCAGTCGTTGACTTGTCCTCAGTCCTCATCTGATGATGAGGCCGGAGCGTGAGCTTGCTTTGCCCGTGCTGACATAGGTCTTGGGGTTCCCCTGGAGCCCCCACAGGGGAGTCAGACCTTGTCTCGCCTGGAGACGTGTATGGCCACTTTCCTCCCGAGCTGAAGCAGCAGTGTCTGGCTTCCCGTCGAACGGACACAGAGATCTATGTCTTGCCCTCGAGGTACCCCAGGGAAGTCACCCATGCCAGTGTGTCGGGAGTCGAGCCTCGGGGTGACAGTCGGGGCAGTGCTGGGCAGTCAGTTTCATCTGGAGTGGATGAGGCATTTGGGTGACTTTTGAAATGATGGCCCGACCACTGAGGCTCCTCGTGACTCTCCTGGTGCGAGCAAATCCTTTTGGGAAGCGAGGGGAGTGCCTGGAAACTTTTCCCAACGAAGCACAGAAAGGGATCCTCATCTAGAGATGAACAAGGGAAAACGGGGGTCTTCTTGAGTAGCTGCGGGATCCTCGGGGTTCCTCTTGCCTGGGGACGGGTGAGGCAGGGAACTTCTTTGTCACAGCAAGGTTATGAAGCAACCTTTCGATTTCCAAGAAGGAAGGTGTGATTTCCCCAGAGATGCCGCCGGGGACAAGGGCCTCACACTGCTTGAGGGGAGAAGCTTCTGGTTTTTCTCCAGTTGCGGTGGGCTCCTCTCGAGTTACGATGGGGACCAAAGGGACCGCCCCTGTGGCCTCAGGAGAGGCCAGTCTGCATGCGAGTTGCGAGGCGCCTCTAGGGATTCCTCCCCAGTCATCGATGAGTCCTCATTCCTCGACTGCTGCTGAGCCGAAACCTCAGCTTGCCTCGTCCGGCTGACATAGGTCTTGGGGTTCCCCTGGAGCCCCCACAGGGGAGACAGACCTCGTCTCACCTGGAGACGTTCACGGCTGCTTTCTTCCCCAGCTACAGCAGCAGTGTCCGGCTTCCCATCGAGATTACACAGGGATCTGTGGCTTTCCCTTGAGGTCCCCCAGGGCTCTCACAAGTGCCAGTGTGTCGGGAGTCGAGCTTTGGTGTGACAGTCGAGGGTGTGTAAGGCAGTCAGATGCATCTGGAGTTGAAGAGGCATTTGGGGGTCTCGGGGAATGGTGGCCCGACCCCTGAGGCTCCTCCCAACTCTCCTGGTGCGAGCGCCTCCTCTTGGGATGCGAGCGGAGCACTAAGAACACTGTTCTGATGAAGCAGGGAAAGGGCCCCTCATCTGGAGCTGAGCATGGGAAAACGGTGCTCCTCGTGAGTCACCGTGGGACCCTCAGGGTTCCTCTAAAGGGGAACGGGTGAGCCAGGGAACTTCTTGGGTCACAGCAAGAGTGTGAAGGATCCTTTTGAGGTCCAATTGGGAAGGGGGGATTTCTCCCGATATGCCTCAGTGGACAAGGGCCTCACCCCTCATGCAGGGGAGAAGCTACTGGTTTCTCTCTTGTTGCGGTGGTCTCCTCTCGATTTACGACGAGGACCCATGGACCCGCCCCTGTGGCCTCAGGAGAGGCCAGTCTCCATGTGAGTAGCGAGATTCCTCTGGGGATTGCTCCCCAGTCATCACCAGGTCCTCAATCCTCGCCTTGTGCTGAGGCCAGAGCCTGAGCTTGCCTCTCCCGTGCTGATATAGGTCTTTGGGTTCCCTTGGAGCCACCACAGGGGAGTCAGGCCTCGTCTCGCCTGGAGACGTGCAAAGCCAATTTCCTCCCCAGCTGCATCAGCAGTGTCCTGCTCCCCGTCGAGGGGACACAGGAATCTGTGGCTTGCCCTCGAGTTACCCCAGGGATGTTGCACTTGACAGTGTGTTGGGAGTCGATCCTCGGTCTGATAGCTGAAATTGCAGGGCAATCGTGTTCATCTGGAATGGACGAGGCATTTGGAGGTTTTGGGGAAGAGTGACCCGACACCTCAGGTTCCTCCTGGCTGTCCTGCTGCAAGCGCCTCCTATTGGAATTTGAGGGGAGCGCCGGGAACCCTTTCCCAATAGAGCAGGGAAAAGGACCCACATCTGGAGCTGAGCAGGGGAAAATGGGGCTTCTCTTGAGTCATGGTGGGACCCTCGGAGTTACTCTCGAAAGGGTATGGGTGAACCGGGGAACTTCTTGGGTCACAGCAAGTGCCTGAAGGAGCCTTTGAGGTCCAAGAGGGAAGGGCTGATTTCCCCCGAGACGCCGTGTGGACAAGGGCCTCACCCCGGCTGCAAGGGAGAAGCTACTGGTTTGTCTTGCATTGTGGAGGGGTCCTCTCAACTTATGATGGGGGGTAGGGAACAGAGTATAAGAGATTCTGGGAAACATCCTCTTGCACACAAGGATGTTTCTCTGGTCCTTCAAAAAGGAACAGACCCAGGGTCACAAGGACTCTGAGTTGATAAGGAAGTTCCCCCAAACAAAGTCTTAGCTGCAGTAAATAAGTTAAGGTAAAGTTTATCTTGCCCCACGCCTATGCATTGTATAGTCATTGAATCATAGTGTTTGGCAACTTGCGCTGTAAATTGTTGTGGAAAAGATATTAAATAAGGCAGCTGCAAGAAGCAGAAGAGAATAAGAGAAGAATAAGAAGAATAAAGAAAAAGATTCAAACCACTTGGCCGTGTTGGTGTTTCATTCCATCGCTAGCATCTGGCGCTCAATGCGGAGCACAGCGGAACTGAAAGGGTAAGCACCCTGGGGCGGAAAGCTGAAAGGGGGACTTTCGGATAAAAAGAAAAATAAAGAAAAGAAACGAAAGGGTAGGCACTCCAGCAGTGCGGGACGCTGTAAGGAGGACTTTCAGGAAAAAGAAAAAAGAAAAAGAAAAATAAGAGAAAAGAAAAAGAAAAAACCATGGGGAATTCCCCATCTTTAAGGTCACAATATATGTCGCTGGTTAAGGGGCTCCTGCATTCTGTAGAAGTTAAAACGTCTACTCGCCATTTGAGTGAGTTGTTCTGTCTTATAGAGAAGCATTGCTATTGGTTTAAATATCAAACAGAAATACAGTTGAATTTAAAGGAATGGAAAAAGATACTAAAGGAGTTAAGAAGGCAGCATCAAAAAGGAAATGTGATTACTTTCAAGCTGTGGACTTTTTGTAGTGCCATAATGCAGGCTTTTAAATTAATGATTGCTGACAGTGAGGCTACCTCATGTCCTCTTAAGAAGAATGATGATCCCCTGTATGAGGATGTGTCTGTGGCAGAGAAGAAGGAAGGAGAATGTGAGGAGGGGCCTTCACCTCAGCCTCCGCCCAAGCCTCCAGATGATAGTACAGATTCATCCACTGAGAAAGATGGAGAAGTGAGTTCGGGGGAGGATTCAGATTCTGTAGAGGCAATGACTGCTGCCTTTCGGAAGGTTTTATTAAATAGAAAACGAACTTCCAAGGCTGTTAACCCTTCTGCACTACCTTATGCATCTCTACTCCCGGTGGCTGCTGATAAAGCTGAAGTAGGGAGAGAAAATCGGCGGTTTACATTTCTTGCTTCTATCTTCTATGATGATGATGATTTTCCAGGAGGAGGTGTTTATAAACTATGGACTAATGTTTTTGGCCCATTGCCAAGAGGAACTTTCGGTTTGCTTTTGGGGAGAAGTAGTGCAGCATTAAGAGGACGGACTGCATTCCCAGGAGTAATTGATTCTGACTATGTCGGTGAAATTTTAATTATGGTCTCTACATCACAAACTCTTTCTTTACTGGCAGGGGAAGGGATTGCACAACTTCTTTTGTTACCTTATCACCCGTTTCCTTCATATTCAAATGAGAGAGTTGGTGGTTTTGGAAGTACAGGACAAAGTATATTTTGGGAAATGCTTATCAATGACTCTCGCCCTTCAATGTCACTGATTATTGAAAATAGACAATTTAAAGGATTAGTGGATACAGGAGCAGATGTTTCAGTTATTTCTCTCCAGCAGTGGCCTAATGACTGGCAAAAAGAAAAATGTCCTCTTATTTTAACAGGCTTAGGATCTATAGCAGATGTTTGGAGAAGCACTCAACCTTTGTCATGCCAATTGTCTAATGGAAAAAAAGTATTTGTTTCTTTTTACATTGTTAATATACCTATTAATATTTGGGGAAGGGATCTTTTATGTTCTTTAGGAACAATGCTCACCATCTCATCGGAAAACTTGTAGCCACTGCTCAGATTCCTCGAGCTCTCCCATTGAAATGGTTAACTGATGTTCCTAAATGGGTTGAGCAGTGGCCACTTCCAAAAGTGAAGCTCGAGGCTTTAGAACAATTAGTAGAGGAACAACTTCAATCTGGCCATATCGAAACTTCCACGTCTCCTTGGAATTCTCCTGTTTTTGTCCTTAAGAAAAAATCTGGTAAATGGAGAATGTTGACTGATTTAAGAGAAATTAACAATTGTATAGAACCTATGGGAGCTTTGCAATTAGGTCTCCCTTCTCCTTCTTTGATTCCACAGAATTGGTCTTTGATGGTTTTAGATTTGAAGGATTGCTTTTTTTAATATTCTTTTGCAAATGAAAGATAGAAATAAGTTTGCTTTTACTATTCCAGCGTATAATCATGGGCAGCCCGTAAAACGTTATCAGTGGACAGTTTTGCCTCAAGGAATGATTAATAGCCCTACACTTTGTCAAGAATTTGTTCATCGTGCTCTTAACACTGTGAGGCAACAATTTTCTAATTGTCTTCTTTATCATTATATGGATGATCTTTTATTGGCTGCTCCTAGTAAAGAGGAGCGGGATAAAATTTTCATTTATGTGAAAAAAGCTTTAAATGATTTTAATCTTCAAATTGTTCCTGAAAAAAATTCAAACTGAATTTCCTATTTCATATTTAGGTGCTATTTTGGAACGACAAAAAATAAAGCCTCAAAAAGTCCAAATTAGACGAGATAATTTGAAAACTCTTAATGATTTTCAGAAGCTTTGGGGTGATTTTAACTGGTTACGTCCCATATTGGGGATCCCTACACATCAGCTGCGTCATTTATTTTCTACCCTGGAGGGTGATGCTGCTCTTACTAGTCCTCGATCTCTTACTTCTCAAGCAATAGAGGAATTACACTTTGTAGAACAATGGTTGAATGAAGGATTTCTTACTTATCTACAACAGGATCAACCTATATATTTCATGGTGTTCCATACTCCCTATTCTCCTACTGGAGTTACTGCTCAATCTGCAGGGTTGATTGAGNTTATTTCTCTCCAGCAGTGGCCTAATGACTGGCAAAAAGAAAAATGTCCTCTTATTTTAACAGGCTTAGGATCTATAGCAGATGTTTGGAGAAGCACTCAACCTTTGTCATGCCAATTGTCTAATGGAAAAAAAGTATTTGTTTCTTTTTACATTGTTAATATACCTATTAATATTTGGGGAAGGGATCTTTTATGTTCTTTAGGAACAATGCTCACCATCTCATCGGAAAACTTGTAGCCACTGCTCAGATTCCTCGAGCTCTCCCATTGAAATGGTTAACTGATGTTCCTAAATGGGTTGAGCAGTGGCCACTTCCAAAAGTGAAGCTCGAGGCTTTAGAACAATTAGTAGAGGAACAACTTCAATCTGGCCATATCGAAACTTCCACGTCTCCTTGGAATTCTCCTGTTTTTGTCCTTAAGAAAAAATCTGGTAAATGGAGAATGTTGACTGATTTAAGAGAAATTAACAATTGTATAGAACCTATGGGAGCTTTGCAATTAGGTCTCCCTTCTCCTTCTTTGATTCCACAGAATTGGTCTTTGATGGTTTTAGATTTGAAGGATTGCTTTTTTTAATATTCTTTTGCAAATGAAAGATAGAAATAAGTTTGCTTTTACTATTCCAGCGTATAATCATGGGCAGCCCGTAAAACGTTATCAGTGGACAGTTTTGCCTCAAGGAATGATTAATAGCCCTACACTTTGTCAAGAATTTGTTCATCGTGCTCTTAACACTGTGAGGCAACAATTTTCTAATTGTCTTCTTTATCATTATATGGATGATCTTTTATTGGCTGCTCCTAGTAAAGAGGAGCGGGATAAAATTTTCATTTATGTGAAAAAAGCTTTAAATGATTTTAATCTTCAAATTGTTCCTGAAAAAAATTCAAACTGAATTTCCTATTTCATATTTAGGTGCTATTTTGGAACGACAAAAAATAAAGCCTCAAAAAGTCCAAATTAGACGAGATAATTTGAAAACTCTTAATGATTTTCAGAAGCTTTGGGGTGATTTTAACTGGTTACGTCCCATATTGGGGATCCCTACACATCAGCTGCGTCATTTATTTTCTACCCTGGAGGGTGATGCTGCTCTTACTAGTCCTCGATCTCTTACTTCTCAAGCAATAGAGGAATTACACTTTGTAGAACAATGGTTGAATGAAGGATTTCTTACTTATCTACAACAGGATCAACCTATATATTTCATGGTGTTCCATACTCCCTATTCTCCTACTGGAGTTACTGCTCAATCTGCAGGGTTGATTGAGTGGGTATTTTTACCCAATAATTATACAAAAAAGCTTACTACTTATATGGATAAAATTGCTTTCCTCATTCTGAAAGGTCGAGGCCACATTATCCAGTTAATTGGAAGTGACCCTCAAGCAATCATTACTCATCTTACTTCCACCCAAATTTCTAATTGCTTACAGTTTAATGAAAATTGGCAGATAGCTCTTGCATCTTATTCAGGGACTTTTTATAATCATTATCCTCAATCAAAATTGATAGATTTTCTTCGACACACACCAGTAATTTGTAAATCTCCCATATCTAATATTCTGGTTGAAGGGAAAACTATTTTTACAGATGCCAATAAAAATACTGCTGGCTATTGGACCGATACTGTTTCTAAAGTTGTTCAACATTCTTTTTCTTCCATGCAGCCTGCTGAACTTTGGGCCATTTGTCTGGCACTACAAGATTTTTTTGATGTTCCTATTAATATTGTTTCTGACTGTAAATATGCAGTCTTTTCATGTATTTATCTTCCTGAAGCCACTCTACCATTAACTTTAAGAACTAATATTGATAAATTATTTTTTCAGGTTCAACAATTATTAATCAGGTGACTAAACCCTGTCTTTTTTACTCATATTCGAACTCATTCTTCTCTCCCTGGACCATTATCTCAAGGAAATGCAAATACAGATGCCTTACTCTATCCTTTACAATCTGCAACACAAGAACATTGCTTACATCATACTAATTCTAAAGGATTACAAAAAACTTATTCGTTAACACAAAAACAAGCTCAACATACTGTTCGTTCTTGTTCCATATGTGCACCATTTGTTTTGCCCTTTGCCCCTCCTGGAGTAAATCCTAGAGGATTACAATGTAACCAAATCTGGCAAATGGACGTTGTTTTTATTTCCTCATGTGGTAAAGAGAAATATGTTCATCATGCTATAGATGCTTATTCTCACTTTCAATGGGCTACTGCTTTAAGTTCAAAAAAGGCTGACTCCATTACTACTCATTTACTATTTTGCTTTGGTATTATGGGCATACCTATAAAATTAAAAACTTATAATGCTCCTGCATATCAATCCTCTAAATAATCTCAATTTTTAAAACAATATCATATTAAGCATACTTTTGGAATTCCTTATAACAGTCAGGGACAAGGTATAATTGAAAGAGCTAATCGTAATCTTTGTGAGTATCTTGAAAAAATAAGAAAGGGGGAGAAGGGTGTGATATCACCAAGGGATGTATTAAATAAAACGCTATTAACTCTTAATTTTTTGAATGTCTGGGGAAAAGGTAAGGTGACTCCAACAGAACAGCATTTTGGAAATACAGAAAAGAAGACAAAAAGCTTTGAACATTCCCGGGTATGGTCAAGGAAATGAAACTGTAAAATGGCAACATTTTGCATTGGTTCCACCTCAATTGCAAACGGTGGGACACCTTCAATTACAAGGGGATATGTGGAAATTGTGGGCTGTGTCAGATAATCTTACTATTTGGACTGGAAATTTCACCTTGAATGTTAATGACCCTTCTGGGCCTTTTCAAGTTCATTTGCATATTAACAAATCTTTCTCTGCGATAGCATGTGTAAAATTTCCTTACTCTTTACTGTATGGGCAATGGACTTAGAATGAAATTTTGGGAGTTATATCATGTTCTGATTGTAACTTGACTCAATGTATAAACCATTCCTGGTGGGAAAGCATTGAAAACAAGATGGTTCATTTCAGTAATTACTCTTTGGTTGTTGTGAAAGCACGGACTGAACTCTGGTTACCTATTAATATTACTCGACCTTGGTCGGACTCTTTTGCTGTCACTCATCTTGTGAACGCTGTACAAACTCTTCTTCATCGATCCTGGAGAATGCTTGGCATCGTCATCACATCGATTCTCGCCTTGGCTTCAGTAACAGCAACAGCAACTGTAGCAGGTCTTGCCTTGCATCAGGGCATACAGACTGCTGATTTCGTCAAGGAGTGGCATAAGGATGCTCATTTATTGTGGCAACAACAGCATGATTTGGACGCTCAATTGGCTACTGATGAATTGAATTTACAACACACTGTGTCCTGGCTAGGAGATCAAGTAACTGTGTTAGCTATAAGGAGTGTGTTAAAATGTGATTGGAATACATCTCACCTATGTGTAACCCCTGTTCCCTTTAAAATGATTGAAGGCTGGGAAAAAGTGAGACGGTCTTTGGTGGGACACCAGAATTTAACTGCTGAAATTATGGAATTGGAACAAATTATTTTGTCAACTTTTATTAAGACGCTGCCTGATATTATTGGTTCTGATATACTTAAGAATCTTCAAGAAGGATTAGATAACCTTAATCCTTTAGGTCATGTATCCATGCTAATTGGGACAACATTTGGAAACACTGTGTTTATATTACTTTTATGTTGTGTTGCTATTTTAGTCTTCCAACGATGGCAGAAAGGGAAACAACTAAAATGCGAAGCAGAGAAGATCCAGACCATGCTACAATTTGTTAAAAGTGAACCGAGACATATAAATAAAAAGAGTTCTAGATGTTCATCATCTAGAGAAATTCCACCTAGCCCCTAAGAGGCGTCTGGATAGCCAATGACGGGTAAGACCCTCAGAGGAGGGCAACCTAAGACAGGCACAGTCTCCAGGGCTTAAATAAAATAAATAAGGGGGAGATGTAAGGAACAAAGTATAAGGGAGGCTGGGAAGACTCTTGCACACAAGGATGTTTCTCTGGTCCTTCAAAAAGTAACAAACCCAGGGTCACAAGGATTCTGAGTTGATAAGGAAGTTTCCCCAAACAAAGTTTTAGCTGCAGTCAATAATTTAAGGTAAAGGTTATCTCGCCCCGCGTCTGCGCATTGCATAGTCATCGAATCATAGTGTTTGGCAACTTGCCCTGTAAATTGTTGTGGAAAAGATATAAAATAAGGCAGCTGCAAGAAGCAGAAGAGAATAAGGGAAGAATAAAAAGAATAAAGAAAAAGATTCAAACCACTCGGCCATGTTGGTGTTTCATTCCGTCGCTAGCAATGGGGAACCCAAGGATCGCCCCCTGGGGCCTCAGGAGAGGCTAGTCTCCATGTGAGTAGCGAAATTCCTCTTGGGGATTCCTCCCCAGTCGACGTCGGGTCCTCAGTCCTCATCTAGTCTGAGGCCGAAGCCTGATCTGGCCTCGCCTGTGCTCACTTAGGTCTTGGGTCTCCACTGGATCACCCACAGGGGAGTCAGGCTTCATCTCACCTGGTGACTTGCACATCCACTTTCCTCCTCAGCTGTAGCAGCAGTGTCAAGCTCCCCGTAGAGCAGACACAGGGATCTCTGGCTTGCCCTCAAAGTACCCCAGTGCTGTCACACTTGCCAGTGTGTCGGGAGTCAAGCCTGGGGGTGATAGTCGTGGGAGTGCAGGGCTGTCAGGTACATCTGGAGTGGACGAGGCATTTGGGGGCCTTGGGGAATGGTGGCCCGACCCCTGAGGCTCCTCCCAACTCTCCTGGTCCGAGCGCCTCCTCTTGGAATGGGAGGGGAGCTCCTGGAACCCTTTCCAGACGGAGCAGGGAAAAGGCCCCTCATCTGGAGCTGAGCAGGGGAAATCGGGGCTCCTCTTTAGTCGTGCCGGGACCCTCGGTGTCCCTATCGAGTGGGGACAGTTGGTGCGGGGAACTTCTAGAGTCACCACAAGGGTGTGAAGGAGCCTTTCGAGGTCCAAGGGTGAAGGGTTGATTTCCTGCAAGATGACACAGTGGACAAGGGCCGCATCCAGCCTGAAGGGGAGAAGCTTCTGATTTTCCTCAACTTCTTGCTTTGTCCTCTCAAGTTACCTCTGGGACCCCAAGGACCCACCACTTTCGCCTCAGGAGAGGCCAGTCTCCATGCGAGTTGCGAGGCACCTCTCAGAATTCCTCCCCAGTAGTTGCCATGTCCTCAGTCCTCGTTTGGTGCTGAGGTTGGAGACTGAGCTTGCCTCGCTCATGCTGACATAGGTCATGGTGTTCCCCTGGAGCCCCCACAGGGAAGTCAGGCCTCGTCTCGCCTAGAGACCTGCACGGCCACTTTCCTCCCTAGCTGCAGCAGCAGTGTCCAGCTCCCCGTCGAGTGGACACAAGGATCTGTGGCTTTCCCTCGAGGTACCCAGGGCTGTCACACATGCCAGTGTGTCTGGAGTCGATCCTCGGTCTGACAGCCAAAATTGCAGGGCACTCAGGTTCATCTGGAGTGGACGAGGCATTTAGTTTTCTTGGGGAATGGTGGCCCAACACGTCAGGCTCCTCTAGGCTGTCCTGTTGTGAGCACCTCTTGTTGGGATGTGAGGGGAACCGTTTCTCAATGGAGCAGGGAAAGAGCCAATCATCTGGAGCTGAGCAGGGGAAAACGGGGCTCCTCTTGAGTCCCAGCGGGACCCTCGGTGTTCCTCTCAAGTGGGGACGGGTGGGGTGTGAAACTTCTTATGTCACAGCAAGGGTATGAAGGAGCCTTTTGAGGTCCAAGAGGGATGGGCGTATTTCGCCCGAGAAGCCGCAGTGGAAAAGGTCCTCACCTGGCCTCTAGGGAAGAAGTTTCTGGTTTATGCAAGTTGTGGTGGGGACCTCTCGAGTTACGACGGTGACCCCAGGGACCCGCCCCTGTGGCCTTTGGAGAGGCCAGTGTCCCGGCGAGTTGTGAGGGCCTCTGTGGATTCCTCCCCCATGGTCGCCGGGTCCTCAGACCTCATGTGGTGCTGAGGCTGGAGCCTCAGCTTGCTTCGCCTGTGCTGACATAGAACTTGGGGTTCCCCTGGAGACTCCACAGGGGAGTCAGGCCTCATCTCGCCTGGAATCTTGCACAGCCGCTCTCCTCTCCAGCTGCAGCAGCAGTGTCCTGCTCCCAGTCGAGTGGACACAGGGATCTGTGGCTTCCCTCGAGGTACCCTAGGGCTGTCAAACGTGCCAGTGTGTCGGGAGTTGAGCCTCGGGGTGTCAGTCGAGGCAGTGCAGGGCATTCAGGTGCATCTGGAGTGGACCAGGCATTTTGGGGTCTTGAGTAATGGTGGCCCGACCCCTGAGGTTCCTCCCCACTCTCCTGGTGGGAACGCCTCCTCGTGGGATGCAAAGCGAGCGCAGTGTACCCTTTCCCGACAGAGCATGGAAAGAGCTCCTCATCTGGAGCTGAGCAGGGGAAAACGGGGCTCCTCTTGAGTTGCGGTGGGACCCTCAGGGTTCCTCTCGAGTGGGGACGGGTGGCGGGGGAACTTCTTGGTTCACCGCAAGGGTGTGAAGGAGGCTTTCGAGGTCCAAAAGGGAAGAGGTGATTTCCCCCAAGACGCCGGAGTGGAAAAGGGCCTCACCACGCCTGCAGGAGAGAAGATTTTGGTTTTTCCATAGGTATGGCTGGGTCTTTTGGAGTTACTACTGAGACCAAAGGGACCAGCCCATTTGGCCTCAGGAGAGGCCAGTCTCCATGCAAATTGGGAGGTGCCTCTGGGGATTCTTCCCCAGTCGTCACCGGGTCCTCAGTCCTCGTCTGGTGTTGAAGACGGAGCCTGAGCTTGCCTCACCTGTGCTGACATAAGTCTTGGTTTCCCCCGGAGCCCCCACAGGGGAGTCAGGCCTTGTCTCGACTGAAATCGTACACGGCCGCTTTCCTCCCCAGCTGCAGCAGCAGTGTCCGGCTCCCCGTCGAGCAGACACAGGGATCTGTGGCTTGCCCTTGATGTACCCCAGGGCTGTCACACTTTCAGTATGTCTGGAGTCGAGCCTCGGGGTGACAGTCAAGGCAGTGCAGGGCATTCAGATGCATCTGGAGTGGACGAGGCATTTGGGGGTCTTGAGGAATGGTGGTCCGACCCCTGAGGCTCCTCCTGACACTGCTTGTGGGAAAGCCACCTCTTGGGATTCGAGGGGAGCACCGGGAACCCTTTCCCAACGGAGCAGGGAAAGGCCCCCTCATCCGGAGGTTAGCAGGGTAAAACGGGGCTTCTCTTGACTTGCGGCTGGACCCTCGGGGTTCCTCTTGAGTGGGGATGGCTGTGGCGGGGAACTTCTTGGGTCATATCAAGGGTGTGAAGGAGCCCTTGGAGGTCCAAGAGGGAAGGGGTGATTTCCCCTGAGATGCCGCAGAGGACAAGGGCCTCACCCCACCTGCAGGGAACAATCTTTTGGTTTTCCTCGATTTGCGGCAGGGTCCTTTCAAGTTATGATGGAGACTCCAAGCACTCGCCCCTGGGGTCTCAGGAGAGTCCAGTCTCCATGTGAGTTGTGAGGCGCCTCTGGGGATTCCTCCCCAATCGTCGCCGGGTACTCAGTCCTCATCTGGTGCTGAGGCGGGAGCCTGAGCTTGCCTCGCCCATGCTGACATAGGTCTGGGGGTTTCCCTGGAGCCCCCACAGGCGAGTCAGACCTCGTCTTACCTAGAGATGTGCATGGCCACTTTCCTCTCCAGCTGCAGCAGCAGGGTCCGGCTACCCCTCGAGTGGACACAGGGATCTGTGGCTTGCTCTCGAGGTACCCAGGGCTGTCACAAGTGCAAATGTGTCGGGAGTCGATCCTCAGTCTGATAGCCGAAATTGCAGGGCAGTCAGGTTCATCTGGAGTGGACGAGGCACTTGGGTATCTTGGGGAGTGGTGGCCCGAATCTCTGAAGTTCCTCCCGACTCTCCTGGTGTGAGCCCCTCCTCTTGGGATGTGAGGGGAGCGCTGGGAACCCTTTCCCGACAGAACAGGGAAAGGGCCCTTCATCTGGATCTGAGCAGGGAAAAACTGGGCTGTCTTGAGTCAGGGCGGGACCATCGGGTTTCCTCTCGAGTGGGGACCGGTGGGGAGCGATACTTCGTGGGTCACAGCAAGGGTGTGAAGGAACCTTTCAAAGTCCAAGAGGGAAGGGAGGATTTCCCCCGAGATGACGCAGTGGACGAGGGCCTCACCCTGCTTGCGTGTGAGAAGCTTCTGGTTTTTCTCGAGTTGTGGCAGGGTCCTGTCGCGTTTCAACTGGGAACAAAGGGATCATCCCTTGTGGACTCAGGAGAGGCGAGTCTCCTTGCGAGTTGCAAGGTGCCTCTGGGGATTCCTACTCAGTTGACTCTGGGTCCTCAGTCCTCGTCAAGTGCTGAAGCTGTAGCCTGAGCTTGCCTCACCCGCAGTGACATAGGTCTTGGGGTTCCCCTGGAGCCCCCAAAGGGGAGTCAGGCCTCGTCTCTCCTGGAGAAGTGCACGGCCGCTTTCCTCCCCAGCTGCAGCAGCAGTGTCCAGCTCCCCATCGAGCAGACACAGGGATCTGTGGCTTGCCCTTGAGGTAGCCCAGGTCTGTCACACATGCCAGTGTGTTGGGAGTCGAGCCTGGGGGTGATAGTCGAGGGAGTGCAGGGAAGTCAGGTTCATCTGGAGTGGACGAGGCATTTGGAAGTCTTGGAGAGTGGTGGCCCAACCCCTGAAGCTCCTCCCTACTCTCCTCATGTGTGTATCTCCTCATGGGATGCGAGGGGAGCACTGTGAACCCTTTCCCAAAGGATAGGGAAAGGGCCCTTCATATGGAGCTGAGGAGGGGAAAACGGGGCTTCTCTTGAGTCATGGTGGGAACCTCGGGGTTCCTCTCAAGTGCGGACGGGTGGGGCGGGGAACTTCTTGGGTCACAGCACGGGTATGAAGGAGCCTTTCAAGGTCCAAGAGGGAAGGGGTGATTTCCCCCAGACGCCACAGTGGACAAGGGACTCACCTTAACTGCCTGGGAGAAGCTTTTGGCTTTTCTCGAGTTGCGGCGGGGTCCTCTCAAGTTACGATGGGGACCACAGGGACTCGTCCCTGTGGCTTCATGATAGGCCAGTCTTCGTGGGAGTTGCGAGGTGCTTCTGGGGATTCCTCCCCAGTCGTCTCCGGGTCCTCAGTTTTCGTCTGGTGCTGAAGCCGGAGCTTGAGCTTGCCTCGCTGGTGCTGACATAGGTCTTGGGTTTACCCTGGAGTCCCCACATGGCAGGCAGGCCTCGTCTCGCCTGGAGACGTGCACTGCTGATTTTCTCCCCAGCTCAGCAGCAGTGTTCTGGTCCCTGTAGAGTGAACACACTTATCTGTGTCTTGCCTCGAGGTACCCCAGGGCTGTCACACGTGCCAGTGTGTTGGGAGTTGAGCCTCAGGGTGACAGTCACGGCTGTGCAGAGTAGTCAGATTCATCTGGAGTGGACGAGGCATTTGGGGGACTTGTAAAATGGTGGCACGACCCCTGAGGCTCCTCTCGAGTCTCCTGGTGCGAGCACCTTCTCTTGGGATGTGAAGGGAGTGCTGGAAATACTTTCCCAATGGAGCAGGGAAAGGGTCCCTCATCTGGAGCTGAGCAGGGGAAAACGGAGCTCCTCAAGATCTGTGGCGGGACCCTCGGAGTTCCACTCTAGTGGGGACGGGATGGGGGGGATTTCTTGGGTTACAGTAAGGGTGTGAAGGAGACTTTCGAGGTCCAAGAGGGAAGGGGGGATTTCCCCGGAGATGTCGCAGTGGGAAAGAGCCTCTCCGCACCTGCAGGGGAGAAGCTTCTGTTTTTTCTCCAGATGCGAGGGTGTGGGGTCTTCTCACATTAGGACGGGGACGGCGGGACCTACCCCTGTGGGCTCAGGAGAGGCTAGTCTCCGTCTGAGTTGCCCCGTGCCTCTGGGGATTCCTACCCGGTCGTCGCCGGATCCTCAGTCCTCGTCTTGTGCTGAGGCTGGAGACAGCTTGCCATGCTCGTGCTGACATAGGTCTTGTGGTTCCCCTGGAGCCCCCAAAAGGAAGTCAGACCTCTGCTCGCCTGGAGTCGTGCACGGTCACTTTCCTCCCCCCTGCAGAAATGCTGTCTGGCTTCCTGTCGAGCTGATACAGGGATCTGTGGCTTGCCCTCGAGGTACACCAGTGCTGTCACACATGCCAGTGTGTCGGGAATCGAGACTCAGGGTGACAGCTGAGGAAGTGCAGGGCAGTCTGGTGCATCTGGAGTGGACGAGGTATTTGGAGGTTCTGGGTAATGATGTCGGGAACCCTGAGGCTCCTCCTGACTCTCCTGGGGCGAGCACCACCTCTTGGGATGCAAGGGAAGCGCCAGGAACCCTTTCTCGTCTGAGCAGTGAATGGGCCCCTCATCCGGAGCTGAGCAGGTAAAACGTGGCTCCTCTTGAGTTTCAGCAGACGCTCCGGGTTCCTCTCTAGTGGGGAAGGGTGGGGCAGGGAACTTCTTGGGTCACAGCAAGGGTTTGAAGGAGCCTTTCGAGGTCCAAGATGGAAGGGATGATTTTGCCCGAGATGCCACATCGGACGACGGCCTAACCCCTCCTGCAGGGTATAAGCTTCTGGTTTTCCTCAAGTTGTGGCAGAATGCTATCGAGTTACAACGGAGACCACAGGGAACCTCCCCTGTGGCCTCAGGAGTGGCCAGTCTCTGTGCGAATTGTGAGGTGCCTATGGGGATTCCTCTCCAGTCATCGCTGGGTCCTCAGTCCTCGACTGGTGCTGAAGCCGGAGCCTGAGCTTGCATCAGCCGTTCTGAAATAGGTCTTGGGTTTCTCCTGGAGCCCACACAGTGTAGTCAGGCCTCCTCTCACCTGGAGACGGGTACCCCAGCTTACCTCCCAGCAGCAGAAGCAATGTCTGGCTCCTGGTCGAGTGGACACAGGAATCTGTGGCTTGCCCTCGAGGTACCCTTGGGCTTTCACATGTGCCAGTGTGTCGGTAGTCAAGCCTCAGGCTGACAGTGCAGGGTAGTCAGGTGCATCTGGAGTGGATGAGGCATTTGGGGGTTTGGGGGAATGGTTGCCCGACCCCTGAGGCTCCTCCCAACTCTCCTGGTACAAGCGCCTCCTCTTGTGATGTGAGGGGAGAACCGGGAACCCTTTCCTGTCGAAGCCGGGAAAAGGCCCCTCATCTGGAGCTGAGCAAGGGAAAACGGGGCTCCTCTTAGGTCATGGCGGGACCCTTGGGGTTCCTCTAGTGTGGGGACGGGTAGGGGTGGGAACTTCTTGGGTCACAGTAAGTGTATGAAGGAGCCTTTCAAAGTCCAAGAGGGAAGGGTGGATTTCCCCCAAGACGTGTAGCTTCAGGTGAGGCCAGTCTCCGTGCGAGTTGCAAGGCACCTCTGGGGATTCCTCCCCAAAGTTGCTGGGTCCTCAGTCCTTGTCTGGTGTTGAGGCCAGAACCTGAGCTTGCCTCGCCCATGCTGACATAAGTCTTGGGGTTGTCCTGGAGCTCCCACAGGGGAGTCAGGCCTCGTCTCGCCTGGAGACGTGCACGGCCGCTTTCCTCCCGAGCTGCAAAAGCAGTGTCCGGCTCCCCATCGAGTGGACACAAGGATCTGTGGCTTGCCCTCGACATACCCCAGGGCTGTCACATGTTCCAGTGTGTCAGGAGTCTAGCCTCGGGGTGACAGTACAGGTATTGCAGGCCAGTCATGTGCATCCTGAGTGGACGAGGCCTTTGGGCGTCTTGGGGAATGGTGGACCAAACCCTGAGGTTCCTCCCACATTGCCTGGGGCGAGCGCCTCCTTTTGGGATGGGAGGGGAGCACAGGGAAACCTTTCCTGATGGATTAGGGAAAGGGCCCCTCATCTGGAGCTGAGCAGGGGCTCCTCTTGAGTCGAGGCTGGACCCTCGGGGTTCCTCTGGAGTGTGAACTGTTGGGGCGGGGAACTTCTTGGTTCACAGCAAGGGTTTGAAGGAGCCATTCGAGTTCCGAGAGGACAGGGTGATTTCCCCCGAGATGCCGCAGCAGACAAGGCCATCACCCCACCTGCAGTGAAGAAATTTCTGTTTTTTCTCGAGTTGCGGTGGGGTCCTCTCGAGTTACAACAGGGACCCTAGGGACCCGCCCCTGTGGCCTCAGGAGAGGACAGTCTCCGTGAGGGTTGCGAGGCGCGTCTATAGATTCCACCCCAGTTGTCGCTGGGTCCTCAGTCCTCTTCTGGGGCTGAGGCCGGTGACTGAGATTGCCTCGTCCATGCTGACATAGGCCTGAGGAGTCAGGCCTCGTCTCGCCTGAGGACATGCATGGCCACGTTGCAACCCAGCAGCAGCAGCAGTGTCCAGCTCACCGTCGAGCAGACACAGTGATCTGTGGATTGCCATTGAGGTACTTGAGGGCTGTCACATGTGCCAGTGTGTCAGGAGTCGAACCTTGGGGTGACATTCGAGGCAGTGCAGGGCAGTCAGGTGCATGTGGATTGGACGAGGCATCTGTGGCTCTTGGGGATTGGTGGCCTGACCCCTGAGGCTCCTCCTGACCCTCCTGGTGTGAGTGCCTCCTCTTGGGATGCAAGGGGAGCGCCGGGAACCCTTTCCCGACAGAGCAGGGAAAGGGCTTCAAGTCCGGAGCTGAGCAGGGGAAAATGGGCATCATCTTGAGTCACGGTGGCACCCTCCAGTTTCCTCTCGAATGTGGACGGGTGATACAGGGAACATCTTGGATCACTTCAAGGGTTTGAAGACTTTCGAGGTCCAAGTGGAAAAGGGTGATTTCCCCCAAGATGCCGCAGCAGACAAGGACCTCACCCCGCCTACAGGGAAGAAACTTCAGGTTTTTCTCGAGTTGCGGGGGGGGGGTCTCTCGAGTTACGACGGGGACCCCAGGGACCCTCCCCTGTGGCCTCAGGAGAGGCCAGTCTCCGTGCAAGTTACGAGGTGCCTCTGAGGATTCCTCCCCAGTGGTTTCCAGATCCTGTGTCCCAGTGTGTTGCTGAGGCCGCAGCCTGAGCGTGCCTCGCCTATGCTGACATAGGTCTTTGGGTTCACCTGGAACCACCACAGGGGAGTCACACCTTGTCTCGCCTGGAGACGTGCATGACTTCTTTCCTTCCCAGGTGCAGCAGCTATGTCCAGCTCCTCGTGGAGTGGACCCAAGTATCTGTGGCTTGTCCTCGAGGTACCCTAGGGCTGTCACACGTGCCAGTGTGTCTGTAGTCGAGCCTCGGGGTGACAGTTGATTCAGTGCACTGCAGTCAGGTGCATCTGGAGTGGACAAGGCATTTGGGGCTCTTGGGGAATGATGGCCCGACCCCTGAGGCTCCTCCCGACTCTCCTGGTGCAAGTGCATCCTCTGGGGATGCAATGGGAGCGCCGGGAGACCTTTCCCAACAGAGCAGGGAAAGGGCCCCTCATCTGGAGCTGAGCAAGGGAAAAAGGGGCTCCTCTTGAGTTGCGGAGAGACCCTCCCTCGGGTTTCCACTCGAGTGGGGTTGGGTGGGGTGGGGAACTTTTGGATCACTGCAAGGGTGTGATGGAGCCTTTCCTGGTCCATGAGGGAAGGCGTGATTTCCCCTGAGATGCTGCAACAGACAAGGGTCTCAACCCACCTTCAGGAGAGAAGCTTCTGATTATTCTGGAGTTGTGGCAGGGTCCTCTCGAGTTACGATGGCTACCCCAGGGACCAGTCCCTGTGGCCTCATAAGAGGCCAGTCTCTGTGTGCATTGTGATGCACCTCTGTGGATTCCTCCCCTGTCGTCTCCGGGTTTTCAGTGCTCATCTGGTGCTGAGGCTGGAGCCTGAGCTTGCCTTGCCCGTGCTGACATAGGTCTTGGGCTTGCCCTGGAGCCCCCACAGTGGAGTCAGGCCTCGTCTCGCCTGGAGATGTGCATCGCCGCTTTCCTCCCCAGCCGCAGCAGCAGGGTCTGGCCCCCCCTGTCAAGCGGACACAGAGATCTGTGGCTTGAACTCGAGATGCCCCAGGCTGTCACACGTGCCAGTTTTCCGGGAGTCGAGCCTCGGGTTGACAGTCGAAGCAGTGCAGGGCAGTCAGGTTCATCTGGAATTAATGAGGCATTTGGGGGTCTTGGGGAAAGATGGCCGGACCCCTGAGGCTCCTCCTGACTCTACTGGTTCGAGCACCTCCTCTTGGGATGGGAGGGGAGTGCCGGGAACCCTTTTCCAATAGAGCGGTGAAAGGGCCCCTCTTCTGGAGCTGAACAGGGGCAAACGGGGCTCTGCTTGATTCACAGCAAGACCCTCGGTGTTTCTCTCGTGTGGGGACGGGTGAGACGGGGGGCTTCTTGAGTCACAACAAGGGTGTGAAGGAACCTTTCGAAGTTCAAGAGGGAAGGGGTGATTTCCCCAGAGATGCCACAGTGAACCAGGGCCTCACCCCGCCTGCAGGGGAGAAGCTTCTGCTTTATCTTGAGTTGTGGCAAGGTCCTCTCGAGTTAAGACGGGGGCCCAGGGTCTCGCCCCTGTGGCCTCAAGAGAGGCCAGTCCTACTGGGAGTTGCGAGGTGCCTCTGAGGATTCCTCCCCTGTTGACGCCAGGTCCTCAGTCCTCATCTGGTGCTGAGGCCGGAGCCTGAGCTTGACTCTCCCGTGCTGACATAGGTCTTGGGGTTATCCTGGAGCCCCCTCGGGGAGTCAGGCCTCGTCTCGCCTGGAGACTTTAATGGCCGCTTTCCTCCCTAGCTGCAGCAGCAGTGTCCGGCTCCCCGTCGAGCGGACACAGGGACCTGTGACTTGCCTTGGAGGTAACCCTGGGCTGTCACACGTGCCAGTGTGTCGGGAATCGAGCCTCGGGAAGACAGTCGAGGCAGTGCAGGGCAGTCAGATGCATCTGGAGTGGACGAGGCATTTGGGAATCATTGGGAATGGTGGCTGGAACCCTGAGGCTCCTGCCGACTCTCCTCGTGTGAGCGCCTCCACTTGGCATGCAAGGGGAGGAACAGGAACCCTATCCCAACGGAGCAGGGAAATGGCCTCTCATCTCAGTTGTGCAGGGGAATACGGGGCTCATCTTGAATCACGGCAGAATCCCCGGATTTCCTCTCAACTGGGGACGGGTGGGGAGGGAACTTCTTGGGTCAAAGCAAAGGTGTGAAGGAGCCTTTCGAGGTCCAAGAGAGAAGGGGGGATTTCCCCCAAGATGCTGCAATGGACAAGGGCCTCACCCCAACTGCAGGGAAGAATCTTCTGGTTTTTCTCGAGTTGCGGCGTGGTACTCTCGAGTTACGAATGGCACCCCAGGGACCCACCCCTGTGGTCTCAGGAGAGGCCAGTCTCCGTGCGAGTTGCAAGGTGCCTCTCCAGATTCCTCCCCAGTCATCGCCGTGTCCTCAGAACTCATCTGGTGCTGAGGCCGGAGCCTTAGCTTGCCTCACCCATGCTCACATAGGTCTTGGGGTACCCCTGGAGCTCCCACAGGGGAGTCAAGCCTGGTCTCGCCTGGAAACGTGCACGGCCGCTTTTCTCCCCAGCTGCATCAGCAGTGTCCGACTCCCCGTCGAGCAGACACAGAGATCTGTGGCTTGCCCTCGAGGTGCCAGGGCTGTCACACTTACCATTGTGTCAGGAGTTGAGCCTCCACGTGACAATCTAGGAAGTGCAGCGCAGTCAGTTGCATCTGGAGTGGACGTGGCTTTTGGGGGCCTTGGGGAATGGTGGCCCATAACATGAAGCTCCTACTGACTCTCCTGGTGCAAGCACCTCCTCTTGGGATGCGAGGGGAGCGCCAGGACAGCTTTCCTGAAGGAGCAGACAAAGGGCCCCTCATCTGGAGTTGAGGAAGTGAAAACTGGGCTCGTCGTGAATCGTGGAAGGATTCTCGGGGTTCCTCTCGAGCAGGGACAGATGGGGTGGCGAAATTCTTGGGTCACAGCAAGGGTGTGAATGAGCCTTTTTTGGTCCAAGAGGGAAAGAGGTGTTTTCCACTGAAACGCCGCAGCGGACAAGGGACTCACCACTCCTGCAGGGGAGAACCTTCTTGTTTTCCTCGAGTTGTGGCGGGCTCCTGTTGAGTTCCAACGGGGACCACAGGGAACCACCCCTGGTGCCTCAGGAGAGGCCAGTCTCCGTTAGAGTTGCAAGGCGCCTCTGGGGATTCCTCCCCAGTCATCACCGGGTACTCAGTCCTAGTCTGGTGCTGAGGCCGGAGCCTCAGTTTGCCTCGCCCATGCTGACATAGGACTTGGGGTTCCCCTGGAGCTCCCAAAAGCGAGTCAGTCCTCGTCTCTCCTGGAGACGTGATTGGCCGCTTTCCTCCCCAGGTGCAGCAGCAGTTTCAGGCTCTCTGTCGAGCAGACACAGGGATTTCTGGCTTTCCATTGAGGTACCCAGGACTGTCAAACGTGCCAGTGTGTCGGGAGTCAAGCCTAGGGCTATCAGCCGAGAAGTGCAGGGCTGTCAGGTTCATGGGGAGTGGACAAGACCCCTGAGGCTCCTCCTGACTCTCCTGGTACAAGCGCCTGCTCTTGGGATGCAAGGAGAGCTCCTGATACCCTTTCCTGATGAAGCAGGGAAAGGGCCACTCATCTGGAGCCTAGCAGGTGGAAACAGGGCTCCTCTTGAGTCGTGGCGGTACCCTCGGGGTTCCTCTCGAGTGGGGACGGGTGGGGCAGAGAACTTCCTGGATCACAGCAGGGTGTGAAAGAGCCTTTCAAGGTCCAGGAAGGAAGCAGGGACTTCCCCCGAGACATCACAGGGGACAACGTCCTCACTCCGCCTGCAGGGGAGAAGCTGCTGGTTTTTCTCGAGTTTCGGCAGGGTCCTCTCGAGTAATGACAGGGACCCTAGGGACTCGCCCCTGTGGCCTCAGGACAGGCCAGTCTCCGTGCAAGTTGCGAGGTGCCTCAAGGGATTCCTCCCCAGTCGTCGCCGGGTCCTCAGTCTTCGTCTGGTGCTTAGTTCGGAGCCTGAGCATGCGTCGCCTGTGCGGACATAGGTTCTGGGGAACCCCTGGTGCCCCCACAGGGGAGTTAGGCATCTTCTCGCCTGGACACGTGCACGGCTGCTTTCCTCCCCAACTGCTGCAGCAGTGTCCGGGCCCCGTCAAGTGGACACAGGGATCTGTGGCTTGCCTTTGAGGTACGCCAGGGCTCTCACACATGCCAGTGTGTCGGGAGCTGAGCCTGGGGGTGACAGTCGAGGCAGTGCAGGGCACTCTGGTGCCTCTGGAGTGGACGCAACATTTGGTGGCTTGGGAAATAGTAGCCCAACCCCTGAGGCTCCTCCCAACTCTCCTGGTGCGAGCTCCTCCTCTTGGGATGTGAGTGGAGGGCCAGGAAACCTTTCCCGATGGAACTGGGAAAGGGCCCCTCATCTAAAGCTGAGCAGGGGAAAACCTCAAGAGTGAGCTCCTCTTGAGTCACGGCAAGACCCTCGGGGTTCCACTCGAGTGGGGTTGGGTGTGGCGGGGAATTCTTGGATCACAGCAAGGGTGTGAAGGAGCCATTCGAGGACCAAGAGGGAAGGAGTGATTTCCCACAAGATGCCGCAGCATACAAGGCCCTCACACCACCTGCAGGGAAGAAGCTTCTGGTTTTTCACGAGTTGCGGCGGGATCCACTCGAGTTACAACGGGGACTTCAGGGACCCGCCCCTATGGCCTCAGAAGAGGCCAGTCTCCGTGCAAGTTGCGTGGCACCTCTGGGGATTCCTCCCCAGTCGTCGCAGCAACTGTGGGGATTACTCCCCAGTCATCGCCGGGTCCTCAGTCCTCATCTAGTGCTGAGGCCTGAGCCTGTGCTTGCCTTGCCCTTGCTGACATAGGTCTTGGGGTTCCAATGGAGCCCCCACAGGGGAGTTAGGCCTCGTCTCGCCTGGAGACGTGCACAGCCGCTTACCTCCCCAGCTGCAGCAGCCATGTCCATCTACCCTTCGAGCAGACACAGGGATCTGTGGCTTGCCCTCGAGGTACCCCAGGGCTGTCACACATGCCAGTGTGTCGGGAGTCAAGCCTCGGGGTGACAGTCGAGGTTGTGCGGGACAATCAGGTGCATCTGTAGTGGATGAGGCATTTGGGGGTCTTGGGGAATGGTGGCCTGATCCCTAAGGCTCCTCCCAACTCTATTTCTGCAAGAGCCTCCTCTTGGGATGCAAAGGGAGTGCAGGGAACCCTTTTATGACAGAGCAAGGAAAGGACTTCTCATCTGGAGCTGAGCAGGCGAAAATGGGGCTCCTCGTGAATCGCAGCAGGACCCTCGGCGTTCCTCTCAAGTGAAAACGGTTGGGGGGGACTTTTTGGTCACAGCAAGGGTGTGAAGGAGCCTTTCGAGGTCCAAGAGGGAAGGGGTCATTTCCTCCGAGATGCCACAGCGGACAAGGGCCTCACCCCGCCTGCAGCGGAGAACTTTCTGGTTTTTCTTGAGTTGCTGTGGGTCCTCTCGAGTTACGATGGGGACACCAGGGACCTGCCCCTGTGGCCTCAGGAGTGGCCAGTCTCCGTGCGAGTTGGGAGGCACCTCTGGGGATTTTTCCCTAGTCGTCGCTTGGTCCTTAGTCCTCATCTGGTGCTGAGGCTGGAGCCTGAGCTTGCCTCGCCTTTGCTGACATAGGACTTGGGGTTCCCCTGGAGCCCCCACAGGGGAGTCAGGCCTCATATCGCCTGGAGACGTGCACGGCCACTTTCCTCCCCAGCTGCAGCAGCAGTGTCCGGCTTCCCGTCAAGCGACATAGGGATCTGTGTCTTGCCCTCAAAGTTCTCCATGGCTGTCACACATGCCAGTGTGTTGGGCGTCGAGCCTCCGGTGACAGTTGAAGCAGTGCAGGGCAGTCAGGTGAATCTGGAGTGGATGAGACATTTGGGCATTGTGGGGAATGGTGACCCGACCCCTGAGGTTCCTCCCGACTCTCCTGGTGTGAGTGCCTCCTCTTGGTATGCAAGGTGAGCATCGGGATCCATTTCCCGAAGAACAGTGAAAGGGCCTCTCATCTGGAGATGAGCAGGGGAAAACGGGGCTCCACTTGAGTTTTGTCGGGACCCTCGGGGTTCCTCTCGAGTGAAAACGGTTGGGAGGAACTTCTTGGGTCACAGCAAGGGTGTGAAGGAGCCTTTTGAGGTCCAACAAGGAAGGGGGGATTTCCCCAGAGACACCGCAGCAGACAAAGTCCCCACCCTGCCTGCAGGGGAGAAGCTTCTGCTTTTGATGAAATTGTGGTGGCTTCCTCTCGAGATACGACGGGGACCCGAGGGACCCACCCCTGTGGCCTCAGGAGAGGCCAGTCTCCAGGCCCGTTGCGAGGCGCCTCAGAGTATTCCTCCCCAGTTGTTGCTGGGTCCTCATTCCTCATCTGCGGCTGAGGCCGGAGGCTGAGCTTGCCTCGCCCGTGCTGACATAGGTCTTGGGGTTCCCCTGGAGCCCCCAAAGGGGAGTCAGGCCTCGTCTCACATGGAGACGCACACGTCTTCTTTCATCCCCAGCTGCAGCAGCAGTGTCCAGCTCCCCGTCCAGTGGACACAGGGATCTGTGTCTTGCCCTTGAGGGACCCCAGGGCTGTCAGTGTGTTGGTAGTCGAGTCTCATGTTGACAGTCGAGGTAGACAAGGGCAATCAGGTGCTTCTGGAGTGGACGAGGCATTTGAGGGTCTTGGGGAATGGTGCCCCTACTACTTAGTCTCCTCCCTACTAGCCTGGTAAGAGCGCTTCCCCTTGGGAAGCGAGAGAAGCACCGGGAAGCCTTTCCTGATGAAGTGAAAGGGCCTGTCATCTGGACCTGAGCAGGAAAAAATGGGGCTCCTCTTGAATCGCGGCAGGACCCTTGATGTTCCTCTCCAGTGGGGACCGGTTGGACAAGGAAATTCGTGGATCACAGCAAGGGTGTGAAGGAGACTTTTGAGGTCCAAGAGGGAAGGCGTGATTTCCCCCCAAGACGAGGCAGTGGACAAGGGTCTCACCCCGCCTGGAGGGGAGAAGTTTCTGGTTTTTTTCTAGTTGCAGCGGGGCACTCTCGAGTTACCACGTGGATAACAGGAACGCTCCCATTTGGCCTCAGGAGAGGACAGTCTCCCTGCGAGTTGCCAGGCACCTCTAGGGATTCCTCCCCAGTCCTCGCCAGGTCCTCAGTCCTCGTCGGGTACTGAGGCCAGAGCCTGAGCTTGTGTCGCCCGTGCTGACATAGGTCTTGGGGACAGGGGAGTCAGGCCCCGTCTCACCTGGAGTCGTGCACAGCCGCTTTCCTCCCCAGGTGCATTGGCAGTGTCCAGTTCCCCATCGAGCGGACACAGGGGTCTCTGGCTTGCCCTCAAGGTACCCCAGGGCTGTGAAACGTGCCAGTGTTTTGGGAGTCGAGCATCAGGGTGACAGTCTAGGCAGTGTGGGGCAGTCAGGTGCATCTGGAGTGGAAGAGGCATTTGGAACTCTTGGGGAATGGTGGCCCGACCCATGAGGCTCCCCATGACTATGCTGGTGTGAACGCCTCCTCTTGGGATTTGAGGGGAGCACTGGGAACCCTTTCCCGATGGAGCAGGGAATGGTTCCCTCATCTGGAACTGAGCAGGGGAAAACGGGGCTCCTCTTGAATCACAGCAGGAACCTCGGGGTTGCTCTTGAGTGGGGACGGGTCGGGTGGGGAACATCTTGGGTCACAGCTAGTGTGAATGAGCCTTTCAAGGTCTACAATGAAAGGGTTGATTTCCCCCGAGATGTTGCAGTGGACAAGGGCCTCACCCCACCTTCAGGGGAGAAGCTTCTGGTTTTTCTCGAGTTGTGAAGGGGTCCTCTCGAGTTACAATGGAGACGCCAGGGACTCACCCCTGTTTCCTCAGGACAGGCCAGTCTCCGTGCAAGTTGCTAAGTGACTTTGTGGATCCCTCCCCAGTTCTTGTGTGCTCAGTCCTCGGCTGGTGCTGAGGTAGGAGCCTGAATTTGACTCGCCCGTGCTGACAAATTGTCTTGATGTTCCCCTTTAGCCACCACACGGGAGTCAGGCCTCTTTCGCCTGGAGATGTGCACAGACACTTTCCTCCCCAGCAACAGCAGCAGTGTCCGGCTCCCCATCGAGTGGACACAGTTTCTTGTGGATTGCCATCGAGGTACCCCAGGGCTGTCACACGTGCCAGTGTGTCAGGAGTCAATTCTCGGGGTGACAGCCGAGGCAGTGCAGGGCAGTCAAGTGCATCTGGAGTGGACGAGGCATTTGGGGGTCTTGGGGAATGGTGCCCGACACCTGAGAATCCGCCAGACTCTCATAGTGCGTGTGCCTCCTCTTGGGATGCGAGGGGAGCGTCCGGAATGCTTTCCTGACGGAGCAGGAAAAGGGCCCCTCATCTGGAGCTGAGCAGGGGAAAACTGGGCTCCTCTTGAGTCGTGGTGGGACCCTCGGGGTTCCTCTCCAGTGGGGACGGGTGGGGGGGGAACTTCATTCACAGCAAAAGTGTGAAGGAGCCTTTGGAGGTCCAAGAGGGAAGGGTTGATTTCCCCCGAGACGCCACAGCGGACAAGGGCCTCACCCCGCCTGTAGGGGAGAAGCTTCTGATTTTTCTCCAGTTGCGGTGGGGTCCTCTCCAATTACGATGGGGACCCCAGGGTCCACCCCTGTGGCCTCAGGAGAGGCCAGTCTCCGTGCGAGTTCCGAGGCGCCTCTGGGGATTCCTCCCCAGTTGTCCCTGCGTCCTCAGTCCTCCTCTGGTGCTGAGGCCAGATCCTGAGCTTGCGTCTCCAGTGCTGAATAGGTTTTGCAGTTCCTCTGGAGCCTCACAGCGGAGTCAGGCCTCGTATCGCCTGGTGAGGCGCACAGCCGCATACCTCCCCAGCTGCAGCAGCCATTTCCAGCAACCCTTTGATCGGACACACGGATCTGTGGCTTGCCCTCGAGGTACCCCAGGGCTGTCACACGTGCCACTGTGTCTGGAGTCAAGCCTCGGGGTGACAGTCGAGGCCGGGCAGAGCAGTCAGGTGCACCTGGAGTGGACGAGGCATTTAGGGGTCTTATGGAATGTTGGCCCAACCCCTGAGGCACCTCCCAACTCTCCTGGTGGGAGCGCCTCCTCTTGGGATGTGAGGGGAGCACTGGGAACATTTTCCCAATGGAGCAGGGAAAGGGCCTCTGATCTGGAGCTGAGCAGGGGAAAACGGGGCTCCTTTTGAGTAGCAGCAGGACCATCGGGATTCCTCTCGAGTGGGGACGGGTGGAGCGGGGAACTACTTGGGTCACAGCAAGGGTGTGAGGAGGCTTTTGACGTCCAAGAGGGAAGGGGTGATATCCCACGAGATGCTGCAGCGGATAAGGGACTCACCCCTCCTGCAGGGGAGAAGTTTCTGTTTTTACTCGACATGATGCAGGGTCCTCTCGAGTTAAGTCGAGAACCCCAGGGACCCGCCCCTGTGGCCTCAGGTGAGGCCAGCCACTGTGCGAGTTGCAATGCACCTCTGACGATTCCTTCCAGGTCGTCGCCGGGTCCTCAGTCCACTTCTAGTGTTGAGGCTGGAGCCTGAGCTTGCCCTGCCGCGGCTGACATAGTTTTGGGGGTTCCCCTGGAGCCACTACAGGGGAGTCAGGCCTCGTTTCGCCTGGAGACGTGCATGGTTGCTTTCCTCCCCAGATGCAGCAGCAGTGTCCGGCTCCCCGTCGAACAAATACAGGAATCTGTGGCTTGCACTTGAGGTACCTCAGGGCTGTCACACGTGCCAGTGTGTTGGGAATAGAGCCTCGGGGTGACAGTCGAGGCAGTGCAGGGCAGTCAGGTGCATCTGGAGTGGACGAAGCATTTGGGGTTTGGAGAATAGTGCCCTGAGCCCTGAGACTCCTCCCGACTCTCCTGGTGTGAGTGCCTTCTCTTGGGATGTGAGGGAAACGCCGGGTACCATTTCTCAATGGAGCAGGGAAAGGGCCCCTCATCTGGAGCTGAGCAAGGGAAAACTGGGCTCCTCTTGAGTCTCGGCGGGACCCTCGGGGTTCTTCTCCATTGGGGACGGGTGGGACGGGGAACTTCTTGGCTCACAGCAAAGGTGTGAAGGAGCCTTTCGAGGTCTAAGAGGGAAGGGGGGATTTCCCCCACGACACCACAGTGGAACAAGGGCCTCACCACGCCTGCAGGGGAGAAGCTTCTGGTTTTTCTCGAGTTGCGGCGGGGTCCTCTCGAGTTACGACGGGAAGCCCAGGGATCCACCCCTGTGGCCTCAGGAGAGGTCAGTCTCTGTGCCAGTTGTGAGGCGCCTCTGGGGATTCCTCTCCAGTCGTCTCCGGGTCCTAAATACTCGTCTGGTGCTGAGTCCGGAGCATGAGCTTGCCTCGCCCGTGCTGACATATGGCTTGGGGTACCCCTGGAGCCCCCCTGGATTCAGGCTCACCTCCCCTGGAGAAGTGCACGGTCTGTTTCATCCACAGCTGCAGCAGCAGTAACTGGCTCACCGTCAAGCAGACACAGGGATCTGTGACTTTCCCTCAAGGTACCCCAGGGCTATCACACGTGCCATTTTGTAGGGAGTTGAGCCTCAGGGTGACAGTAGAGGCAGTGCTGGCGCTCCTCTGGAGTCGCGGCGGGATCCTCAGAATTCCTCTAGAGTCGGGATGGGTGGGGCGGGGAACTTCTTGGGTCACAGCAAGGGTGTGAAGGAGCCTTTTGAGGTCCAGGAGGGAAGGGGGTATTTCCCCCTAGATGCCGCAGTGGAAAAGGGCCTCACCCCGCCTGCAGGGGATGAGCTTCTGGTTTTTCTCATGTTGAGGCATTGTCTCCTTCAGTTACTACGTCGAACCCTGGGACACGCCCCTGTGGCCTCAGGAGAGACCAGTCTCCGAGCGAGTTGCCAGGCGCATCTGGGCATTCCTCCCCAGTCATCTCCGGGGTCAAAGTACTCGTCTGGCGCTGAGGCTGGAGCCTGAGCTTGCTTGCTCGTGCTGACATAGGTCTAGGGGTTCCATTGTAGCACCCACAGTGGAGTCAGGCCTCGTCTCGACTGGAGACATGCACGGCCACATTCCTCCCCAGGTTCGGCAGCAGTGACCGGCTCCCTGTCAAGCCGACACAGGGATCTGTGGCTTGCCCTTGAGATAACCCAGGGCTGTCACACGTGCAGGTGTGTCATGAGTCGAGCCTCGGGGTGACAGCCGAGGCAGTGCATGGCAGTCACGTGCATCTGGAGTGGCCGAGGCATTTGGGGGTCGTGGGGACTGGTGGCCCGACCGCTGAGGCTCCTCCCGACCCTCCTGGTGCCAGCTCCTCCTCTTGCGATGCCAGGGCAGTGCCGGGAACCCTTTCCCGACAGAGCAGGGAAAAGGCCCCTCAACTGGAGCTGAGCAGGGGAAAACGGGCTACTCGTGAGTCATGGCAGTAATCTCAGAGTTCCCCTCGAGTGGGGACGGATGGGGCGGCAAACTTCTTGGGTCATTGCAAGAGTGTGAAGGAGCCTTTCAGGGTCCAAGAGGGAATGGGCTATTTCCCCCGAGACGCTGCAGCGGAGAAGGGCCTCACCCCGCTTGCAGGGGAGAAGCTTATGGTTTAGTTGTGGCAGAGTCCTCTTGAGTTACAACGGGAAGCACAGGGACTGCCCCTGTGGCCTCAGGAGAGGCCAGTCTCTGTGCAAGTTGCGAGGCGCCTCTGGGTATTCCTCCCCAGTCGTTGATTTTTCCTCAGTTCTCCTCTGGGGCTGAGGCCGGACGCTGAGCTTGCCTCGCCCGTGCTGACATAGGTCTTGCGATTCCTCTGGCGTCCACACAGGGGAGTCAGGCCTCTCTCCCTGGGAGATGTGCACGGACATTTTCCTCTCCAGATGCAGCAACAGTTTCTGGCTCCCTTTTGAGCGGACACAGGGATCTGTGGCTTGCCCTCGAGGTACACCAGGGCTGTCACATGTGCCAGTGTGTCGGGAGTCGAGAAACGGGGTGACAGTCGAGGCAGTGCAGGGCAGTCAGGTGCATCTGGAGTTGGCAAGGCATTTGGGGCTCTTGGGAAATGTTGGCATGACACCTGAAGCTCCTCCTGACACTATTGGTGTGAGTGCCTCCTCTTGGGATGCGAGGGGAGCACTGGGAACACTTTCACGATGGAGCAGGGAAAGGGCCTGAGCAGGGGAAAACGGGGCTCCTCTTGAGTTGCCGCTGGACCCTCGGGGTTCCTCTCGAGTGGTGATGGGTCGGGCGGGGGACTTATTCTGTCTCAGCAAGGGAGTGAAAGAGCCTTTTGAGATCCAAGAGGGAAGGGGGGATTTCCCCTGAGATGCAGCAGCGGACAAGAGCCTCACCCCGCCTGCAGGGGAAAAGCTACTGGTTTTCTCGAGTTGTGGCAGGGTTCTCTCGAGTTAAGATGGGGACCCCAGAGTCCCGCCCCTGTGGCCACAGGAGAAGCCAGTCTCCGTGCGAGTTGCGAGGAGCCTCTGCGGATTCCTCCTCAGTTGTCGCTGGGTCCCGAGTCCTCGTCTGGTGCTGAGGCAGGAACCTGAGTATGCCTTGCCCTTGCTCACATAGGTCTTGAGGTAACCCTGGAGGCCCTACAGGGGATTCAGGCCTGGTCTTGCATGGAGACATGCACGGCCGCTTTCCTCCCCAGCTGAAGCAGCCGTGTCTGGCTCCCGGTCGAGTGGACACAGGGATCTGTGGCTTGCCCTCGAGGTACCCCAGGGCTGTCACACGTGCCAGTGTGTTGGGAGTTGATCCTTGGTGTGACAGTCGAGGCTGTGCAGGGCATTCAGTTGCATCTGGAGTGTACAAGGCATTTGGGAGTCTTGTGGAATGGTGGCCCCAATCCTCAGACTCCTCACGAATTTCCTGGTGCAAATGCCTCCTCTTTGGATGTGAGTGGATCACCGGGAACCCTTTCCTGATTAAGCAGGTAAGGGACCCTTCATCTAGAGCTGAGCAGGGGAAAACGGGGCTCATCTTGAGTCACGGCAGGACCTTCGTGGTTCCACTTGAGTGGGACGGCTGGTGCAGGAAACTTCTTGGGTCACAGCAAGGGTGTGAAAGAGCCTTTCCACATCCAATAGGGAATCGTTGATTTCCCATGAAACGCCACAGCAGACAAGGGCCTCATACCGCCTACAGCAGAGATGCTTCTGGTTTTTCTCGAATTAGAGCAGGGTCCTCTCGAGTTATGACCGGAACCCCAGGGACCCGCCCCTGTGCCCTCAGAAGAGGCCAGTCTCCGTGCCAGTTGCGAGGCACCTCTTGGGATTTCTCCCCAGTCATCGACGGGTCCTCAGTCATCGTTTCATGCTGAGGCCGGAGCCTGAGCTTGCCTCGCCCGTGCTGACATAGATCTTGGGGTTCCCCTGGAGCACCCACAGAAGAATCAGGCCTCGTCTCGCCTGGAGATGTGCACAGCTGCTTTCCTCCCCAGCTTCAGCAGCAGTGTCCAGCTCCCTGTCGGGCAGACACAGGAATCTGTGGCTTGCCATCGAGGTACACCAGGGCTGTCACACGTGTCAGTGTATCGGGAGTTGAGCCTCGGGGTGACTGTCGAGGCAGTGCAGGGCAGTCAGGTGCATCTGGAGTGGATGAAGCATTTGGAAGTCTTGGAGAATGGTGACCCAATCCCTGAGTCTCCTCCCGCCTCTCCTGGTACGAGCACCTCCTCTTGGGATGTGAAGGGAGTGCCGGGAACCGTTTCCCCATGGAGCAGGGAAAGGGCGCCTCATCTGGAGCTGAGGAGGGGAAAATGGGGCTCCTCTAGAGTTGCAGCGGGAAACTCAGGGTTCCGCTCGAGTGGGGACCAGTGGAGTGGGTAACCTAAGTCATAGCCATTGTGTGAAGGAGCCTTTCCAGGTCCAAGGGTAAAGGAGGGATTTCACCCGGGATGGCACAGCGGACAAAGGCCTCACCCGGCCTGCAGGGGAGAATCTTCTGTTTTCTCTCGAGTTGCGGGGGTGTCCTCCTGAGATACGACGGGGAACACAGGGACCCTCCTCTGTGGCCTCAGGAGAGGCCAGTCTCCATGCGAGTTTCGAGGCGCCTCAGGGCATCATTCCCCAGTCATCTCTGGGTCCTCAGTCCTCGTCTGGTGCTGAGGCCGGAGCCTGAGTTTGTTTGACCGTGCTGACATAGGTTTTTGGGGTTCCCCTGGAGCCCCCACAGGGCAATCCAGCCTCGTTTCCTCCTGCATGGCCGCTTTCCTCCCCAGCTGCAGCAGCAGTGCCCGGCTCCCTGTTGAGGGGACACAGTGATCTGTGGCTTGCCCTCTAGGTATGCCAGGGCTGTCACACGTGCCAGTGTCAGGAGTCGAGCCTCGGGGTGACAGTCGAGGCAGTGCAGGGAAGTAAGATGAATCTGGAGTGGACTAGGCATTTGACAGTCTTGGGGAATGGTGGCCCGATCCCTGAGGCTTCTCCAGACTTTCCTAGTGCAAGCGCCTCCTCTTGGGATGCTAGGGGAGGGCAGGGAAACCTTTCCCGACGGAGCAGGGAAAAGGCCCCCCATCTGGAGCTGAGCATGGGAAATCGTGGATCCTCTTGAGTCATGGCGGGACCCCCGGGGTTCCACTTGAGTGGGGACGAGTGAGGCGGGGAACTTCATGGGTCATAGCAAGGGTGTGAAGGAAACTTTCAATGTCCAAGAGGGAAGGGGTGATTTCCCTGAGCTGCCGCAGCGGAAAAGGGCCTCATGCCGTCGAAAGGGGAGAAGCTTCTGGTTTTTTCGTGTTGCGGCAGGGTCCACTCGAGTTTCGATGGGGATCCCAGAGACCCACCCCTGTGGCCTCAGGAGTTGCCAATTTCCGTGCGAGTTGCAAGGTTCTTCTGGTGATTCGTCCGCAGTCATCGCCGGGTGCTCAGTCATCATCGGGTCCTCAGTCCTTATCTGGTGCTTATGCTGAGCCTGAGCGTGCCTCGCCCATGCTGACATAGATCTTGGGGTTCCACTTGAGCCCCCACAGGGGAGTCAGGCCTCGTCTCCCCTGGAGACGTGCATGGCTGCTTTCCTCCCCAGTTGCAGCAGCAGTGTCTGGCTCCCCGTCGAGCGGACACAGGGATCTGTGGTTTGCTTCTAGGTACCCCAGGGGTTTCACAAGTGCCAGTGTTTCGGGAGTGGAGCCTCGAGGTGACAGTCGACACAGTGCAGGGCAGGCAGGTGCATCTGGAATGGATGAGGCATTTGGGGGTCTTGAGGAATGGTGGCCCAATCCCTGATGCTCCTACCGACTCTCCAGGTGCGAGCGCTTCCTTTTGGGATGCCAGGGGAGCGCCAGGAAACCTTTCCCGATGGAGCAGGGAAAGGGCCCCTCATCTGGAGCTGAGCACGTAAAACGGGGCTTCTTGTGATTCACAGTGGGACCCTCGGGGTTCCTCTCAAGTTGAAACGGCTGAGGCATGAAACTTTTTGGGTCACAGCAAGGGTGTGAACGAGCCATTTGAGGTCCAAGAAGGAACAAGGGATTTCCCCCGAGACGCCTCTACGGCCAAAGGACTCACCTCGCCTGCAGGGGAAAGCTTCTTGTTTTTCTCGAGTTGCGGCCGAGACCTCTCGAGTTACGACAGGGACCCCAGGGACCCGCTCCTGTGGCCTCAGGAGAGGCCAGTCTCCTTGTGAGTTGCAACGCATCGCTGGGGATACCTCCCCAGTCATCGCCAGGTCCTCAGTCCTCATCTGGTGCTGAGGCCGGAGCCTGAGCTTGCCTCGCCCGTGCTGAATTAGGTCTTGCAATTCCCCTGGAACCTCACAGGGGAGTCAGGCCTCAACTCACCTGGAGACGTGCACTGCCACTTTCCTCCCTAGCTGCAGCAGCAGTGTTCAGCTCCCCAATGAGCAGACAGAGTGATCTGTGGCTTGCCCTCGAGGTACCTCAGGGCTGTCACACTTGCCAGTGTGTCAGGAATTGAGCCTCAGGGTGACAGTTGAGGCAGTGCAGGGTAGTCAGGTGCATCTGGAGTGGACTAAGCATTTGGGGGCTTTGGGGAATGGTGGCACTATCCCTGAGTCTCCTCCTGACACTCTTGGTGAGAGCGCCTCTGGGGATGTGTGGGGAGTGCCAGGAATCCTTTCCCAATGGAACAGGGAAAGGGCCCCTCATCTGGAGCTGAGTAGGGGAAAACGGGGCTCCACTTGAGTCATGGCAGGACCCTTGGGGTTCCACTCGAGTGGGGCCATGTCAGGAGGGGAACTCCTTGGGTCAAATCAAGCGTGTGAATGAGCCTTTTGAGGTCCAACAGGGAAGGGGGGATTTCCCCCGAGACATCGCAGCAGACAACGGACTCATCCCTTATATAGGGGAGAAGCTTTTGCTTTCTCTGGAATTTCGGTGGTGTCCTCTTGAGATAAGACGGGGACCCGAGGGAACGGCCCCTGTGGCCTCACGAGAGGCTAGTCTCCAGGCCAGTTGGGAGGCGCCTCAGAGTATTCCTCCCCAGTTGTTGCCGGGTCCTCATTCCTCATCTGGGGCTGAGGCTGGAAGCTGAGCTTGCCTCGCCCGTGCTGACATAGGTCTTGGGGTTACCCTGGAGCCCCCACAGGGAAGTCAGGCCTCGTTTTGCCTGGAGGAGTGCATGGATGCTTTCCTCCCCAGCTGCAGCAAGAGTCTCCAGCTCCCTTTCGAGCAAACACAGAGATATGTGGCTTGCATTCGAGGTACTCCAGTGCTGTCACATGTGCCAGTATGTCGGGAGTCAAGCTTTGAGGTGACAGCAGAGGCAGTGCAGGGCAGTTAGGTGCATCTGGAATGGACGAGGCATTTGGGGGTCTTGGGGAATGGTGGCCCGACCCCTGAGACTCCTCCCCACTCTCTTGGTGCGAGTGCCTCCTCTTAGGATGTGAGGGGAGCTCTGGGAACCCTTTCCAAATGGAGCAGGGAAATGTCCCCTCATTTGGAGCAGAGCAGGCGAAAAGGGGGTTCATCTTGAGTCGCGGCTGGACCCTCGGGGTTCCTCTCCAGTGGGGACAGGTGGGGTGGGGATCTTCCTCGTTCACAGCAAGAGTGTGAAGGAGCCTTTCAAGGTCCAAGAGGGAAGGGGTGATTTCCCCTGAGATGCAGCATCAGACAAAGGCCTCACCCTGTCTGCAGGGGAGAAGCTTCTGGTTTTTCTCGAGTTGCGGCGGGTTCCTGGAGATTGATGACAGTGATCCCAGGGACCTACCCCTGTGGCATCAGGAGAGCCAGTCTCCATGCGAATTGTGAGGCGCCTCTGGGGATTTCTCCCCAGTTGTCACCGGGTCCTCAGTCCTCGTCTGGTGCTGAGGCCCTAGACTGAGCTTGCCTCGCCCGTGCTGACATAGGTCTTGGGGACAGGGGAGTCAGGCTTTATCTCGCCTGGAAACGTGCACCCTGCTTTCCTCCCCAGCTGCATCAGAATTGTCCGGCTCCCCGTTGAGTGGACGCAGGGAACTGTGGCTTGCCCTTGAGGTACCTCAGGGCTGTCACACGTGCCAGTGAGTCAGGATTCTAGCCTCGGTGTGACAGTCGAGGAAGTGCACGGGAGTTAGGTGCATCTGGAGTGGACGAGGCATTTGGAGTCTTGGGGAATCATGGCCCTACCCCTGAGGCTCTTCCTGATTCTCCAGGTGGGAGCGCCACTTCTTGCAATGTGAGGGGAGCGCCAAAACCCTTTCCCAAAGGAGCAGGGAAAGGGCCCCTCATCAGGAGCTGAGCAGGGGAAATCGGGGCTCCTCTTGAATCGTGGGACAACCCTCGGGGTTCGTCTTGAGTGGGTACGGGTGGGGTGGGGAACTTCTTGGGTCACAGAAATTGTGTGAAGGAGCCCTTTGAGCTCCAAGACGGAAAGGGGAATTTCCCCTGAGAAGCTGCAGCGGACAAGGGCCTCACCCCTTCTGTAGGGGAAAAGCTTCTGGTTTTTCTCGAGTTGCAGCTGGGTCCTCTCAAGTTACGTCCGGGACTCCATGGACCCGCCACTGTGGCCTCAGGAAAGCCTATTCTCCGAGGGAGTTGCGAGGCGACTATAGGCATTCCTCCCCAGTCGTCCCTGGGTCCTCAGTCCTCATAGAGTGCTGAGGCCGGAATCTGAGCTTGCCTTGCCCTTTCTGACATCGGTCTTGGGGTTCCCCTGGAGCCCCTACAGGGGAGTCAGGCCTCATTTCGCCTAGAGAAGTGCCAGACCGCTTTCCACACCAGCTGCAGCAGCAGTGTCCAGCTCGCCATCAAGAGGACACAGAGATACGTGGCTTGCCCTCGAGGTACCCCAGGCCTGTCACAAGTGCCAGTTTTTCGGGGGTTGAGTCTCGGGGTATCAGTCGAGGCAGTGCAGGGCAGTCAGGTGCATCTGGAATTGAGAGGCATTTGGGGGTCTTGGGGAATGGTGGCCCGTCCCCTGAGGCTCCTCCCGACTCTCCTGGTGCGATCACCTCCTCTTGGGATGTGAGCGAAGCGCCTGGAACCCTTGCCCAACGGAGCAGGGAAAGGGCCTCTCATCTGGAGCTGAGCAGGGGGAAACGGGTCTCCTCTTCAGTCGCGGCGGGACCCTCGGAGTTCCTCTCATGTGGAGACTGGTGGGGTGGGGATTTTCTTGGGTCACAGCAAGGGTGTGAAGGAGCCTTTCGAGGTCCAAGAGGGAAGGGGGAATTTCCCCTGAGATGCCACAGTGGAAAAGGGCCTCAACCCGCTTGCAGGAGAGAAGCTACTGGTTTTTCTGGAGTTGCGGCAGTGTCCTCTCCAGTTAAGACAGAGACCCCAGGAACCCACCCCTGTGGCCTCAGGAGAGGCCAGTCTCCGTGTGAGTTGGGAGATGCCTCTGGGGATTCCTCCCCAATCTTCCCTGAGTTCTAAGTACTTCTTTAGTGCTGAGGCCAGAACCTGAGCTTGCATCGCCCGTGCTGACATAGGTCTTGGGGGTCTCCTGGAGCCCCCACAGGGGAGTCAGGCCTTGTCTTGCCTGTAGCCATGCACGTTCGCTTTACTTCCCAGCTGCAATAGCAGTATCTGGCTCCCCGTCAAGTGGACACAGGGATCTGTTGCTTGCCCTTGAGGTACCCCAGGGCTGTCACACATGCCAGTGTGTTGGGAGTCGAGCCTCAGGGTGACATTCGAGACAGTGCAGGGCAGTCAGGTTCATCTGGAGTGGATGAGGCAGTTGGAGGTCTTGGGGATTGGTGGGCCGACCGCTGAGGCTCCTTCCAACTATTCTGGTGCAAGCGACTCTTCTTGGGATTCGAGGGGAACGCCATGGATCCTTTTGCGATGGAGCAGGGAAAGGGCCCGTCATCTGGAGCTGAGCAGGGGAAAACAGGGCTCCTCTAGAATCGTGGTGGGGCCCTCGTGTTTCCTCTTGAGTGGGGATGGGTGGGGTGGGGAACTTTTTGGGTCACAACAAGTGTGTGAAGGAGCCTTTCAAGGTCCATGAGCAAAGGGGTGATTTTCCCAGAGAAGCCACAGCAGACAAGGATCTGAGCGCACCTGCAAGGGAGAAGTTTCTGATTTTCCTCCATTTGCAGTGGGGTCCTCTCCAGTTAAGATGGGGACTCCAGGGATCCGCCCTTGCGGCCTCAGGAGAAGACAGTCTCCGTGCAAGTTGCGAGGTTCCTCTGGAGATTCCTCCCCAGTCGTTGCCGGGTCCTTAGTCCACGTCTGGTGCTGAAGCCTGAGCCTGAGCTTGCCTCGCCCGTGCTGACATAGGTTTTGAGGTTCCCCTGGCGCCAACACAGGGAGTCTGTCCTCGTCTCTCCTGGAGACATACACAGCCGCGTTCCTCCCCAGCTGCAGCAGTAGTGAATGCCTCCTTATGAGTGGTCACAGGGACCCGTGGCTTGACCTCGAGTTACCCCAACCTCTCACACATGCCAGTGTGTCAGGAGTCGAGCCTCGGGGTGACAGTCGAGGCAGTGCAGTGCAGTCAGGTGCATCTGGAGTGGACGAGGCATTTTCGAGTCTTGGGGAATGGTAGCCTGACCCCTGAGGCTCCTCCCGACTTTCCTGGTGCAAGCGCATCCTCTTGGGATGCGAGGGGAGTGCTGGAAAAGCTTTCCCGATGGAGCAGGTAGAGGGCCCCTCATCTGGAACTGAGCAGGGGATAACGGGGCTCCTCTTGAGTCGGGGGGAGAACTTTGGGGTTCCTCTCGAATGGGGTCGGGTGGGGCGGGGTACTTCTTGGGTCACAGCAAGTTTGTGAAGGAGCCTTTCGTGGTCCAAGAGGGAAGGGGGCATTTCCCATGAGACGCCGCAAAGGACAAGTGCCTCACCTCACCTGAAGGGGAGAACCTTCTGGTTTTTTCATGTTGTGGCGGGGTTCACTCGAGTTTCGACGGGGACCCCAGGGACCCTCCCCTGTGGCCTCAGGGGAGGCCAGTTTCCAAGCAACTTACAAGGCGCCTCTGGGGCTTCCTCCCCAGTCGTCTTCAGATCCTCACTCCTCTTCTGGTGCTGAGGCCAAAGCCTGAGCATGCCTCACCCGTGCTGACATAGGTCTTGGGATTCTCCTGGAAACCCCACAGTGGAGTCAGGCCTCGTCTAGCCTGGGGATGAACACGGCCACTTTCCTCCCCAGCTGCAGCAGTTATGTCCGTCTCCCCCTCGAGTCGACATATGGATCTGGATCTAGCCCTCGAGGTACCCCAGGGCTGTCACATGGGTCAGTGTGTCAGGAGTCGAGCCTCGGGGTGACAGTCGAGGCAGTGCAGGGTAGTCAGGTGCATCTGGGGTGGACGAGGCATTTGAGGGTCTTGGGAAGTGGTGGCCTGACCCCTGATACTCCTCGTGACTCTCCTGGTGGGAGTGCCTCCTCTTGGGATGCTAGGGGAGCACCAGGAATCCTTTCCCGACGTAGCAGGGAAAGGGCCCCACAACTGTAGGTGAGCAGGGGAAAACTGGGCTCATCTTGAGTCATGACGGGACCCTCGGGGTTCATCTCCGAGGGGGGAGACATGTGGGGAGGGGACATGTGAGTGGGGACATGTGGGGAGGGGAACTTCTTGGGTCACAGCAAGGGTGTGAAGGAGCCTTTCGAGGTCCAAGAGGGAAGGGGTCACTTCCGCCAAGACACCGCAGGGGACAAGGGCCTCACCTCTCCCTAAGGAGAGAAGCTTCTGGTTTTTCTGGAGATGCGGCGGGGTCCTCTCGAGTTAAGACGGGGCCACAGGAACCCGCCCCTCTTGCCTCAGGACAGGCCAGTCCCGTGTAAGTTGTGAGGCGTCTCTGGGGATTCCTCTCCAGTCGTCATTGTATCCTCATTCCTCGTCTCATGCTGAGGCTGGGGCCTGTGCTTGCCTCACCCGTGCTGACATAGGTCTTGGGATTCCCCTGGAGCCCCCACAGGGGAGTCAGGCCTCGTCTAGCCTGGAGTCGTGCACTGCCACTTACCTCCCCAGCTGCAGCAGCAGTGTCAGGCTCCCCATTGAGCGGACACAGGGATCTGTGGATTGCCCTCGAGTTACCCCAGGGCTGTCACACGTGCCATTGTGTTGGGAGTCGAGCCTTGGGGTGACAGTCGAGGCAGTGCATGGCATTTAGGTTCTTCTGGAGTGGATGAGGCATTTGGGGATCTTGGGGAATGGTGGCCCGAACACTGAGGCTACTCCCAACTCTCCTGGTGAGAGCATCTCTTGGGATGCCAGGCGAGCACCGAGAATCCTTTCTCTACGTTACAAGGAAATGGCCCCTCATCTGAAAATGAGCAGGGGAAAATGTGTTACTTTTGAGTTGCAGCCGGACCCTCCGGGTTCCTCTAGAGTGGGGATGGGTGGGGCGTGTAAATTCTTGGGTCACAGCATGTGTGTGAAGGAGCCTTTTGAGGTCAAAGAGGGAAGGGGTGATTTCCCCCGAGACTCCGTGTTGGACAAAGTCCTCACCTCGCCTGCAGGGGAGAAGCTTCTGGTTTTTCTCGAGTTGCAGCCTGGTCCTCTCAAGTTTCAAGGAGGACCCCAGGGACCCACCCCTGTGGCCTGAGGAGAGGCTAGTCTCCCTGTGAGTTGACAGGCGCCTTTGGGGATACCCCTGCAGTTGTAGCGGGGTCCTCAGTCCTCGTCTAGTACTGATGCCAGAGGCTGAGCCTGCCTCGCCCTTACTGGCATATGTCCTGGGGTTCCCCTGGAGCCCCGACAGGGGAGTCAGGCCTCTGCTCCCCTGGTGATGTGTATGGCCGCTTTCCTCCCCAGCTGCAGCAGCAGTATCCGGCTCCCCTTCGAGCAGGGAAATGGATCTGTGGCTTGCTCTCGAGGTACCCCAGGGCTGTCACACATGCCAGTCTGTTGGGAGTCGAGCCTTGGGGTGACAGGCGAGGCAGTGCAGGGCATTCAGGTTCATCTGGAGTGAACAAGGCATTTGGGGGTTTTGGGTAAAGGTGGCCTGGTCCCTGAGACTCCTCCCAACTCTCCTGGTGGGAGCGCCTCCTCTTGGGATGTGACGGGAGTGCCAGGAACTGTTTCTGAACGGAGCAGAGAAAGGGCCCCTCATCTGGAGCTGAGAAGGGGAAAACGGGGCTCCTCTTGTGACACAGCAGGACCCTCGGTGTTCCTCTCGTGTGGGGACGGGTGGGGTGGGGAATTTCTTGTGTCACAGGAAGGGTGTGAAGGAGCCTTCCGTGGTCCAGTAGGGAACGGGGCATTTCGCCTGAGATATCACACTAGACAAGGGCCTCACCCCGCCTGCAAGGGAGAAGCTTCCGGTTTTCCTTTAGTTGTGGCAGGGTCCTCTCGCGTTACGACAGGGACATCAGAGACCCTCACCTGTGGCCTCAGGAGAGGCCAGTCTCCGTGTGAGTTGCCAGGCTCCTTTGGGGATACCTACCATTCGTCGTAGGGTCCTCAGACCTCATCTATTGCTGAGGCCAGAGCCTGAGCTTGCCTTGCCCGTGCTGACATAGGTCTTGGGGTTCCCCTGGAGCCCCCACAGGGGAGTCACGCCTCATCTTGCCTGGAGACGTGCACAGCTGCTTTCCTCCCAGCTACATCAGCAGTGTCCGGCTCCCTGTCGAGCGGACACTGGGATCTGTGTCTTGCCCTCGAGGTACCCCAGGGCTGTCACACATGCCAGTGTGTCGGGAGTCAAGCCTCAGGGTGACATTCGAGACAGTGCAGGGCAGTCAGGTTCATCTGGAGTGGATGAGACATTTGGAGGTCTTGGGGATTGGTGGCCCGACCCTTGAGGCTCCTCCCGACTCTCCTGGTGCAAGCGACTCTTCCTGGGATTCGAGGGGAACGCCGTGGACCCTTTTGCGGTGGAGCAGGGAAAAGGCCCGTCATCTGGAGCTGAGCAGGGGAAAACAGGGCTCCTCTGGAATCGTGGCGGGGCCCTCGTGTTTCCTCTTGAGTGGGGATGGGTGGGGTGGGGAACTTTATGGGTCACAGCAAGTGTGTGAAGGAGCCTTTCAAGGTCCATGAGCAAAGGGGTGATTTCCCCAGAGAAGCCACAGCAGACAAGGATCTGAGCCCACCTGCAAGGGAGAAGCTTCTGATTTTCCTCCATTTGCAGTGGGGTCCTCTCCAGTTAAGATGGGGACTCCAGGGATCCGCCCTTGTGGCCTCAGGAGAAGACAGTCTCCGTGCAAGTTGCGAGGTTCCTCTGGAGATTCCTCCCCAGTCGTTGCCGGGTCCTCAGTCCACGTCTGGTGCTGAAGCCTGAGCCTGAGCTTGCCTCGCCCGTGCTGACATAGGTTTTGAGGTTCCCCTGGCGCCAACACAGGGAGTCTGTCCTCGTCTCTCCTGGAGACATACACAGCCGCGTTCCTCCCCAGCTGCAGCAGCAGTGAATGCCTCCTTATGAGCGGTCACAGGGACCTGTGGCTTGCCCTCGAGTTACCCCAGGCCTCTCACACGTGCCAGTGTGTCAGGAGTCGAGCCTCGGGGTGACAGTCGAGGCAGTGCAGTGCAGTCAGGTGCAAGAGGGAAGGGATGATTTCTTCCGAGATGCTGCAGTGGACAATGGCCTCAACCCACCTTCAGGGGAGAAGCTTCTGGTTTTTCTGGAGTTGCGGCATTGTCCTCTTGAGTTACTTTTGGCGACCCTGCGGACTTGCCCAGTGGCCTTAGGAGAGGCCGGTCTCCATGCGAGATGCGAGGCGTTTCTGGGGATTCCTCCCCAGTTGTCTCCAGGTCCTAAGTTGTCTTCTAGTGCTGAGGCCGAATCCTGAGCTTGCCTCACAGGTGCTGACATAGGTCTTGGGTTTCCCCTGGAGCCCCCACAGCAGAGTCAGGCCTCTCTCCACTGGAGACGCCCACGGCCGCTTCCTCCCCAGCTGCAGCAGCATTGACAGGCTCTCTGTCGAGCGGACACAGGGATTTATGGCTTGGCCTCAAGGTACCTCAGGGCTGTCACACGTGCCAATGTGTCAGGAGTCGAGCCTCGTGGTGACAGTTGAGCAGTGCAGGGCAGTCAGGTTCATCTGGAGTGGAAGAGGCATTCAGGGGTCTTGGGGAATGGTGGCCCAACCCCTGAGTCTTCCCCCGTCTCTCCTGGTGTGAGCACCTCCTCTTTGGATGCGAGGGGAGCACCGGGAAACCTTTCCAGACGGAGCAGGGAAAGGGCCCCTCAGCTGGAGCTGAGCAGGTGAAAACGGGGCTCCTCTTCCGTCCAGGAGGGACCCTCAGGGTTCCTTTTGAGTGGGGACGGGTCGGGCGGGGAACTTCTTGGGTCACAGCAACGGTTTGAAGGAGCCTTTCGACGTCCAAGAGGGAAGGATTGATTTCCCCTTAGAAGCTGAGGCAAACAAGGGCCTCACCCCGCCTTTAGGGGTGAATCTTCTGTTTTTTTTTCGAGTTGCAGCGGGGTCCTCTCGAGTTTCTAAGGGGCCCCAGGGACCCTACCCTGTGGCCTCAGGAGAGGCCAGACCTAGGCGAGTTGCAAGGCACCTCTGGGGATTCCTCGCCAGTCGTCGCCGGGTCCTCAGTCCTCGTCTGGTGCTGAGGCCAGAGCCTGAGCTTGCCTCGCCCGTGGTGACCGGGGTCGTGGTGTTCCCCTGGAGTCAGGTGCATCAGTCAGGTGCATCTGGAGTGGACGAGGCATTTGGATAACTTGAGAAATAGTGGCTCGACTCCTGAGCCTCCTCTCGACTCCCAAGGTACGAGCGCCTCCTCTTGGGATGTGAGGGGAGAGCCGGAAACCTTTCCCTACAAACCAGCGAAGATCCCTTCATTTAGAGCTGAGCAGGGGAAAACGGGGCTCCTCTTCAGTTGCTGTGGAACCCTCGGGGTTTCTCTCGAGTGTGGATGGTTGGGGCATGGAACTTCTTGGGTCCCAACAAGGATATGAATGAGCCTTTCAAAGTCCAAGAGGGAAGTGGTGATTTCCCCAGTGATGCTGCAGAGGACAAGTGCCTCACCCTGCATGCATGGGTGAAGCTTCTGGTTTTTTAAGAGTTGCGGTGAGGTCCTCTCGAGTTACGACGGGGACACCAGGGATCCACCTCTGTGGCCTCAGGAGAGGCCAGTCTCCATGCGAGTTGCAATGCGCATTTGAGGATTCCTCCCCAGTCATCAACGGGTCCTCAGTCATTTTCTGTTGCTGAGGCTGGATCCTGAGCTTGTCTCGACCGTGCTGACATAGGACTTGGGGTTCACCTGGAGCCCCCACAGGAGAGTCAGGCCTCATCTCGCCTGGAGCCATGCTCGGCCTCTTTCCTCCCCTGCTGCAGCAGCAGTATCCGACTCCCCACTGAGCAGACAGAGGGATCTGTGGCTTCCATTCAGGGTATCCCAGGGCTGTCACACGTGCCAGTTTTTCGGGAGTCGAGCATTGGGGTGACAGTGCAGGCAGTGCAGGGCAGTCAGGTGCATCCTGAGTGGACGAGGCATCTGGGGGACTTGGGGAATTTTGGCCCGACGCCTGAGTCCTCTCCTGATTCGCGTGGTGTGAGCGCCTCCTCTTGGGATGCGAGTGGAGCGCTGGGAGCCCTTTCCAGACGGAGCAAGAAAAGGGCCCCTAATCTGGAGCTGAGCAGGAGAAAACGGGGCTCCTGTTGAGTCACAGCGGGATTCTCGTGTGCCTCTCGAGTGGGGACAGGTGGGGCGGGGAACTACTTGGGTCACAGCAAAGGTGTGAAGGAGCTTTTGATGTCCAAGAGGGAAGGGGTGATTTCTCCCAAGACAACACAGGGGACTAGGGCCTCACCCTGCCTAAAGGGGAGAAGCTTCTGGTTTTCCTCAAGTTGTGGCAGGGTCCTCTCAAGTTACAACGGGGACCCCAGGCATTCGCCCGTGTGGCCTCAGGAGGGGACAGTCTCCCTGAGAGTTACGAGGCGCCTCTTGGGAGTCCTCCACAGTTGTCACTTGGTCTTCAGTCCTCGTCTGGTGCTAAGGCCAGAGCTTGAGCTTGTCTCGACCGTGCTGACATAGGTCTTGGGTTACCTTGGAGCTCCCACAGTGGAGTCAGACCTCCTCTTGCCTGGAGACCTGCACTGCCGCTTTCCTCCCCAGCTGCAGCAGAAGCTTCCTACTCCCCGTCGAACGAACATAGGGATCTGTGGCTTGCCCTCGAGGTACCCCAGGGCTGTCACACGTGCCAGTGTGTCGGGAGTCGAGCCTCGTTGTGACAGTCGAGGCAGTGCAGGGCAGTCAGGTGCATCTGGAATGGACGAGGCATTTGGATGTTTGGGGAATGGTGGCCTGACCAATGCGGCTCCTCCTGACTCTTCTGCTGCAAGCGCCTCCTCTCGGGATGTGAGGGGAACGTCGGGAACTCTTCTCCGACAGAGCAGGTTAAGGTCCCCTCATTTGGAGCTGAGCAGGGGAAAACGGGGCTCCTTTTGAGTTGGGGCGGGAACTTCAGGGTACCACTAGTGTGGGGTCGGGAAGTGTGGGGAACTTCTTGGTCACAGCAAGTTTGTGAAGAACCCTTTCAAGTTCCAAGAGGGAAGGGGGGATTTCCCCTGAGATGTTGCAGTGGACAGAGGCGTCACCCGGCCTGCATTGGAGAAGCTTATGATTTTTCTCGAGTTGTGGCCAGGTCCTCTTGATTTACGACAGGGACCCCAGGTACCCGCCCCTGTGGCCTCAGGAGAGGCCAGTCTCTGAGCGAGTTGTGAAGGGCCTCTGGGGATTCCTCACCAGTCGTCTCTGGGTCTTTAGTTCTCATCTCGTGCTGAGTCCGGACCCTCAGCTTGCCTCGCCAGAGCTGACATAGGTCTTGGGATTCCTCTGGAGCCCCCACAGGGCAGCAGGACTCGTCTCGCCTAGAGACGTGCATGGCCGCTTACCTCCTTAGCTACAGCAGCAGTATCCATCTCCTAGTCGAGCGGACACAGGGTTCTGTGGCTTGCCCTCGAGGTACCCCAGGGCTATCACACATGCCAGTGTGTTGGGATCGAGCCTCAGGGTGACAGTCGAGGCAATGCAGGGCAGTCAGGTGCATCTGGAGTGGACGAGGCATTTGGGGTTCTTGGGGAATGGTGGCCTGACCCCTAAGGCTCCTCCCATCTCTCCTGTTGCGAGTGCCTACTCTTGGAATCGAGGGGAGCACCGGGAACCCTTTTCCGATGGAGCAGGGAAAGGGCCCCCCATCTGGAACTAAGCAGGGGAAAACGGGGCTCCTGTTGAGTCGCGGAGGGACCCTCGGGGTTCATCTCAAGTGGAGACGGTTGGGGTGGGGAACTTCCTAGGGCACAACAAGGGTATGAAGGAGCCTTTTGAGATCCAAGAGGAAAAGGGTGATTTACCCCGAGATGCTGCAGCAGACAAGGGACTCAACCTCCCTGCAGGGGATAAGCTTCTGGTTTTTCTCGAGTTGTGGTGGGGTCCTCTAGAGTTATGACGGGGACCCCCATGGATCTGCTGGTTAGGCCTCAGGAGAGGCCAGTCTCTATGTGAGTTGCCAGGCACCTCTGGGGATTCCTTCCCAGGCATGGCCCAGTCCTCAGTCCTCGTCTGGTGCTGAGGTTGGAGTCTGAGATTTCCTCGCTCATACTTTCATAGGTCTTGAAGTTAGTCTGGAGCCCCCATAGGGGAGTCAGGCCTTGTCTCGCCTGGATACTTGAAAGGCCTCTTCGATCCCCAACTGCAGCGGCAGTGACCGGCTCCCCATCAAGCGAATACCGGGATCTGTGGCTTGCCATCGAGGTACCCCAGGGCTGTCTCATGTGCCAGTGTGTTGGGAATCGAGCCTTGGGTTGACAGTCGAGATAGTGCAGGGCAGTCAGGTTCATCTGGAGTGGAAAAGACATTTGGGGATCTTGGGGAGTGGTGGTCGGACACCTGAGGCTCCTCCCGACTCTCCTGATGCAAGGCCACCTCTTGGGATGCGAGGGGAGCTCCGGAAAACCTTTCCCGATGGAGCAGGGAAATGGCCCCTCATCTGGATCTCAGCAGGGAAAACGGGGCTCCTCGTGAGTCACAGTGGGACCCTTGCTTTGGGGTTCCTTTCGAGTGGGGAAGGTTGGGGCGGGGACCTTCCTATGTCACAACAAGTGTATGAAGGAGACTTTCGAGGTCCAAGAGGGAAGGGGTGATTTCCCCCGAGATGCTGCAGTGGACAAGGCACTCACCCTCCCTCCAGGGGAGAAGCTTCTGTTTTTTCTCGAGTTGTGGCGGCGTCCTCTCGAGTTACGACATGACCCCAGGGACCTGCCACTGTGGACTCAGGAGAAGTCAGTCTCCATGTGAGTTGTGAGGCACCTCTGGGGATTCCTCCCCAGTCGTCGCTGGGTCCTTAGTCCTCGTTCGGTGCTGAGACTGGAGCCTGTGCTTGTCTCCCCCATGCTGACATAGGTCTTGAGGTTCCTCCGGAACACCCACAGTGGAATCAAGCCTCGTCTCGCCTGGAGACGTTCACTGCCGCTTTCCTCCCCATCTGCAGCCGAAGTGTCCAGCACCCCTTCGAGCGGACCCAGGGATCTGTGGCTTGCCCTCAAGGTACCCCAGGGCTGCAAAAATGGGCCAGTGTGCCCGAGTTGAGCCTCGGGGTGACTGTCGAGGCAGTGCAGGGCAGTCAGTTTCATCTGGAGTGGACGAAGCATTTGGGGGCCTTGGGGAATAGTGGCCCAAACTGTGAGACTCCTCCCGAATCTCCAGGTGTGAGCACCTCCTCTTGACATGCGAGGGGAACACCGCCAATCCTTTCTCGATGGAGCAGGGAAAGGGCTCCTCATCTGGGGCTTAGCAGGGGAAAACGGGGCTCCTCCTGAGTCCTGACAGGACCTTCGGGGTTCCTCTCGAGTGGGGACGGGTGGGGCGGGGAACTTCTTGGGTCACAACAAGGGCATGAAGAGGCCTTTCGAGGTCAAAGTGGGAAGGGGTGAATCCCCTCTAGATGCCACATTGGACAAGGGCCTCTCCCCGCCTGCAGAGAAGTGTCTGGTTTCTTTCGAGTTGCTGAGGTGTCCTCTCAAGTTACGCCGGGTCCCAGAGTTTCTTCCCTGTGTCCACAGGATAGGCCAGTCTCCGTGTGAGGGGCGAGGTACATCTGGGGATTCCTCCCCAGTCGAGCCAGGTCCTCAGTCCCCTTCTGGTGCAGAGGCTGGAGCCTGAGATTGCCTTGCCCATACTGACATAGGTCTTGGGGTTCCCCTGGAGCACCCACCGGGGAGTCACGCTTTGTCTCGCCTGGAGACATGCACAGCCGCCTTCCTCCCAAAGTGCAGCAACAGTGTCCGGGTTACTGTCAAGCTGATTTATGGATCAGTGGCTTGCCCTCAAGGTACCCCAGGGCTATCACACGTGCCAGTGTGCCTGAAACGAGCCTCGGGGCGACAGTCAAGGCAGTGAAGGACAGTTAGGTTTATCTGGAGTGGACCAGGAATTTGGGGTCTTGGGGAAATGTGACGAGACCTGAGGCTCCTCTGGACTCGCCTGGTGTGAGGGCATCCTTTTGGGATGCGATGGGAGAGCCAGGAACCCTTTCCCAACGGAGCAGATAAAGGGCCCCTAATCTGAAGCTGAGCAGGGGAAAATGCAGCTCCTCTTGAGTCCCGGCTGGACCCTCAGTGGTCCTCTCGAGTGGGGATGGGTGGGGCGGGGAACTTCTTGGGTCACAGCAAGGGTGTGAAGAATTTCGAGGTCCAAGAGGCAATGGGTGATCTCCACTGGGATGCTGCATTGGACAAGTGCCTCACTCCGCCTGAAAGGGAGAAGCTTCTGGTTTTTCTCGAGCTGCCCCGGGGTCCTCTCGAGTTATGACGGGGAACCCAGGGACCCGCCCCTGTGGGATCAGAAGGGGCCAGTCTCCGTGCAAGTTGCCACTGGGTATTTCTCCCCAGTTGTCACCGGGTCCCCAGTCCTCGTCTGATGCTGAGGCCGCAGTTTGAGCTTGCCTCGCCCATGCTGACCTAGGTCTTGGGGTTCCCCTGGAGTTCCCACAGGGGAGTCAGGCCTCGTATCGCCTGGAGACGTGCACGGCCTTTTTCCTCCCCATCTGTAGCAGAAGTTTCCAGCACATCTTCGAGCAGACACATGGATCTGTGGCTTGCCCTCGAGGTACCCCAGGGCTATCACACGTGCTATTGTGCTGGTGTCGAGCCTCGGGTTCACAGTCGAGACAGTGCAGTGCAGTCAGGTTCATGTGGATTGAACGAGGCACTTGGGGGTCTTGGGGAATGGTGGCCTAACTTGTGAGTCTCCTCCCGACTATGAAGGTGTGAGCACCTCCTCTTGGGATGCAAGGGGAACCCCGCCAAACCTTTCCTTACTGAGCAGGGAAAGGGCCCGTCATCTGGAGCTCAGCAGGGGAAAACGGGTCTCCATTTGAATTTCGGTGGGAACCTCTGATTTCCTCTCGAGCGGGGACGGGTGGGGCGGGGAACTTCTTGGGTCACAGCCAGGGTGTGAAGGAGCCTTTAGAGGTCCATGAGGGATGGGATGAATTCACCTGAGATGCCGCCGCGAACAAGAGCCACATCATGCCTGCAGGGGAGAAGCTTCAGGTTTTTCTCGAGTTGCGGCAGGGTCCTCTTCAGTTACGATGGGGACCACAGGGACCTGCCAGTGTATCCTCAGGAGAGGCCATTCTCAGTGTGAGTTGTGAGGCATCTCTGGGGATTCCTCCCCACTCGTCTCTGGGTCCTCACTTCTCATCTGGTGCTGAGGTTGGGGCCTGAGATTTCCTAGCTCATGCTTTCATAGGTCTTGTGGTTATTCTGGAGCCCCCACAGGGGAGTCAGGCCTCCTCTCGCCAGGAAACTTGCATGGCCTCTTTCTTCCCCAACTGCAGCAGCAGTGTCTGGCTCCCCATAAAGAGGACACAGGGATTTGTGGCTTGGAATCGAGGTATTCCAGGGCTGTCTCACATGCCAGTGTATCATGACTCGAGCCTCGGGATGACAGTCAAGAGAGTGCAGGGCAGTCAGGTTCATCTGGAGTGGACGAGGCATTTGGGAATCTTGGAGAGTGGTGGTCGAATACCTGACGCTCCTCCTGACACTCCTGATGCGAGGCCACCTATTGGGATGCGAGGGGAGCACTGGAAACCCTTTCCCAATAGAGCAGGGAAAGGGCCCCTCATCTGGAGCTCAGCAGAGGAAAAGAGGGCTTCTCTTGAGTCGTGGCAGGACCCTCGGGGTTCTTCACGAGGGGGGACATTTGGGGGGAGTAACTTCCTAGGTCACAACAAGGGTATGAAGGAGCCTTTGGAGGTTCAAGTGGGAAGGGGTGATTTCCCCAGAGATGCTGCAGCGAACAAGGGACTCACACTTCCTGCAGGGGAGAAGCTTCTAGTTTTTTCGATTTGTGGCGGGGTCCTCTCAAGTTATGACGGGGACCCCAGGGTACTGCCACTGTGGCCTCAGGGGAGGCTAGTCTCCATGCGAGTGGTGAGGCACTTCTGGAGATTCCTCACCAGACGTTGCCGGGTCCTCAGTCCTCATTTGGTGCTGAGGCCGGATCCTTTGCTTGCCTCGCCCATGCTGACATTAATTAGTCTTGGGGTTCTGCTGAAGCCCCCACAGGAGACTCAGGCCTCGTCTCACCTCGAGTCGTGCACATCCGCTTTCCTCCCCAACTAGAGCAACAGTGTCCGGGTCACTGTCGAGCGGATTCATGGATCAGTGGCTTGCCCTCGAGGTACTTCAGGGCTGTTACACATGCCAGTGTGCCAGAGTCGAGCCTCGGGGTGACACTCAAGGCAGTGCAGGACAATCAGGTTCATCTGGAGTGGACCAGGCATTTGGGGGTCTTGGTGTAATGTGACCCATTTCCTGAGCCTCCTCTGGACTTGCCTGGTGTGAGGGGAGAGCCGGGAACCCTTTCCTGATGGAGCAGGGAAAGGGCCCCTCATCTGGAGCTGAGCAAGGGAAAATGGAGCTCCTCTTGAGTCGCAGCTGGACCCTCGGGGTTCCTTCGAATGGGGACGGGTGGGGCGGGGAAATTCTTGGGTCACAGCAAGGGTGTGAAGGAGCATTTTGAGGTCCAAGAGGGAACAGTTGACTTTCCCCGGGACGCCGCAGAAGAAAAGGGCCTCACTCGGCCTGCAAGGGAGAAGCTTATGGTTTTTTTCGAGTTGTGGTGGGGTGCTCTTGAGTTACGACGGGTACCACAGGGATCCCCTGTTGTGGCCCCAGGATAGGCCAGTCTCCGTGCCAGGGGCGAGGCACACCTGGGGATTCATTTCCAGTGGCGCCAAGTCCTCAGTCCCATTCTTGTGCTAAGGCCGGAACATGAGCTTTCCTCACATGTGCCTACCTAGGTCTTTTGGTTACCCTGGAGCCCCTCAGGGGAGTCAGGCCTCGTCTCGCCCAAAGACGTGCAGGGCCGCATTACTGCAGGGTGCAGCAGTCGTGTCCGGCTCTCCATCGAACGGACAAAGGAATCTGTGGCTTACCCTCGAGGTACCACAGGGCTATCACACGTGCCAGTGTGTCGGCAGTCGAGCCTCGGGGAGGCATTCGAGGCAGTGCAGGGCAGTCAGGTTCATCTGGAGTAGACGAGGCATTTGGAATACTTTCGGAAAGGTGACCAGACACCTGAGGCTCCTCTGGACTCACCTGGTGTGAGGGCCTCCACTTGGGATATGAGGGGAAAGCCAGGAATACTTTCCCAATGGAGCAGGGAAAGGGCCCCTCATCTGGAGCTGAGTATGTGAAAATGGAGCTCCTCTTGACTCATGGCGGGACCCTAGGCAGTCCTCTCCAGTGGGGATGGATGGGGCGGGGAACTTCTTGGGTCACAGCAAGGGTGTGAAGGAGCATTTCGAGGTCCATGAGGGAACGGGTGATTTCCTCTGGGATGCCGCAGTGGACAAGGGCCTCACTCTGACTGCAAGGGAGAAACTTCTGGTTTTTCTTGAGCTGTGGTGGGGTCCTCCCGAGTTATGATGGGGACCCCAGGGACCCGCCCCTGTGGCCTCAGGAGAGACCAGTTTCTGCGGGAGTTGCCACTGGGTATCCCTCACCAGTCATCGCCAGGTTCCCAGGCCTCATCTGGTGCTGAGTCCGCAGTCTGAGCTCGCCTCACCCATGCTGACCTAGGTCTTGGGGTTCCCCTGGAGCTCCCACTGGGGAGTCAGGCCTCGTCTCGCCTGGAGACGTGCAAGGCTGCTTTCCTTCCCATCTGCAGCAGAAATGTCTAGAACCCCTTCGAGCGAACACAGGGATCTGTGGCTTGCCCTCGAGGTATGCCAGGGCTGTCACACCTGCCAGTGGGTCGGGAGTCGAGTCTCGGGGTGACAGTTGAGGCAGTGCAGGGCATTGAAGTTCATCAGAAATGGACGAGGCATTTTAGCGTCTTGGGAATGATGGACAGATACCTGAGGCTCTTCCTGTCTCTCCTTGTTCGAGTGCCTCTTCTTGGGATGCTAGGGGAGAGCCGTGAACACTTTCCCGATGGAGCAGGAAAAGGGCCCCTCATCTGGAGCTCAGCAGGGGAAAACGGGGCTCCTCTTGAGTCTTGGAGGTACCCTCGGAGTTCCTCTCAAATGGGGATGGGTGTGGCGGGGACCTTCTTTGGTCACAACAAGGGTGTGAAGGAGCCTTTCGAGGTCTTGGAGGGAAGGGGTGATTTCCCCCGAGATGACCCCGTGGACAAGGGCCTCACTCCACCTGCAGGGGAGAAATTTCTGTTTTTTCTTGAGTGCCTGTGGAGTCCTCTCGAGTTACGATGGGACCCCAGAAACCCGCCCTTGTGGCCACATGAGAGGACAGTCTCTGAGCGATTTGCAAGTCGCCTTTGGTGATTTATCCCCATTCGTGGCCGGGTCCTCAGTCCTGGTCTGGTGCTGAAGCTGGAGCCTGAGCCTCGCCTATGCTGACATATAACTTGGGTATCCACTGGAACCCCCACAGAGGAGTCAGGCCTTGTCTCGCCTGGAGATGTGCAAGGCCATTTTCCTCCCAAATGCAGCAACAGTGTCCGTGTGCCTGTCGAGCGGATACAGGGATCTGTGTATTACCCTAGAGGTACCCCTGGGCTGTCACACGTGCCAGTGGGTCAGGAGTCGAGTCTCGGGGTGACAGTCGAGGCAGTGCAGGCCAGTTAAGTTCATCTGGAATGGACGAGGCATTTGGGGGTCTTTGGGAATGGTGGCCCAATCTGTGAGACTACTCCCGACTCTCCAGGTGTGAGCACCACCTCTTGGGATGCGAAGGGAACACCACGGAACCTTTCCTGACAGAGCAGGGAAAGGGCCCCTCATCTGGACCTCAGCAGGGGAAAACAGGGCTCCTCATGAATCTTGGCGGGACCCTCTGGGNCACCAGTCATCGCCAGGTTCCCAGGCCTCATCTGGTGCTGAGTCCGCAGTCTGAGCTCGCCTCACCCATGCTGACCTAGGTCTTGGGGTTCCCCTGGAGCTCCCACTGGGGAGTCAGGCCTCGTCTCGCCTGGAGACGTGCAAGGCTGCTTTCCTTCCCATCTGCAGCAGAAATGTCTAGAACCCCTTCGAGCGAACACAGGGATCTGTGGCTTGCCCTCGAGGTATGCCAGGGCTGTCACACCTGCCAGTGGGTCGGGAGTCGAGTCTCGGGGTGACAGTTGAGGCAGTGCAGGGCATTGAAGTTCATCAGAAATGGACGAGGCATTTTAGCGTCTTGGGAATGATGGACAGATACCTGAGGCTCTTCCTGTCTCTCCTTGTTCGAGTGCCTCTTCTTGGGATGCTAGGGGAGAGCCGTGAACACTTTCCCGATGGAGCAGGAAAAGGGCCCCTCATCTGGAGCTCAGCAGGGGAAAACGGGGCTCCTCTTGAGTCTTGGAGGTACCCTCGGAGTTCCTCTCAAATGGGGATGGGTGTGGCGGGGACCTTCTTTGGTCACAACAAGGGTGTGAAGGAGCCTTTCGAGGTCTTGGAGGGAAGGGGTGATTTCCCCCGAGATGACCCCGTGGACAAGGGCCTCACTCCACCTGCAGGGGAGAAATTTCTGTTTTTTCTTGAGTGCCTGTGGAGTCCTCTCGAGTTACGATGGGACCCCAGAAACCCGCCCTTGTGGCCACATGAGAGGACAGTCTCTGAGCGATTTGCAAGTCGCCTTTGGTGATTTATCCCCATTCGTGGCCGGGTCCTCAGTCCTGGTCTGGTGCTGAAGCTGGAGCCTGAGCCTCGCCTATGCTGACATATAACTTGGGTATCCACTGGAACCCCCACAGAGGAGTCAGGCCTTGTCTCGCCTGGAGATGTGCAAGGCCATTTTCCTCCCAAATGCAGCAACAGTGTCCGTGTGCCTGTCGAGCGGATACAGGGATCTGTGTATTACCCTAGAGGTACCCCTGGGCTGTCACACGTGCCAGTGGGTCAGGAGTCGAGTCTCGGGGTGACAGTCGAGGCAGTGCAGGCCAGTTAAGTTCATCTGGAATGGACGAGGCATTTGGGGGTCTTTGGGAATGGTGGCCCAATCTGTGAGACTACTCCCGACTCTCCAGGTGTGAGCACCACCTCTTGGGATGCGAAGGGAACACCACGGAACCTTTCCTGACAGAGCAGGGAAAGGGCCCCTCATCTGGACCTCAGCAGGGGAAAACAGGGCTCCTCATGAATCTTGGCGGGACCCTCTGGGTCCCTCTCGAATGTGGTCGGGTGGGCCGGGGAACTTCTTCGGTCACAGCAAGGCTGTGAAGGAGCCTTTGAAGGTCCACGAGGGACCGGGTGAATTCCCCTGAGATGCCGCCATGGACAAGGACCACACCACGCCTTCAGGGGAGAAGCTTCCGGCTTTTTTCGAGTTGCAGTGGGGTCCTCTTGAGTTAAGACGGGGATTGCAGGGACCCGCCCCTGTATTTTCAGGTGAGGCCATTCTCAGTGCGAGTTGCGAGGCGCCTCTGGGGATCCCTCCCCAGTCAACGCCTGGTCCTCAGTCCTCATCTGGTGCTGAGGTCAGAGCCTGAGATTTCATCGCTCATGCTTTCATAGGTCTTGAAGTTACTCTGCAGCCACCAGAGGGGAGTCAGGCCTCATCTTGCCTGGAGACTTGCACGGCCTCTTTCTTCCCCAGCTGCAGTGGCAGTGACCAGCTCCCCGTCAAGCGGACACAGGGATCTGTGCCTTGCCATCGAGGTACCCCAGGGCTATCACACGTGCCAGTGTGCAGGAGTCGAGCCTTGGGGTGACAGTTGAGACAGTGCAGGGCAGTCAGGTTCACCTGGAGTGGACGAGGCATTTGGGGGTCTTAGGGAATGGTGGCCCAAACTGTGAGACTCCTCCCGACTCTCCAGGTGCAAGCACCTCCTTTTGATATGCAAGGGGAGCACCAAGATACCTTTCCCAACGGAGCAGGGAAAGGGCGCCTCACCTGGAGCTCAGCAGGGGAAAACGGGGCTCCTCTTGAGTCTTGGCGGTACCCTCGGGGTTCCTCTCGAGTCGGGATGGGTGGGGCGGGGAACTTCTTGCGTCAGAGCAAGGGTGTGAAGGGGCCTTTCGAGGTCCAAGTGGGAAGGGGTGTATTCCCCCGAGATGTCACATCAGAAAAAAGCCTCTCCCCACCTGCAGGGAAACGTCTGGTTTTTTTTCAAGTTGCAGAGAGGTCCTCTCAATTTATGACAGGGCCCCAGGGACCCACCCCTGTGGCTCCAGGGGATGCCAGTCTCCATGTGAAGGGCGAGGCACATCTGGGGATTCTTCTACAGTGGCGCCAAGTCCTCAGTCCTATTCTGGTGCTGAGGCAAGAGACTGAGCTTTCATCACCCGTGCCTACATAAGTTTTGGGGTTCCCCTGGAGCTGCCTCAGGGGAGTCAGGTCTGTCTCGCCCATAGACGTGCAGGGCCGCTTTACTCGAGGGTGCAGCATCCATGTCTGGCTCTCCGTCGAATGGACAAATGGATCTGTGGCTTGCCCTCGAGGTACCCCAGGGCTATCACACTTGCCAGTGTGCCGGAGTCGAGCCTCGGGGTGACAGTCGAGGCAGTGCAGGACAGTCAGATTTATCTGGAGTGGACTAGGCATATGGGGGTCTTGCTGAACTGTGACCCGAACCCTGAGGCTTCTGTGAACTCTCCTGGTGTGAGTGCCTCTTCTTGGGATGTGAGGGGTGAACGGAGCACACTTTCCAGATGAAGCAGAGAAAAGTCCCCTCATCTGGAGCTGAGCATGGGGAAATAGAGCTCGTGTTGATTTGCGGTGGGACCCTTGGCAGTCCTCTCCAGTGTGGACGTGTGGTGCGGAGAACTTCTTGTGTCACAGCAAAGGTGTGAAAGATCTTTTCGAGGTCCAACAGGGAACAAGTGATTACCCCAGGGACGCTGCAGTGGACAAGGGTCTCACTCCGCCTGCAAGGGTGAAGTTTCTGATTTTTCTTGAGTTGCGGTGGTGTTCAGTTATGATGGGGACCACAGGGATCCGCCCTTGTGGTCCGAGGATAGGCCAGTCTCCGTGCGAGGGGGGAGACACATCTGGGGATTCCTCCCCAGTGGTGCCAAGTCCTCAGTCCCCTTCTGGTGCTGAGACTGCAGCCTGAGATTGCCTCGCCCGTGCTGCCATTTTTATTGGGCTTCCCCTGGAGCCCGCAGAGTGGAGTCAGACCTCATCTCGACTGGAGACGTGCACGGCCGCTTTCCTTCCCAACTGCAGTAACCGTGTCTGGGTCCCTGTCGAGCGGATACAGCGATCCATGGCTTGAGCTCGAGGTACCCTAGGGCTGTCACACGTGCCAGAGTGCTGGTGTTGAGCCTCAGGGTTCCCCCAAGGCAGTGCAGGGTAGTCAAGTTCATCTGAAATGGACGAGGCATTTGGAGGACTTGGGGATTGGTGTCCCAACCTGTGAGACTCCTCCCGACTCTCCAGGTGCGAGCGCCTCTTCTTGGGATGTGAGGGGAACATGTCGTAACCTTTCCCGATGGGGCAGGGAAATGGCCCCTCATCTGGAGCTCAACACGGGAAAACGGGGCTACTCTTGAGTCTTGGTGGGACCCTTGGTATTCCTCTCGACTAGGGACGGGTGTGGCAGGGAACTTCTTGGGTCACAGCAAGGGTGTGAAGGAGCCTTTCGAAGTCCACGGGGGACCAGGTGAATTCCCCTGAGATGCTGTTGCGAACATGACCACACCACGCCTGCAGGGGAGAATCTTCTGGTTTTACTGATAGCAGCGGGGTCCTCTCAAGTTACACGGGGATCCCAGGGACCCCACCCTGAATCCTCGGGAGAGAACATTCTCATTGTGAGTTGCGAGGCACCTCTGGGGATTTCTCCCCAGTCATCGCCGGGTCCTCAATCCCCGTCTGGTGCTGAGGTCGGAGCCTAAGGTTTCCTCGCTCATGCTTCGGCTCATGTATTTGGCTTCCCCTGCGGCCTACAGAGGGGTGTCAGGCCCCGTCTCGACTGGAGACGTGCCCAGCCGCTTTCCTTCCCAACTGCAGTAACAGTGTCCGGGTCCCTTTCGAGCATATACAGGGATCTATGGCATGTGCTCGAGGTACCCGAGGGCTGTCACACGTGCCAGTGTGCGGAGTCAAGCCTCGGGGTTACAGTCGAGGCAGTGCAGGGCAGTCAGGTTCCTCTGAAGTGGACGAGGCATTTGGGGGTCTTGGAGAATGTGGCCCAATCTGGGAGACTCCTCCCGACTTTCCAGGTGTCAGGATCTCCTCTTGGGATGCGAGGAGAACTCCGTGAAACCTTTCCCGACGGAGCAGGGCAAGGGCCCCTCATCTGGAGTTGAGCATGGGAAAATGGAGCTCCTCTTGAGAGGCGGCGGGACCCTCGGCGGTCCTCTCGAGTGGGGACGTGTGGGGCTAGGAACTTCTTGGGTCACACCAAGGGTGTGAAAGAGCATTTCGAGGTCCAAGATGGAATGGGTGATTTCCCCCAGGACGCCACAGCAGAGAAGAGTCTCACTCCGCCTGCAAGGGTGAAGCTTCTGGGTTTTCTAGAGTTGTGGTGGGGTCCTCTCGAGTTACGATGGAGACCACAGGGATCCGCCCCTGTGGCCTCAGGATAGGCCAGTCTCCGTGCGAGGGGTGAGGCACATCTGAGGATTCCTCCCCAGTGGCTCCAAGTCCTCTGTCCCCTTCTGTTGCTGAGGCTGCCGCCTGAGATTGACTCGTCCATGCTGACATTTGTATTGGGCTTCCCCTGGAGCCCACAGAGGGCAGTCAGGCCTCGTCTCGCCTGGAGATGTGCTGGGCCGCTTTCCTTCCCAACTGCAGTAACAGTGTCCGGGTCCCTGTCGAGTGGATACAGGGATCTGTGACTAGCGCTCCAGGTACCCTAGGGCTGTCAAATGTGCCAGTGTGCCGGAGTCGAGCCTCTGGGTTACAGTCGAGGCAGTGCTGGGCAGTCAGGTTCATCTGAAGTGGACGAGCCAATTGGGGATCTTGGAGATGGTGGCCCAACCTGTGAGACACCTCCCGATTTCCAGATGCAAGCACCTCCTCTTGGGATATGAGGGGAATACTGCAAAACCTTTCCCAATGGAGCAGGGAAAGGGCCACTCATCTGGAGCTCAGCAGGGGAAAACGGCGTTCCTCTTGAGTCTTGGTGGGACCCTTGGGGTTACTCTCGAGTGGCGATGGGTTGGACGGGGAACTTCCTGGGTCACAGCAAGGGTGTGAAGGAGCCTTTCGAGGTGCACGAGGGACGGGGTGAATTCCCTTGAGATGCCATTCTGGACAGGGGCCACACCACGCCAGCAGGGGAGAAGCTTCCAGATTTTTTCGAGTTGGGGCGAGGTCCTCTCGAGTTATGACAGGGGTCAGGGACCCGCCCCTGTATCCTCGTGTGAGGCCATTCTCAGTGAGAGTTGCGAGGCGCCACTGGGGATTCCTCCCCAATCTTCGCCGCGTCCTCAGTCCTTGTCTGGTGCTGAGATCAGAGTCTGAGATTTCATCGCTCATGTTTTCATAGGTCTTGAGGTTACTCTGGAGGCCCTACAGGGTTGTCAGACCTCTTCTCGCTTGGAGACTTGCACGGCCTCTTCTTTCCCCAACTGCAGTGGCACTGTCCGGCTCCCCATAAAGTGGACACAGGGATCTGTGGCTTGCCATCGAGGTACTCCTGGGCTGTCTGACATGCCAGTGTGTTGGGAGTCGAGCCTCGGGGTGACAGTCGAGAATGTGCAGCGCAGTCATGTTCATCTGGCATGGAAGAGGCATTTGGGGATACTGGGGAGTGGTGGTCAGAATCCTAAGGCTCCTCCCGATTCTCCAGATGCGAGGCCACCTCTTGGGATGCGAGGGGAGCACCGGAAATCCTTTCCCGATGGAACAGGGAAAGGGACCCTCATATGGAGCTCAGCAGGGGGAAACGGGGCTCCTATTGAGTCACAGCGGGACCCTCGGGTTTCCTCTCGAGTTGGGACAGTTGGAGCAGGGAACTTCTTAGTTTACAACAAGGGTATGAAGGAGCCTTTCGAGGTTGAAGAGGGAAGGGATGATGTGCCTAGATTCTGCAGTGGACAAGGGACTCACCCTCTCTGCAGGGGAGAAGCTTCTGTTTTTCCTCGAGTTGCTGCGGGGTCCTCTTGAGGTAACAAGTGGACCCCAGGCACCCTCCACTGTGGCCTCAGGAGAGGCCAGTCTCCATGCGAGTTGCGAGGCACCTGTGAGGATTCCTCCTGAGATGCCGCCGGGTCCTCAGTTCTCGTCTGGTGCTGAGGCCAGAGCCTGTGATTGCCTCGCCATTGCTGACATAGGTCTTGGGGTTCCCCTGGAGCCCCCATAGGGGTGTCAGGCCTCATCTTGCCTGGGGACGTGCACGGCTGCTTTCCTCTCCAACTGCAGCAACAGTGTCCGGGTCACTGTTGAGCAGATACACGGATCAGTGGCTTGACCTCGAGGTACCGCAGTGCTACCACACATGCCAGTGTGCCAGAGTCGAGCCTTGGGGTCACAGTCGAGGCAGTGCAGGACAGTCAGATTCATCTGGACTGAACTACGCATTTGGGGTCTTGTGGAAATATGACAAGAGGCCTAAAGCTTCTCTGGACTCGCCTGGTGTGAGTGCCTCGTCTTGTGATGTGAGTAGAGAGCCAGGAACCCTTTCCTGATGAAGCAGGGAAAGGGCACCTCATCTGGAGCTGAGCATGGGAAAATGGAGCTCCTCTTGAGTAGTGGAGGGAACCTCGGTGGTCCGCTCGAGTGGGACGTGTTGGGTGGGGAACTTCTTAGGTCACATCAAGGGTGTGAAAAAGCATTTCGAGGTTCAAGAGGGAATGGGTGATTTCCCCCGGGACGCCCCAGCGGACAAGGACCTTACTCTGCCGGCAAGGGTGAAGCTTATGGTTTTCCTTGAGTTGCGGCGGGGTTCTCTCGAGTTATGACGGGGACAGGGATTCACCCCTGTGGCTCCAGGTAGGCCAGTCTCCATGCGAAGGGCGAGGCATTTCTGGGAATTCCTCTCAGGTGTCGCCAAGTCCTCATTCCTCTTTTGGTGCTGAGGCTGCAGCCTGAGATTGCCTAGCCTTTCTGACATTTGTATTCGGCTTCCCCTGCAGCCTGCAGAGGGGAGTCAGGCCTCGTCTCGACTGGAGACGTGCATGGCCGCTTTCCTTCCCAACTGCAGTAACAGTGCCTGGGTTCCTTTCAAGCATATACAGGGATCTATGGCTTGTGCTCGAGGTACCCGAGGGCTGTCACACGTGCCAGTGTGCTGGAGTCGAGTCTCGGGGTTACAGTCGAGGCAGTGCAGGGCAGTCAGGTTCCTCTGAAGTGGATGAGGCATTTGGGGGTCTTAGAGAATGGTGGCCCAATCTGGGAGACTCCTCCCAACTTTCAGGTGCCAGCACCTCCTCTTGGGATGGGAGGGGAACACTGGGAAACCTTTCCCGACAGAGCAGGGAAAAGGCCCCTCATCTGGAGCTCAGCAGGTGTAAACGGATCTCCTCTTGAGTCTTGGTGGGACCCATGGGATTCCTCTCGAGTGGGGACAGCTTGGGCGGGGAACTTCTTGGGTCACAGCAAGGGTGTGAAGGGGCCTGTCAAGGTCCACGAGGGACGGGTTGAATTCCCCTGAGATGCCATTGCGGACAAGGGCCACACCACGCCTGTAGGAGAGAAGCTTCTGGTTTTCTCGAGTTGCGGCTGGGTCCTCTCGAGTTACGACGGGGACACCAGGAACCCGCCCCTGTATTCTCTGAAGAGGCCATTCTCAGTGCGAGTTGTGAGGCGCCTCTGGGAATTCCTCCCCTATCGTCTCTGGATCCGCAATCCTCGTCTGGTGCTAAGTCAGAGCCTGAGATTTCCTCGCTCATGCTTTCATAGGTCTTGAGGTTACTCTGGAGCCCCCACAGGGGAGTCAGGCCGTGTCTCGCCTGGAGACTTGCATGGCATCTTTGTTCCCCAATTGCAGTGGCAGTGTCAGGCTCCCCGTAAAGCCGACACAGGGATCTGTTTCTTGACATCGAGGTACTCCAGGGCTCTCTCACACGCCAGTGTGTTGGGAGTCGAGCCTCGGGGTGACAGTCGAGACAGTGCAGGGCAGTCATGTTCATCTGGAATGGTCGAGGCATTTGGGGATCTTGGGGAGTGGTGATCGGACACCTGAGGTTCCTCCCAATTCTCCAGATGCGAGGCCACATCTTGGGATGTGAAGGGAGAGCCAGAAAAACTTTCCAGATGGAGCAGGGACAGGGCCCCTATTCTGGAGCTCAGCAGGGGCAAAAGGAGCTCCTGTTGAGTTGGGCCGGACTCTCGGGCTTCCTCTCGAATGGGGACGGTTGGAGCGGGGAACTTCCTAGGTCACAACAAGGGAATGAAGGAGCCTTCCTAGGTCCAAGAGGGAAGGGTTGATATCCCAGGAGATGCTGCAGCGCACAAGGAACTCACCCTCCCTGCAGTGGAGAAGCTTCTGGTTTTTCTCGAGTTGTGGCGGGGTCCTCTGGAGTTACAACGGGGCCCCTAGGTCCCCGAACCTGTGGCCTCAGGAGAGGCCAATCTCCATGCGATTTGCCAGGCACCTGTGGGGATTCCTCCCAAGACCTGGACGTGTCCTCAGTCCTCGTCTGGTGCTGAGGCTGGAGCCTGTGCTTGCCTCGTCCATGCTGACATAGGTCTTGGGGTTCCCCTGGAGCCCCTACAGGGGAGTCAGGCTCATCTCGCCCAGGGACGTGCACAGGCACTTCCCTCCCGAAGTGCAGCAACTGTGTCCAGGTCCTTTTCGAGCAGATACAGGGAACAGTGGCTTGACCTCAAGGTACCCCAGGGTTATGATACGTGCCCGAGTGACGGAGTCGAGCCTCGGGGTGACAGTCTAGGCAGTGCAGGACAGTCATAATCATCTGAAGTGGACTAGGCATTTGTGGGTCTTGCGTAAATGTGACCCGACCAACGCCTGAGCCTTCTCTGCACTCTTCTGGTGTGAGTGCCTCCTCTTGAGATGCAAGGTGAGAGCCAGGAACACTTGCCCGATGGAGCAGGCAAAGGGCCCCTCATCTGGAGCTAAGCATGGGAAAATGGAGCTCCACTTGAGTGGTGGCAGGCGGTCCTCTCGAGTGGGGATTTTGTGGTGGGGAACTTCTTGGGTCACAGCAAGGGTGTGAAAGAGCATTTAGAGGTCCAAGAGGGAAGAAGTGATTTCCCCCTGGACACGGCAGTGGACAAGGGCCTCACTCCTCCTGCAAGGGTGAAGCTTCTGGTTTTGCTCCAGTTGCGGTGGGGTCATCTCGATTTGTGCGGGGATGACAGGGGTCCGCCCCTGTGGCCTCAGGATAAGCCAGTCTCCGTGTGAGGGGCAAGGCATATTGGGGGATTCCTCCCTAGTGGCGCCAAGTCCTCTGTCCCCTTCTGGTGCTGAAGCTGCAGCCTGAGATTGCCTCGACCATGCTGACTTTTGTATTGAGCTTCCTCTGGAGCCAGCAGAGGGGAATCAGGCCTCGTCTCGACTGGAGACGTACAGGGCCGCTTTCCTTCCCAACTGCAGTAAGAGTGTCCTGGTCCCTGTTCCAGCAGATACAGAGATCTGTGGCTTGGGCTCGAGGTACCCTAGGGCTCTCACACGTGACAGTGTGTCTTAGTTGTGCCTCGGGGTTACAGTCGAGGCAGTGCAGGGCAGTCACTTTCATCTGAATTGGACGAGGCATTTGGTGGTCTTGGGAAATGGTGGCCAACCTGGGAGACTCCTCCCGACTTTTCAGGTGTGATCACCTCCTCTTGGGATGCGAGGGAATCACCACGAAATCTTTCCTGATGGAGCAGGTAAATGGCTCCTCATCTGCAGCTCAGTCGGGGAAAACGGGGCTCCTCTTGAGCCTTGGTGGGACCCTTGGGGTTCCTCTCACGTGGGGATGGGTTGGGCGGGGGACTTCTGGGGTCACAGCAAGGGTGTGAATGAGCCTTTTGAGGTCCACGGGGGACACGTTGAATTCACCTGAGATGCCATTGCGGACAAGGGCCACACCACAACTGCAGGGGAGAAGCTTCCAGTTTTTCCTGAGTTGCGGCAGGGTCCTCACGAGTTACGACGGGGACCACAGGGACCCGCCCCAGTATCCTCAGGAGAGGACATTCTCATTGTGAGTTGCGAGGCACCTCTGGGGATTCCTCCCCAGTCATCGCCGGGTTCTCAATCCTCGTCTGGTGCTGAGGTCGAAGCCTAAGGATTCCTTGCTCATGCTTTCATAGGTGTTGAGGTTACACTGGAGACCCCACAGGGGAGTCAGGCCTCTTCTCGTCTGGAGAGTTGCACGGCCTCTTTCTTCCCCAACTGCAGCGGCAGTGTCCGGCTCCCCGTAAAGCAGACACAGGGATCTGTGGCTTGCCATAGAGGTACTCCAGTGCTGTCTCACGTGCCAGTGTGTTGGGAGTCGAGCATCGGTGTGACAATCGAGACAGTGCAGGGCAGTCACATTCATCTGGAGTGGACGAGGCATTTGGGGATCTTGGGGAGTGGTGGTCGGTCACCTGAGGCTCCTCCGGACTCTCCTGATGGGAGGCCACCTCTTGGGATTCGAGGGGAGCACCGGAAATCCTTTCCCGATGGAACAGGGAAAGGGCCCCTCATCTGGAGCTCAGCAGGGGAAAACAGGGCTCCTCTTGAGTCACGTCCTGACCCTCGTGGTTTGTCTCGAGTGGCGACGGTTTGGTCGGAGAGCTTCCTATGTCACACAAGGGTATTAAGGAGCCTTTCGTGGTCCAAGAGGCAAGGGGTGATTTCCCCTGAGATGCTGCAGCGGACAAGGGACTGACCCTCCCTTCAGGGGAAAAGCTTCTTCTCGAGTTGTGGCGGGGTCCTCTCGAGTTATGACAGGGACCCCATGGACCCGTCCCTGTGGCCTCTGGAGAGTCCAGTCTCCATGCGAGTTCCGAGGCACCTGTGGGGATTCCTCCCGAGATGTCGCCGGGTTCTCAGTCCTCGTCTGGTTCTGAGGCCGGAGCCTGTGCTTGACTAGATCATGCTGACATAGGTCTTGGGGTTCCCCTGGAGCCCCCATTGTGGAGTCAGGGTTCGTCTTGCCTGGGGACGTGCACAGCTGCTTTCCTCTCCAACTGCAGCAACAGTGTCTGGGTCCTTGTCGAGAGGATACAGGGACAGTGGCTTGACCTCTAGGTACCCCAGGGCTATCACACGTGCCAGTGTGCAGGAGTCGAGCATCGGGGTGACCTTCGAGGCAGTGCAGGACAGTCAGATTCATCTGGAGTGGACTAGGCATTTATGGGTCTTGCAGAAATGTGATCCGACGCCTGAGGCTTCTCACTCTCCTGGTGTGAGTGCGACCTCTTGGGATGTGAGAGGAGAGCCAGGAACCCTATCCCAATGGAGCAGGGAAATGGCCCCTCATCTGGAGCTGAGCATGGGAAAACTGAACTGCTCTTGAGTCACGGCGGGACCCTCGGCGGTCCTCTCGAGTGGGGACGTGTGGGACGAAGAACATCTTGGGTCACACCAAGGATGTGAAAGAGCATTTCAAGGTCCAAGAGGGAACGGGTGATTTCCCCCAGGACGCCACAGCAGAGAAGGGTCTCACTCCGCCTGCAAGCATGAAGCTTCTGGGTTTTCTAGAGTTGCGGTGGGGCCCTCTTGAGTTATGACGGAGACCACAGGGATCCGACCCTGTGGCCCCAGGATAGGCCAGTCTCCGTGTGAGGGGAGAGGCACATCTGGGGATTCCTCCCCAGTGGCACCATGTTCTCAGTTCCATTCTGGTGCTGAGTCCGGAGCCTAAGCTTTCCTCACCCATGCCTACGTAGGTCGTGGGGTTCCACTGGAAACCCCTCATGGTAGTCAGGCCTCATGTTGCCGATAGACGTACGGGGCTGCTTTACTTCAGGGTGCAGCAGCCGTGTCCGGCTCTCTCTCGAATGGACAACAGTATCTGTGGCTGGCACTCGACGTACCCCAGGGCTATCACACGTGCCAGTATGTCAGCAGTCGAGCTTTGGGCTGACAGTCGAGACAGTGCAGCCCAGTCAGGTTCATCTGCAGTGGACGAGGCATTTGGCTATCTTAGGGAGTGGTGGTTGGACACCTGAGGCTCCTCCCGACTCTCCTGAATGCGAGGCCACCTCTTTGGATGCGAGGAGAGTGCCTGAAAACCTTTCAGGATGGAGCAGGGAAAGGGCAACTCATCTGGAGCTCAGCAGGAAAAAAAGGGGCTCCTCTTGCGTTGCGGCGGAACCATCGAGGTTCCTCACGAGTGGGGACGGTTGGGGCGGGGAACTTCCTTGTTCACAACAAGGGTATGAAGGAGCCTTTCGAGGTCCAAGATGGAAAGGGTGATTTCCCCTGAGATGCTGCAGAGGACAAGGGACTTGCAGTGGAGAAGCTTCTGGTTTTTCTCGAGTTGCAGTGAGGACCTCTGGAGTTACGACGGGGACCCCAGGGACCTGCTTCTGTGGCCTCAGGAGAGGCCAGTCTCCATGCAAGTTTCGAGGCACCTGTGGGGACTCCTCCCGAGACCTTGCCGGGTCCTCAGTCCTCGTCTGGTGCTGAGGGTGGAGCCTGTGCTTGCCTCGACCATGCTGACATACATCTTGGGGTTCCCTGGAGCCCCCATAGGGGTGTCAGGCCTCATCTCGCCTGAGGACGTGCACAGCCGCTTTCCTCCCCAACTGCAGCAACAGTGTCCGGGTCCCTGTTCTGCGGATACAGGGATCAGTGGCTTGACCTCGAGGTAACCCAGGGCTATCACAAGTGCCTGTGTGCCAGAGTAGAGCCTCGGGGTGACCTTCGAGGCAGTGCAGGACAGTCAGATTCATCTGGAGTGGACTAGGCATTTGGGACTCTTGAGGAAATGTGACCCGACGCTTGCGGCTTCTCTGCACTCTCCTGTTGTGAGTGCCTCCTCTTGGGATTCGAGGGGAGAACTGGGAATTCTTTCCCGTTGGAGCAAGAAAAGGGCCCCTCATCTGGACTGAGCAAGGGAAAATGGAGCTCCTCTTGAGTCGGGGCGGGACCCTCAGCGGGCCTCTCGAGTGGGAACGTGTGGGTCAGGGAACTTCTATTTCACAGCAAGGGTGTGAAAGAGCATTTCGAGTTCCAAGAGGGAACGGGTGATTTCCCCCGTGTCACCACAGCGGACAAGGGCCTCACTTCGCCTGCAAGGATGAAGCTTCTGGTTTTTCTCGAGTTGCGGCGGGGTCCTCTTGAATTATGATGGGGACCACAGGGATCCAACCCTGTGGGCCCCAGGATAGGCCAGTCTTTGTGCCAGGGGCGAGGCACATCTGGGGATTCCTCCCCAGGGGCGCCAAGTCCTCAGTCCCCTTCTGGTGCAGAGGCTGCAGCCTAAGATTGCCTCACCCGTGCTGATATTTGTATTGGGCTTCCCCTGGAGCCCACAGAGGGGAGTCAGGTCTCGTCTTGACTAGAGATGTGCACGGCCGCTTTCCTTCCCAACTGCAGTAACAGTGTCCGGGTCCCTTTCGAGCGGATACAGGGATCTTTGGCTTGCGCTCGAGGTACCCTAGGGTTGTCACACGTGCTAGTGTGCCAGAGTCGAGCCTCGGGGTTCCAGTCGAGGCAGTGCAGGGCAGTCAGGTTCATCTGAAATGGACGAGGCATTTGGGGTTTGGGGGGAATGGTGGCCCAATCTGTGAGACTCCTCCCGACTTTCCAGGTGCCAGCCCCTCCTCTTGGGATGCGAAGGGAACACCTCAAAACCTTTCCCAGTGAAGCAGGGAAAGGGCCCCTCATCTGGAGCTCAGCAGGGGAAAACGGGGCTCGTCTTTGTGGGGCCCTCAATGGGAAACCTCTGAGGGAAAAACAAAGGGTCTATCTTGACAGTTGTAGAGAGCTGGAAACAGTTGAAAACTAAGATGAGGCCTGGGGGAAGTGATACGTGCGGGGTCTGTGTTTGTCAGTTTTTTAATTTGGTCTCTTGATTTCCAAGCACGTGAGGATTTGACCTTTAACATGATTGGTGCAACTGATGGCACATAATGATTTGACCTTTAATGTGATTGGTGCAACTATGGAAAGTCCCTCCTAAAACACCCCCTGCTTGCCTTTATAAGCTGGGAGTTTGCAGCAATAAAGTGGAACTGCTTCAAGGGAACCCCTGTCGTGTCTGATTGTCACTCACTCGTGGAGCGGCTGGGTTGTCGGACAGCAGGCTCACCTGTCCTCGAGACCCTTCGGCTTTGCTGAGGGAAGTTCCATTGCCTCCACTCTTTCTACGGAGGGCCCCCCAGTAGAAACTGGCGCCCAACGTGGGGCATGAAGCGGACAGACGGAGGTGGTGTCACTGTGCATCTCTCAAAGTGGAGCATCGGAGGACCCTAGGGTGCTCACAGTGCAAAGCTCCCTTTAGAGGAGTATTGCCCAAGGTAATCCGGATTTCGAGGTGGGTCCCCCTCCTTTATGAGGGAAGTGTCAAAACTCTCTTATTTTCCTTCTCCTCTTCTTTCCTGATTTGTCCTTAATTCTTTTTTTTCTGGAGTTTCAGTGAACAGGTGAACGGTTGTGGAGGCAACCGATAAGTCCTGGCTAGGACCACTCTCTGGCAGACTTTGAAGGCCCCACAACAGGTAAGCCTCAGTAACTAGAGCCGACCGGGTGAAACTCCCCTTTAATCTTTCTTAACTGAGGACGTGGCCTAGAATCTTCTCTGTGGGCATGGGTCAGGCACTTAAAGGCCATTAGGGCACCTGCCACTTGAAGACTCCCATGACAGGATAAAGGAGTCACCGAATGGGCTAGAAACCTCTAGGGTGCATGCCCCCAGCAAGNTCTGTGGGCATGGGTCAGGCACTTAAAGGCCATTAGGGCACCTGCCACTTGAAGACTCCCATGACAGGATAAAGGAGTCACCGAATGGGCTAGAAACCTCTAGGGTGCATGCCCCCAGCAAGAAAACTTCCGTGCAACAACACAGGCACATAAACAGTTCAAAAGCACACCATAAGCCTAACTTTCTGGCCGCCTCCACTCCCGGTAGGATTTTTGGTGGTTGTCCTCAGTGACTTTTCTTTCTATTCTCTCTGGGTAGCATGGGAAATAGCAT
>SJYW01001392.1:0-10000 GCA_006410735.1 Raphicerus campestris
AATGATGTATGCCAATTTAGCCTAAGCTGGGTCAGTTCTTTTTCCTAGTCTTGCCCTGGAATAAGCACTTTGTTTTTAAGTAATGCTGGGCCAATTCAATCTCCTAGTGGCTTTCTAGTGGTGTTGAAAAAAGAATCTCATTTATAGAATTTGAAAGTTAAAAATAATACTGATAGGCATTCACTGGCTTAATAATCCGCCCCCAAAGCAAATTAGTCAGCAGGTATTAAACTTGTTACTTGTCATTAAAGTTTTAATTTCCTTAACATAGTTACATAGAACATCAATATTAACTTCTAATTTTAATACTTAGCTAGATGTATGCTTTATTAGGTTTTCTTATTAATGCTTTCTATATTGTAGTTTAATCTTCCACAAGGTCCTCTCTCTATTTTGATTCTAATTGCTTCTGACACCTCTTTACCTGTCATACCTATTGAAAGAGCTTCCCAGGTGGCTCAGTGGTGAAGAATCTGTTTGCCGATGACGGAGGCGTGGGTTCAATCCCTGAATCAGGAAGATCCCTTGGAGAAAGAAATGGCAACCCATTCCAGTATTCTTGCCTGGGAAATCCCATGGACAGAGGAGCCTGGCAGACTACAGTCCATGGGGTTACAGAGTCGGACATGACTGAGTGTGTATGTGTGCCTATTGTAACCAGGAATGGCTTGAATGTGATAGGCATCCAATATGCTTGCTGGGTCCACTGATAAGCATATGCAGAGAAACAAGTTGTATATTCAGAATATCTTTTTCCTGCCACCAGAGATTGTTTCCTAGTCATTTTGTTTGAGCAGCTTGTGAAAATCTTGGCGTATATGGTAGGATAACAGAAATAGGAAAGTGTAAACCCTGGGACGCTCTCTTGTGGAGTTTTAAAAACTTACCAAAAACATTCTTTTATGGGGAAAAAAAAAGTAGAAACTAATTTTCATTCCATCCTCTAGGGCAGAGTTTCTCAACCTCGGAAAAATTGCCCTTCGGTCCAGATCATTCCTGGTTGTGGAGGGTGGTCTGTGCGCCATAGGAATTTATCTGTGAGATGCCAGTAGCGGATGTGACAACCACAAGTGTTTGTTGACATTGGCACATGTCCTCTGGAGGGGGGGCGGGGAGTTTCGAGGGAGTCACCTCACTGGAGAACCACTGTTCAAGAGTGATGTCCACACTGGGAATGTCTTTGATACAAAGGGTCAGTTGAAAGCACAGAGATCCTTGGTGCCACATTGTGTTGCTGATATTTGAGGAAAGTGCTCCCAGTCTTCATGAATCCCAGTCGTGGGGCAGAATGAACCCCCAAAGTGTAGCTGCCCTCTTTCCTTCTTTCATCTCAAGGGGGCGCTGTCGAGGGCTCCAGACCAAACCCAATGTTCTAGGTGTTGTCGAAGCTGCTTTCCCAGACTCCCTTGATTGCAGAACCTCTGGCTTGTTCCAGAACAGGCTGCTTTTTCCATACTTATGTTGGGTGACTGGACTGGGGCTCATCTCTAGGAAAATATCTTGAAATTTTATTTTCTTTTGTCACAGAGGCATCAGAAATAGAAACAAAGCTGTTAAGAGTGCTTATGACATTCTGGAGTTCCTTTCTCTCTGCTTGTCAAATGTGACTTTTTTTCTCTCTGGTCCCCAAGTTCTATACTGGCGAGATGAGGGTTTAACCATTGGGCAGGGTTGACACCACTCACTCATCCATAGGACACTTGAACAGACCATTTCTCAGTAGTCAAGTCTGCCCAGCCTCTGGACTGGGGGTCGGGGAGGAAGTGTCAGGTGTGCAGCTGAAAGTCTGAAGAGCTGCCAATCAAGAGAACATTTGCAGAGGTTCCCCACTGACCCAGATACTCTGCTATCTTGAAAGTTTTATCTTCTAAGAGAATGTTGGCTAACAGCTTTCCTTTTATTCTTGTTTCTGTTTTGAAAGAATAACAAATACACTTAATTCTTCACCAAATCTTCAGCAAATGCCTTTTAATCCAACACAATGGTAGTTGTTTTAAGAAAGCTGGCAAAGAAGGACGGAGGCAGTTTTCTATTTTTCTGTCTGGGCTTTTCCCCTTGTACAGAAGCACTTGATCACATTTAATCTTGGCGTGCACTAACCACATTAACTTTGTTTGCATAGAACTGATATCAGTGCCTTTCCCTCTTTTAGTTTTTTTTTTTTCNATTTTCATTCCATCCTCTAGGGCAGAGTTTCTCAACCTCGGAAAAATTGCCCTTCGGTCCAGATCATTCCTGGTTGTGGAGGGTGGTCTGTGCGCCATAGGAATTTATCTGTGAGATGCCAGTAGCGGATGTGACAACCACAAGTGTTTGTTGACATTGGCACATGTCCTCTGGAGGGGGGGCGGGGAGTTTCGAGGGAGTCACCTCACTGGAGAACCACTGTTCAAGAGTGATGTCCACACTGGGAATGTCTTTGATACAAAGGGTCAGTTGAAAGCACAGAGATCCTTGGTGCCACATTGTGTTGCTGATATTTGAGGAAAGTGCTCCCAGTCTTCATGAATCCCAGTCGTGGGGCAGAATGAACCCCCAAAGTGTAGCTGCCCTCTTTCCTTCTTTCATCTCAAGGGGGCGCTGTCGAGGGCTCCAGACCAAACCCAATGTTCTAGGTGTTGTCGAAGCTGCTTTCCCAGACTCCCTTGATTGCAGAACCTCTGGCTTGTTCCAGAACAGGCTGCTTTTTCCATACTTATGTTGGGTGACTGGACTGGGGCTCATCTCTAGGAAAATATCTTGAAATTTTATTTTCTTTTGTCACAGAGGCATCAGAAATAGAAACAAAGCTGTTAAGAGTGCTTATGACATTCTGGAGTTCCTTTCTCTCTGCTTGTCAAATGTGACTTTTTTTCTCTCTGGTCCCCAAGTTCTATACTGGCGAGATGAGGGTTTAACCATTGGGCAGGGTTGACACCACTCACTCATCCATAGGACACTTGAACAGACCATTTCTCAGTAGTCAAGTCTGCCCAGCCTCTGGACTGGGGGTCGGGGAGGAAGTGTCAGGTGTGCAGCTGAAAGTCTGAAGAGCTGCCAATCAAGAGAACATTTGCAGAGGTTCCCCACTGACCCAGATACTCTGCTATCTTGAAAGTTTTATCTTCTAAGAGAATGTTGGCTAACAGCTTTCCTTTTATTCTTGTTTCTGTTTTGAAAGAATAACAAATACACTTAATTCTTCACCAAATCTTCAGCAAATGCCTTTTAATCCAACACAATGGTAGTTGTTTTAAGAAAGCTGGCAAAGAAGGACGGAGGCAGTTTTCTATTTTTCTGTCTGGGCTTTTCCCCTTGTACAGAAGCACTTGATCACATTTAATCTTGGCGTGCACTAACCACATTAACTTTGTTTGCATAGAACTGATATCAGTGCCTTTCCCTCTTTTAGTTTTTTTTTTTTCATCTCCCCAGAAAGCCTTACAATTTAAATAGCAGGTTAAAATACATGCACATACACTCAGGAGATTAATAAATATTGTGTATCTTTGCTCACTGTAACTTCTGGGACTTGATTCCACACCCAAGCTGTGTTTGTTGAAGGAAGAAATGATTTGTCAAAGCACTGTGTATACAAGAAAAGAAAAAGCTCAGGAAAATATCTGAATAAAATGATACCTTGCAGAGGCTGGAGATTGGCTGCTAGATGCAAAATGACTGTGATCTTCTCTGCCTAGCAAAGGTGGTGAGAATTCTATTCTCTGAAGATCAGGACAATCTAGAGATGGGTCATCTATGTTACCAAAAGGATGGGTCCTCTGCACATCTCAGGTGGGGCTTCCTCTGGTTTTTGTTAGCCCTTTAAGACAGAATTTATGAACAAGCTCCCTGGTGCATCTGCAGCTCTGAGCTTAGTCTTCTCATCTCCCCGATTCACCCCGTTCCTTTTCAATGCATCATTATTGTGAAAATGGTTTAGGTTTAGGGAAAAGGTGAGCAGATAATGCTGGGCTCTGGTCTAACCTTCACCCAGTTTCCTCTGGTATCAGCATATATTACATGACTTTGGAACTTTTACCCCATTTTCAGAGTTCATTTCCCTTTCCACGCCAAAGGAAACCACAGACTTGCTTTCTGATCACAGTAATGTCGCGAATAAATAAGATACTTAGTATTTCATCAGTTGGTTAATCATTTCCAACTGGAGTTTTCTCTGCATCATTTTAAGAAGTAAAATTCTGTATTCAAGTTTATTCTCGTATGGGCAAACTGGAATACACCAAGGAGATGATTTTCTTAAAGAAGAGCAAGTAGGAATTAGACCAAACCTTATCTTCCTCTCCGCTTTTATTGCTGTTCAGTCACTCAGTCGTGTCTGACTCTTTTGTGACCCCAGGACTGTAGCCCGCCAGGCTCCCCTGTCCATGGAATTTCCCAGGTAGGAATACTGAAGTGGGTTGCCATTTCCTTCTCCAGAGGATCTTCCCGACCCAGGGATTGAACCCACATCTCTTGGGTCTCCTGCATGGTCAGGGGGATACTTTACCACTGAGCCACTGGGAAGCCATCTAGAATCACACTGATGGATTAAGTCATGTCTACTTTCTGAAAACTCTTCAGTGATTTTTTTTTTTCAGTGTGTGTGTGTGTTAGTCAGTCGTGTCCGACTCTTTGTGACCCCATAGACTACAGACTGCCAGGCTCCTCTGTCCGTGGGATTCTCCAGGCAAGAATACTGGAGTGGGTTGCCATGCCCTCCTCCAGGGGATCTTCCCAACCCAGGGATTGAACCCGCTTCTCTTAACATTTCCTGCATTGGCGGGCGGGTTCTTTATCACTAACGCCACCTGGGAAGCCCAATGTCTAGTACATAGTAATTATAAATAATATTAGTTTATCATAATCTATTTCTTGATGTGAAAGTATAAGTCATGAAGCCTCTAGAAAACCCTGGGTGGCAGATTTATTCAGCTAGTAAAGTGATTACAAGGAATTAGAAAGGACTGACCTGGCAAAGTCCTCTCTGCTGTAATTAGACTCTGAGAAAGTCATGCATGTCTCTTGGTTGTCGTCTTCTTTTTGGCCCTGAGACATGTGGGATCTTAGTTCCCATCCATGGGTTGGACCTGGGCACACTGCAACGGAAATGCGGAGGCTGAAACCCTGGGCCACCAGGGAAGTCCCTTTTTGTCATCTTGAAGCTGCTGAAAAAAGGGCAGAGGCGAGAGATGGCCGTTGTCAAAGAATTCTCTTTCACCACGTGATACTGCGTCTTAAGACAAGGAGAGAAAAGTTCTCAGGAAGCACTTGGGTCGTGAGCATGCTCCATTTCACCATGAGGTCCTTCTCTGTCTCAGATCCAGGTCCTGTGTGTCAGAGACCTGGGGGTGGGATTTGCCAGCTTGTTCATACTTTGGGCAGATGCATTGTTCCTCCCCTTTCTCTCCTCTTCTTCCACCTTTCCACTTCTCAGCACTTCCCTCTGAAAGACCTTGTTTGTATGTCTAAGTGAAGAACTCTAGGTGAAATAAGAGAATGCCGCTAGGGAGGAAAGATGGAATTATGGATATCCAGTGGCCTCAGATTTTCTCCATAACTGCTTGAAAATAGTGAAAGTGAAGTTGCTCAGTCATGTCTGACTCTTTGTGACCCCATGGACTGTAGTCTACCAGGCTCCTCTGTCCATGGAATTTTCCAGGCAAGAGTACTGGAGTGGGTTGCCATTTTCTTCTCTGGGGGATCTTTCCTGACCCAGGGATCAAACCTGGATCTCCTGCATTGCAGGCAGATGCTTTACCATCTGAGCCACCAGGAAAGCCCCCATAACTGCCTGACTGTAGTTAATAAAATGTTTGTCTCTTCTAATCCTGGAGAGGAGGCTTAAATCAATAGGAATAGTTTATGGAAATCAACCTTGTGGTCCCTCGTCACAAACTGTCTCATCCAGGAGAAGAGCAGAACCAGTGTTCTGTAGAGCATGCTTCTCAGAGGAAAATAAAACAGAAATCTCAACTTGCCATTCCTTTCAAGGAGCTTTCATTGAATAAATTTTGACAGAACATTCTCATTTCACATTGTATCATGAAATTATCACACCCATCTCATATCCTATAGAAATCCATACAAAAACAGAAGGTACGCTAGCAAACTTTTGCTCAACTCAAAATGAGATAGCATCACCAACTAGATGGACATGAGTTTGAGCAAACTCTGAGAGATAGTGAAAGACTGGGAAGCCTGGTGTGCTGCAGTCTAGGGGGCTGCAAAGAGTCGGACATGACTTGATGACTGAACGACAACAACAAAATGAGATAGAGGATTGGGTACGAACTTGTGAATTAAGGCTGTTAACTGAGAAAGAGTTTCGTTTCTAAAGTAGGCTTTTACCCTAATAGAGATCCTGTCCATAAAATCAGTGAGGTTTTGGCTACTATGTGGTATACAGTAGCCATAAATGAATTACCCTAAAGGATCCAATTGATCTTGACCTGGGTGACAAGTACTGTTTCTCTGCCAGCTCTCTAGTTTAGTGTCTGCTATATAAGTTCAGGGCCACGAGCAAATGTTAATTCTCTATTTTAGGTTTTCATGGGGTTCCCCAGTGCCTCTCCTCTTCAAGATCTCTGTGATTTCCAATGTCTAGCCCAACCCTGGCCGCCACGGTCATCTCATTCAGTTCATGGTGACTGTCATCTCACCACAGTTTGAATACTGGTGTGACTGGCTGGCCTGGGATAACATGCAAGTGTTGTAACACTCGTCGAGGCTCAGGTCTCGGCTTGCTCGGTGGTGGGTAGTGGGGTTGCTTCACACAGCTCTTCAGTTCAAAGCAAAGGCAGGAGGGAGTGGAGATTGTAGATCATAGATCACAGAGCAGATGCTCACCCAGAAATGCCAGGGCTCCTCCGTCGCAGAGCAGACTTGCAGGCACACGAATTACCCACGCAGCTCACCAACATGTGCGCAGGGAAAGTTGTTCCAGCAGAACAACTGCAGGAACCCATCCAACTAATAAGAAGCTTATAACTCTTTGGCAATTTGTTTGGCTCGGGAGTTACTGCAAAGTCAGAAAGGTATTGGGCCCCGGGATATTGGCAAGGTGACTGGGAGTCTCCCACTGTGAAAAGAAAGCTTTGCCAATGGGCTTTTTTTTTTTTCTTCAAGTGTTCAGCGTTGAGTTTTTCAGGCCAAAGACTTCTGGAAAAAGTCACATTAATCACATCGGCAGTTAATGGGACTGGTGGCTGCACAAACTCCCCCATTCAAAAATGTGCTACGAAGATCCTTCAGTTTAGATGATCTGATTCATTCATTCATCTACTCATTCAACAAAGGCTTATGGAAGTCTTACCACGAGTCAGGAGCCACTGCAAGTATCAGAAGACAGACCCCTCTTCCAGATCACTGACCTCACATCCTGCATTACCCCCTTCCTATGTCCTCAGGTCCCTTATTGCTTTTCTTTCTTTTTTTAATGTGAACCATTTTTAAAGTCTTTATTGAATTTCAATACTGCTTCTGTTTCACATTTTTTTTTTGTCCTAAATGCATGTGGAATCTTAGCTTGCCGACCAGGGATTGAACCTGCACCCTCCCCGGCATAGGAAAGAGAAAGTGAAAGTTGCTCAGTCGTGTCCGACTCTGCGACCCCATGGACTATACAGTTCGTGGAATTCTCCAGGCCAGAATACTGGAGTGGGCAGCCTTTCCCTTTTCCAACGGATCTTCTCTACCCAGGAGTTGAACTGGGGTCTCCTGCATTGCAGGCGATTCTTTACAAACTGAGCTATCAGGGAAGCCTCCTATATAGGAAGGTGAAGTCTTAAATCCCTGGACTACCACGGGTCCTTTTGTTGCTTTTCTTAAATGTTGATTCTAGAGTTCTGATGTAAAAGAAGAGTATAGGGAAAATCCTCACAAGGAGAAAGAAGTTGAAAGTCCTTCTGGTTTATTTACTTATTTATTTAAAACATGGGCTTCCCTGGTGGCTCAGATGATAAAAGAGTCTGCCTGCCATGTGGAGACACAGGTTTGATCCCTGGGTCGGGAAGATCCCCTGGAGAAAGGAATGGCTACCCACTCCAGTATTCCTGCCTGGAGAATTCCATGAACAGAGGAGCCTGGTGGGCTACAGTCCTTGGGGTTGCAAAAAGTCAGACACAACTGAGCAACTAAAACTTTCACTTTAAAAAATATAAGTACCTGTTATATGCAACGTTCTCCAGAAATAGGTGATCGGGACAGACTTTCTATAAAGGAAAATTTTGCTTATCCACACTTCAGATAATAAACTTTCTTACGCAAAATGTCTGGGACTTTACAGAAAAAGTAATTGACTGTTGTCTATATACCAAGAAAACTCACCTTCCCTTTCTTGTGGATCTGGGAAGCTGGATGAACTCTGACCTAGGAGTGGTCCCCAGGGATCAAACACTCTCCAAGCTCCTTATTCTGCCCTCTCTTTATCGTCTCTTTCTAACTACTAGCTGGGTCCTGGCGATTCTATCTTCATCATGTGTTCCTTATGTATCTTTCTTTTCTTTCTTTTTCAACCTGCTATTGCTTCACTCCAGAACACTTTGTGACTCTTGCATAAATATCATTCCAATGGCATTCAGGTCAAAGATCTCCTTTTTCCCAGTCTCTCCCTGCTCCTATCACTTTCCACATGGCAGTCACACTTACCTGCTGTTTCTATTTGTCCTCTCCTTAAAAGTGACACCATTTCTCTTACCTCTTAGATGAAGCATCTGTTTCCAAATAAGGTGTCAAACGTCACATCCCAAACAAGCAAAGTTGTTAAGAGTATGGACTGAGGAATCTGAAATGACCAGTGTTAAAAATCCCAGCTTGGCCAGTTAAGCCTCAGTTTTCTCATCTGAAACATGGGGATGATTCTCATACCTCTGCTGGCAGTAACGGGTAGACTAGGATGGGGGTCCCCAAACTCTGGGGTCTAATACCTAATGATCTGAGGTAGAGCTGGTGTGATAATAATAGAAATAAAATGCACAATAAATGTAATGTGCTGAATCATCCCCAAAACATCACCCCTACCCCGGGTCCATGGAAAAATTGTCTTCCACAAACCTGGTCCCTGGTGGCAAAAGGGTTGGGGACTGCTGTACTATGATATTTGAATTCTTGGCACACTAGGCACTCAACAAGTAATATTTATAATAATATATATATTTATATCTATTATATTAATATGATAACAAGTATTATTAAATTTCCTTGCTCCACTCAGATTCAGCTTATCATTTCCTGAAATGCCTTCCCCCCACATTTTCTCATGTAGTATGTTCTGTGTAGAATGCCCTTTCTCTCTCTGCCCTTTGATAGTCTTTTATGATGGAAGTTTGTATGTCATGAAGTCTTTTTCTGATTCTTCTGAAAACAAACATTTTCCTCCCTTTCATTAACGCCTTGTCCACCCCTCTCGCTGCCCCCCATTTTGTGTCTGGGATTCTGGCCAGAGCTTCTCCATCTTTCTCTTTGCCCTTTCTCCTCCGTCAGGCTATGGGCTCCTCGNACATTTTCCTCCCTTTCATTAATGCCTTGTCCACCCCTCTCGCTGCCCCCCATTTTGTGTCTGGGATTCTGGCCAGAGCTTCTCCATCTTTCTCTTTGCCCTTTCTCCTCCGTCAGGCTATGGGCTCCTCGGCTGCAGCGAGAATTTACTCTGCTTTCTCCTCCTGCATGTAGTCTTCAGGGAGGTCTCTGGGCCCTGGTCAGAGGTGGATGTGGACTCTCGTCTTCGGGGAAAGCCAGGGTTTGAGGGCACAGCTCCCCATCTTGGGGCCCTGCTGTGCAGCTCGGCTCTCTGCGGCATTGGCTTGCGTAGCTCCCCAGTCCCACGAAGCCCCAGTCCCCTCACAAGCCTTCTGCTCATGGATGTTCCTGGCTTTCAGGATTTCTTGTATTTATTCATGAAATTACTGAATTTTAGTGCTGCAAGAAGTCTGGGAGAGACATAGAAAGCGACCTGAGCTTCTGCTGAGGTGTCCTGTTCCTTGAGAAATGATCCCTAAACTCACCCTGGGTGGATGAGTCATCA
>SJYW01001394.1:0-30436 GCA_006410735.1 Raphicerus campestris
CACTGGCTCGACTGTAACACCGAGTCTCGACTCTCGACACACAGGCACGTGTGACAGCACTGGGGTACCACCAGGGCAAGCCACAGATTCCAGTGTCGGCTCGACAGGGAGCCAGACACTTCCCTGCAGCTGGGGAGTAGAGCGGCAGTGAACGTCTCCATGCGAGACGAGGCCTTACTCCCCTGTGGTGGCTCCAGGGGAAACCAAAGACCTATGTTAGCAAGGGCGAGGCAAGCTCAGGCTCCGGCCTCAGCACCAGATGAGGACTGAGGACCCAGCGACGACTGGGGAGGAATCCTCAGAGTCGCCTGGCACCTCGCGTGGAGACTGGACTAGCTTGAGGCCACAGGGGCGCGTCCCTGGGGTCCCCATCATAACTCGAGAGGACACCGCCGCAACTGGAGAAAAACCAGAAGCTTCTCCCCTGAAGGCGAGGTGAGGCCCTTGTCCTCTGCAGCATCTTGAGGAAAATCACCCCTTCCATTTTGGACCTTGAAAGGCTCCTTCACACCCTTGCTGTGACTCAAGAAGTTCCCCGCCCCACCTGTCCCCACTCAAGAGGAACACCCCAAGGTTCCTGCTGTGACACAGGAGGAGCCCCTTTTTTCCCTGCTCAGCTCCAGATGAGGGGCCCTTTCCATGATTCGTCTGCTGCTGCAGATGGGGATGAAAGTGTCCGTGCATGCCTCCAGGCAAGACGAGGCCTGACACTCATGTGGGGTTCCTGGGGAACCTCAAGGCTTACGTCAGCATGGGCGAGGAAACTCAGGCTCCAGCCTCAGCATCAGATGAGGACTGAGGGCTAGGCGACAACTGGGGAAGAATCCCCAGAGGCTCCTAGCAAATCTCAAGGAAACTGGCCTCTCCTAAGGCCACAGGGGTGTGTCTCTGGGGTGCCCGTTGTAACTTGAGAGGACCCTGCCGCAACTCGAGAAAAACCAGACGCTTCTAATATGCAGGTGAGGTGTGGCCCTTTTTCGCTATGGCATCGTAGGGAAATCACACCTTCCCTCTTGGACCTCGAAAGGCTCCTTCACACCCTTGCTGTGATGCAAGAAGTTCCCCGTCCCACCCGTCCCCACTCGAGAGGAACACCGAGGGTCCCGCCGCCACTCAAGAGGAGCCCCGTTTCCCCCTACTCCCCTCCAGATGAGGATCCCTTTCCTTGCTCTGTCAGGAAAGATTTCTCTGCGCTCCCCTTGCATCCCAAGATGAGGCGCTCACAACCAGGAGAGTTGGGAAGAGCCTCAGGAGTGGGGCCACCATTCTCCAAGACCACAAATGTATTGTCCACTGCAGATGGACCTACTGCCCTCCACTGCCTCGACTGTCACCCCTAGGCTCGACTCCCGACACACTGGCACATTTGACAGCACTGGTTTACCTCGATGGCTAGCCACATTTCCCTATGTCTACTCAACAGGAAGCCGGACACTTCTGCTGCAGCTGGGAGGAAAGCCGGCATGCACGTCTCCAGGTGAGACGAGGCGTGACTCCCCTGTGGGGGCTCCAGGGGAATCCCACGACCTGTCAGAAATGGCGAGGCAACTCAGGCTCCTGCCTCAGCACAAGTCGAGGACTGAGGACCCGGCGACAACTGGGGAGGAATCCACAGAGGCGCCTCACAATTAGCATGGAGAATGGCCTCTCCTGATGCTACAGGGGCGGGTCCCTGTGGTCCCTGTCATAACTCTAGAGGACCACACCAAAACTAGAGAAAAACCAGAAGCTTCTCCCCTGCAGGCGGGTGAGGCCTCTGTCCACTGAGACGTCTCGGGGATATCACCCTTTCCCTCTTGGACCTCAGGAGAGGCCATTCTACATTCCCAGTCATCGCCAGGTCTTCAGTCCTCGTCTGTTGCTGAGGCAGGAGCCTGAGCTTGACTCGCCCATGCTGACATAGGTCTTGAGGTTCCCCTGGAGCCCCTACAGGGGAGAAAGGCCTCATCTTGCCTGGAGACATGCACAGCCGCTTTCCTCCCCAGCTGCAGCAGCAGTGTCCAGCTCCCCATAGAGCGGACTCAGGGAAATGTGGCTAGACATCGAGGTAAACCAGCGCTGTCAAACGTGCCAGTTTGTTGGGAGTCGAGCCTCGGAGTGACAGTCGAGGCAGTTTAGGGCAGTCAGGTTCATCTGGAGTGGACGTGGAGTTTGGGAGTCCTGGGGAATGGTGGACCGAACCCTTAGGCTCCTTCTGACTCTCCTGGTGCGAGTGCCTCCTCTTGGGATGTGAGGAAAGCGCTGGGAACCCTTTCCTGAAGGTTCAGAGAAAGGGCCCCTCATCTGGAGCTGGGCAGGGGAAAACAGGGCTCCTCTTGAGTCGCGGCGGGACCCTCGGGGTTCCTCTCAAGTGGGGATGGGTGGGGCGGGGAACTTCTTGTGTTACAGCAAGGGTGTGAAGGAGCCTTTTGAGGTCCAAGAGGGAAGGGGTGATTTCCCTCGGGATGCCGTGGCTGACAAGGGCCTCACCACACCTGAAGGAGAGAAACTTCTGGTTTTTCTCCAGTTGCGGTGGAGTCCTCTCGAGTTATGAAAGGAACACCATGGACCCTTCCGTGTAGCCTCAGAAGAGGACAATCTCCTTGCAAGTTGCGAGGCGCCTCTGGGGATTCCACCCCAATCGTCGCCGGGTCCTCAGTTCTCGTCAGGTACTGAGGCTGGAGCCTGAGCTTGCCTCGCCTGTGCTGACATAGGGCTTGGGGATTCCCTGGAGCCCGCACAGAGGAGTCAGGCCTCATCTCGCCTGGAGATGTACATGGTCGCTTTCTTCCACAGCTACAGCAGCAGTGTACGGCTCTCCGGCGAGCAGACACAGGAATCTGTGGCTTGCCCTCATGGTACTCCAGGGCTGTCACACTTGCCAGTGTGTCGGGAGTCGGGCCTCGGTGTTACAGTCGAGGCAGTGCAGGGCAGTCAGGTGCATCTGTAGTGGATGAGGCATTTCGGGGTCTTGGGGAATGGTGGTCCAATCCCTGACGCTCCTCCCGACTCTCCTGGGGTGAGCACCTCCTCTTGGGATTCGAGGGGAGCACCGGGAACATTTTGCCAATGGAGCAGGGTAAGGGCCCCTCACCTGGAACTGAGCAGGGGAAAATGGGGCTCCTCTTGAGTTGCGGCGGGACCCTCAGGGTTCCTCTCAAGTGGGCACGGGTGGGGCAGTGAACTTCTAGGGCCACCAAAGGGTGTGAAGGAGCCTTTCGAGTTCCATAAGGAAGGGGTGATTTCCCCCAAGATGCCGCAGCGGACAAGGGCCTCACCCCACCTGCAAGGGAGAAGCTTCTAGTTTTTCTCGAGTTGCTGCGTGGTCCTCTCGAGTTACGACTGGGACCCCAGGAACCCTCCCCTGTGGCCTCAGGAGAGGCCGGTCTCATGCGAGTTGCCAGTCACCTGTGGGGATCCCTTCCCAGTCGTCTTTGTTTCCTCAGTGGCAGTCGGGTCCTGAGGCCGGAGCCTGAGCTTGTCTCGCACTGGCTGATATAGGTCTTGGGGTTCCGCTGGAGCCCCCACAGGGCAATCAGGCTTCGTCTTGCCTGGGGACGTGCACGGCCGCTTTCCTCCCCAGCTGCAGCAGCAATGTCCGGCTCCCCATCGAGCGGACACAGGGATCTGTGTTTTGCCCTCAAGGTACCCCAGGGCTGTCACACATGCCAGAGTTTTGAGAGTCGAGCCTCGAGGTGACAGTCGAGGCAGTGCAGGGCAGTCAGTTGCATCTGGAGTGGACGACGCATTTGGGTGTCTTGGGGAATGGTGGCCTGAACCCTGAGTCTCTTCCCGACTCTCCTGGTGCGAGCACCTCCTCTTTGGATGCAAGGGAAGCACCGAGAACCCTTTCACTACGGAGCAGGGAAAGGGCCCCTCATCTGGAGCTGAGCAGGGGAAAATGGGGCTCCTCTTGAGTCGCTGCTGCACGCTCAGGGTTCCTCTCAAGTGGGGACGGATGGGGCCGGTTACTTCTTGGGTCACAGCAAGGGTGTGAAGGAGACTTTCGAGGTCCAAGAGGGAAGGGGTGATTTCCCCGAAACGCCGCAGCAGGCAAGGACCTCACACAGCCTTCAGGGGAGATGCTTCTGGTTTTCTTCCAGTTGTGGAGGGGTCCTCTCGAGTTAAGATGGAGACCCCAGGGACCCGCACCTGTGGCCTCAGGAGAGGTCAGTCTTCCTGTGTGTTGGGAGGCGCCTCTGGTGATTCCTCCCCTGTCATCCCCAGGTCCTCAGTCCTCGACTGGTGCTGAGGCTGGAGCCTTAGCTTGACTCGCCTGTGCTGACATAGGACGTGGGATTCCCCTGGAGCCCCCACATGGGAGTCAGGCCTGGTCTCGCCTGGAGACGTGCAAGGCCACTTTCCAGCCCAGCTACAGCAGCAGTTTCCAGCTCCCCTCGAGCAGACACAGGGATCTGTGCCTTGCCTTCTATGTACCCCAGAACCATCACATGTGCCAGTGTGTCGGGTGGCAAGCCTCGGGGTGACAGTCGAGGCAGTGCAGGGCACTCAGGTGCATCTGGAATGGACGAGGCATTTGGGGGCTTGGGGAATGGTGGCCCGACCCCTGAGGCTCCTCCCAAATCTCCTGGTCCAAGTGTCTCCTCTTGGGATGTGAGGGGAGCACCGGGAAACCTTTCCCAATGGATCAGGGAAAGGGCCCCTCCTCTGGAGCTGAGCAGGGGAAAACGGGGCTCCTCTGGAGTCACTGTTGCATGCTCAGGGTTCCTATCGAGTGGGGACGGGCACGGTGGGGAATTTCCTGGGTCACAGAAAGGGTGTGAAGGAGCCTTTCAAGGTCCAAGAGGGATGGGTTGATTTCCCCCGAGATGCCGCCGCAGACAAGGGCCTCACTCCACCTACAGGGGAGAAGTTTCTGGTATTTTTCGAGTTGTGGCAGGGTCCTCTCGAGTTACTACCAGGACCCCAGGGACACTCCCCTGTGTCCTCAGGAGAGGTCTGTCTCCGAGTGACTTGCGAGGCGCCTCTCGGGATTCCTCCTTAGTTGTCGCTGGGTCCTCAGTCCTCGTCTGGTGCTGAGCCTGGAGCCTGAGCTTGCCTCACCCGTGCTGACATAGGTCTTGCGGTTCCCCTGGAGCCCCCACAGGGGAGTCAGGCCTCGTTTCCTCTGGAGTAGTGCATGGCCTCTTTCCTCCCCAGCTGTAGCAGCAGTGTCTGACTCCCCTCGAGTGGACACAGGGATTTGTGACTTGCACTCGAGGTACCACAGGCCTGTCACACGTGCCAGGGTGTCGGGAGTGTAGCCTTGGGGTGACAGTCGAGGCAGTGCAGGGCAGTCAGTTTCATGTGGAGTCGACAAGGCATTTGGGGGTCTTGGGATTGGTGGCCTGACCCCTGATGCTCCTTCCGACTCTCCTGGTGCAAGCGCCTCCTCTTGGGATGCAATGGAAGCTCCTGGAACCCTTTCCCAATGGAGCAGGGAAAGGGTCCCTCATCTGGAGTTGAGCACGGGAAAACGGGGCCCCTCTTGAGTCACGGCAGGACCCTCAGTGTTCCTCTTGAGTGGGGACTGGTGGGGCGGGTTACTTCTTGGGTCACAGCAAGGGTGTGAAGGAGCATTTCGAGGTCCAAAAGGGAAGGGGGGATTTTACCGAGATGCTGCAGTGAACAAGGGCCTCACCCCACATGCAACAGAGATTATTCTGGTTTTTCTTGAGTTGTGGCGGGGTCCTCTGGAGTTACAATGGGGACCCCAGGGATCCACTCCTGTGGCATCAGGAAAGACCCGTCTGGGCAAGTTGCGAGGTGCCTCTGAGGATTCCTCCGCAGTTGCCTCCGGGTCCTCAGCCCTCGTCTGGTGCTGAGGCTGGAGCGTGAGCTTTCCTCGCGTGTGCTGGCATAGGTCTTGGGGTTATCCTGGAGGCTCCACTGGGAGTCAGGCCTCGCCTCTCCTGGAGACGTGCATGGCCGCTTTCCTTCCCAGCTGCAGCAGCAGTGTCTGGCTCCTTGTCGAGCAGAGACAGGGATCTGTGGCTTGCCTCCAGGTACTCCATGACTGTCACACATGCCAGTGTGTCGGGAGTCGAGCCTCGTGGTGACAGTCGAGGCAGTACAGGGCAGTCAGTTTCATCTGAAGTGGAAGAAGCTTGGGTGTCTTGGGGAATGGTAGCCCGAGCCCTGAGACTCCTCCCAACTCTCTTAGTGCGAGCACTTCCTCCTTGGATGTGAGCAGAGAGCCAGGAACCCTTTACCGACAGAGCAGGGAAAGGACCTTCCCCTGGAGCTGAGCAGGGCAAAACGGTGCTCCTCTTGAGTCGAGGCGGGACCCTTGTGGTTCCTCTTGAGTGGTCACGTGTGGCGAGGTGTACTTCTTGGGTCACAGTAAGGGTGTGAAGGAGTCTTTCGAGATCCAAGAGGGAAGGGGTGATTTCCCCCGAGACGCTGAAGTAGACAAGGCCTCACCCCATCTACAACGGAGAAGTTTTTGGTTTTTCTCGAGTTTCTGTGAGGTCTTCTCGGGTTACGATGGGGACCCAATGGACCCGCCCTGGGGCCTCCGTAGAGGCCAGTCTCCGTGCGAGTTGTGAGGCGCCTCTGGGGCTTCCTCCCCAGTCATCGGTGGGCCCTCAGTCCTCGTCTGGTGCTGAGGCCGTATCCTGAGCTTTCCTTACCTGTGCTGACATAGGTCTTGGGGTTACCCTGGAGCCTCCACAGGGGAATCAGGCCTCCTCTCGCCTGGAGATGGGCATGGCCGCTTTCCTCCCCAGCTGCAGCATCAGTGTCCGGCTCCCCATCAAGTGGACACTGTTATCTGTGGCTTGCCCTCGAGGTACCCCATGGCTGTTTGGTTGGTCGTCATGCTTACCGTTTTTGTTTGTTTAGTCGGTCGCCATGGTTACCATTTGTTTTGGTCGGTAGCCATGGTTCCTTAAGTGTTCGCCATTGTCTGTAACAGACAGAGATTCACAGATTTGGGTATAGAAGAGAAGGGGAAGGGAGGAGACAGAGGCGACCTGGTGGAGGAAAAGGAAAGTCCAAAGAGAAGAGAGCCGACAAGCCAATAATCTTGCTCTCAAGTAAAAATGGGTACTGAAGATTGGGGAAGAAGAAGAAGAAGAAGGAGAAGAAGAAGGAGAAGAAGGAGAAGAAGAAGAAGAAGAAGTAGTCAAGATAAGTGACATGTCACGATATAAAAACACCCTTGTCACGATAAGTGACTTATGTCACGATATAAAACACTTGTCACAATAAATGACTTATGTCGCGATAAGTGACTTATGTCACGATATAACACACTTGTCGCGATAAGTGACTTATGTCACGATATAACACACTTGTCATGATGAGTGACTTATGTCATGATAAAACACACTTGTCACGATAAGTGACTTATGTCGTGATATAAAACACTTGCATTAAGTGACTTATGTCGCAATATAAAACATGACATAAGTCACTTTTATTTCCTGATATGAAGCACTTGTCATGATAAGTGACTTATGTCATGATCATTTATCATGACATAAGTCACTTATCATGACATATCATGACAAGTGTTTTATATCATGACAAGTGTTTGTTTTTTATTCTTACTATTAAAATTATAGGTTTATGCATATGGTCACAAGAAGCATTATTCTTATTATTAAAACTATTGTTTTATTAAAAAAAATTATTTAATTTGCTTTAAAATAGGATCTTTTTGTGGAAAAGTAATTATAGGTTATAAAAATGAAAATTAAAGGAATAATAGAGGAATTAAAAATTTTAAAAAAGTTAAAAAAGAAAAGAAAAAAAAAGAATGATCATAAAAATAGTAAAGATATATCTAGAACTTTCTCTGGTGTTGTTGTGGGCACTGTGGGGTCAGTTCACTTTTGGATAGTTCCTTGGTCTGGCTTATATTTCTCGATCTATAGGCCCCTTCCTATGTAGTCCATACTAACGATAGGGTTTTAATCTATTGCACCTGTCACTTCCAAGGTAGTTCCCTCTGTTTTAGCTTCTTCCGTTTGCTGGTCCCTTCAGTGTCTGATTTTCGCCCTGACACAAGGGTTGTGGTGGTGGACACTTTTTTTAGGCTCACTTGTTTAGTCTCACTGTGGGAGGGAGGGACACTGCAAAAAATAACCATGGCATCTGCTTGCAGTGTCTCAGCCACACTGGGCCTGCCCCCGCTCACAGCGCACACAGCTCAGGCTCTAGGTTGCCCCGCCAGAAACTGTCTGAGGCTGGCCCTGGGCTGCATGCACCTCCCAGGTCTAAGCTGTTCATGTTCAGGCACTCAGGCAGTCCTCAGATATGCAGACTCCATTGGGCCTCCGTTTTGTGCCCTTCCCAGGTCCAAGTAGCTCAGGTGTTTGGCAAGCACTGTTGCTGTGACTTATCACCTCTCTCATCCCTTCTGCTCAGTTCTGGGTGTACAACTGGTGCACCTTTATGGGTGTACATCAAGCGGATGATGACTGTCCAGAACCCCAAGAAGTCTTAATTAGCAAAGAAGTCTGCTAGCAGATTGGTAGATAATGTCTCTCTGGGGCTTCTATTGTCCCCTTCCAGCCCTTCTGGCTCTGGCTGCTTGTCACTGCAGGGTGATGGTCTGCAGCCGACGAATTCTGTTCCATCCTTTGTTCTGTGAGCTGTCCTGGCAGTGTCTTATGTTAGAGCNACTTGTCGCGATAAGTGACTTATGTCACGATATAACACACTTGTCATGATGAGTGACTTATGTCATGATAAAACACACTTGTCACGATAAGTGACTTATGTCGTGATATAAAACACTTGCATTAAGTGACTTATGTCGCAATATAAAACATGACATAAGTCACTTTTATTTCCTGATATGAAGCACTTGTCATGATAAGTGACTTATGTCATGATCATTTATCATGACATAAGTCACTTATCATGACATATCATGACAAGTGTTTTATATCATGACAAGTGTTTGTTTTTTATTCTTACTATTAAAATTATAGGTTTATGCATATGGTCACAAGAAGCATTATTCTTATTATTAAAACTATTGTTTTATTAAAAAAATTATTTAATTTGCTTTAAAATAGGATCTTTTTGTGGAAAAGTAATTATAGGTTATAAAAATGAAAATTAAAGGAATAATAGAGGAATTAAAAATTTTAAAAAAGTTAAAAAAGAAAAGAAAAAAAAAGAATGATCATAAAAATAGTAAAGATATATCTAGAACTTTCTCTGGTGTTGTTGTGGGCACTGTGGGGTCAGTTCACTTTTGGATAGTTCCTTGGTCTGGCTTATATTTCTCGATCTATAGGCCCCTTCCTATGTAGTCCATACTAACGATAGGGTTTTAATCTATTGCACCTGTCACTTCCAAGGTAGTTCCCTCTGTTTTAGCTTCTTCCGTTTGCTGGTCCCTTCAGTGTCTGATTTTCGCCCTGACACAAGGGTTGTGGTGGTGGACACTTTTTTTAGGCTCACTTGTTTAGTCTCACTGTGGGAGGGAGGGACACTGCAAAAAATAACCATGGCATCTGCTTGCAGTGTCTCAGCCACACTGGGCCTGCCCCCGCTCACAGCGCACACAGCTCAGGCTCTAGGTTGCCCCGCCAGAAACTGTCTGAGGCTGGCCCTGGGCTGCATGCACCTCCCAGGTCTAAGCTGTTCATGTTCAGGCACTCAGGCAGTCCTCAGATATGCAGACTCCATTGGGCCTCCGTTTTGTGCCCTTCCCAGGTCCAAGTAGCCCAGGTGTTTGGCAAGCACTGTTGCTGTGACTTATCATCTCTCCCATCCCTTCTGCTCAGTTTTCTGGGTTTACAACTGCTGCACCTTTATGGGTGTACATCAAGCGGATGATGACTGTCCAGAACCCCAAGAAGTCTTAATTAGCAAAGAAGTCTGCTTGCAGATTGGTAGATAATGTCTCTCTGGGGCTTCTATTGTCCCCTTCCAGCCCTTCTGGCTCTGGCTGCTTGTCACTGCAGGGTGATGGTCTGCAGCCGACGAATTCTGTTCCATCCTTTGTTCTGTGAGCTGTCCTGGCAGTGTCTTATGTTAGAGCTTTTCACGTGGTAGCTATCCCACAGTGTAGTTTGCTTGCCCAAGTTAGTTCGCTCTGGTTACCCTTAGGGCATTCAGGCCCAATGCTTAAGAAGGAATGCTGACCGCGCCTCCCTGCCCAGCCCTCACTTGCTAGTGGCAGATGCAGGTGTCTGTGCTGCTTCTCCACTGGGGAAGTTACCGTTGGGCTCGTAATCTGTGGTTTTAATTATTTATTTATTTTTCCTCCCTGTTATGTTGCCCTCTGTGCTTCCAAGTCTCACCACAGACTCAGCAGCCAGAGTGTTTCTTGGTGTTTGGAAACCTACCTCTTTTTAAGATTCCCTTCCCAGGACGGAGCTCCCTCCCCACCTCTTTTGTCTCTCTTTTTGTCTTTTATATTTTTTCCCACCTGTTTTTGAAGACAATGAGCTGCTTTTCTGTGTGCCTGATGTCCTCTGCTGGCATTCCGAAGTTGTTTTGTGGAATTTACTCAGTGTTAAAATGTTCTTTTAATGAATTTGTGGGGGAGAAAGTGGTCTCCCCGTCCTATTCTTCTGCCATTTTAGGACCACCCAGATCAGAACCTCTCCTGTTGCCTCAGGGTGGTCTATTCTCCTTTTAAATTGCGATGCAGTGCTTGGAATTGCTCGCAAATCACTGCAAGGGAAAGGGCCTCATCTCGCATTGAGTTGGAATCTAGTGTTACTTCTCAAGTTGCAGCCTGAAACTTCGGCTTCCTCTCGAGTTGCAACGGGGACTTCAGGGTACCTCTCATCTTACCTGAGTTTAATCAAGGCTCCTTTCGAAGTGTGAGGGTTGGGCAGGATTGCTCTCAAGTCACTGAGGAGGAACTGGGCCTTATTGCATTGAGTGGGAAATCTTGTGGTGTTTCTCGAGTTGCAGCGGGAAGCTTTGGGTTGCTTTTGAGTTTTGAGGGGGACCTATGTGAGCCTCTCATTATTGCCTCAGGGATGTCAAGCCTCCTTTCAAGTTGTGAGGGCCACCTAAGGATTCCTTGCCAGTCGCCAAGGGGTTATAGGAGCTGATTTCAGGATGAGGCGGGATTAAGGGTTCCTTTCCAGTTGTGACAGGGATATCGGGGTTCCTATTGAGTTTCAACAGGGGAGTCAGCCCTCGCCACGTGTTGAAGTATGGAACTTGATTTCCTACTGAGCAAAATGTGTGTCAGGCCTCCTGTCGAATTGAGGTGGGGATGTGGGTCTTTTTATAGAGGTACATCAGGGGAGTCAGAGTTCCATTAGGGTGGTGAAGGCATACTCAGGGTTCCATTCAAGTCAGTGTAGGGGAGTCAGGCCTTATCTCGAACTGAGGACGTACTCACTGTCCTTTCAACTTGCAGAATGAATCTCGGGCTTCCACTAAGGTTTCAATAGGTGAGACAAGCCTTCTCTTTAGATATGAGGGAACACTGGGATTCTTCTCAAGATGAAGCCGAGGAATCGGCCCTCAGTTGAGATGAGATAGTGAACATAGGGCTCTTCTTGATTTGTTGTCGGAAAGTGAGATCGCAACGAATATTGTGGATAGTCTCTTGAGTGGTTAAAAAGAATCGAGCCTCCTTTCCAGTTTCAAGAGGGAACATGGAGTTGCTCTTGAGGCACTTCAGGGGAAAAGGTCCTAATCTTGCTTACAGGTGGGAATCTCATGGTTTCTCGAGTTGCCACCAGAAGTTTGGGGTGCCTCTCTAGCTGAAACAGACACCTCAGGGGAACCTCTTGTGATGCCTCAGGAAAGTCAAGTCTCTTTCCAAGTTGCAAAGAGGAGCAGAGGGTTGGTCTCTACTCGCTGCAGGGGAATCGGGCCTCATCTCGCATTCAAGAGAGAATCTCATGATGTTTCTCAAGTTGTGGCGGGAGCCACAACTGGGCTCCTCTCGTTTTGTCGTGGTCTTCTGGGAACCTGGCATGCTGCCTCAGGCAAGTCAGGCCTCCTTTCAGGTTCTGAAGGCCACTTCGGGATGCCTTTGAGTCGCTGAAGGGATATATGCTCTCATTTCAGGGTGGGGCGACAGTCAGGCTTGCTCTCCAGTTGTGACAGGGATCTCGGGCTTCCTATTGAATTTCAAAAGGGAAGTCAGGCCTCGGCTCGTGTTGAGACATGGAACTCCACTTTCCCGTCAAATTGGACAAAGGGGTGTCAGGCCTCCTGTTGAATTGACATGGAGAATGCTGGCTTCTTGTAGAGGAGCAACAGGGGAGTCAGACCTCCCTTCGTGTTCTTAGGGCATACTCATGGTTCCGTTTGAGTCTTTTCAGGGGAATGAGGTTTTATCTTGGATTGAGGGGGAAGTTGGTGTTCTTTTGACTTGCAGTAGGAACCTCAGAATTCCTCTGGGGTTCCAATAGGGAGGACGAGCCTCCACTTGAGGTGTTAGTGGAAAGTTGGGATTCCTCTGAGTTGAAGCAGGAGAATCGGTGCTAATCTCGAGATGAGGTTGGGAAAATGGGGCTCTTTTCGAGTTGTGGCGTGAAACTCATGGTTCCTCTCCTTTGGTGATGGGAATCTTGGGGAACCTCTTGATTTGTGTAAAGGGATTAAAGCCTCTTTTCATGTTTCAAAAGGGAATAGTGGATTGCTCTTGAGGTGCTGCACTTGAAAAGGGCCTCATGTCGCATATGCAGTGGTGGTAGTGTTAGGGGATCTTGTTTTACTCGACTTCCATTGAGAAGATTGGGGTTCCTCTAGATTTCTGAAGGTGAACCTAGGGAACCTTGCGTGTTTCCTCAGGGAAGTCAAGTCTCCTTTTGAGTTGCAAGGCAGTGCGTGGCATTGCTCTCAAGTCACTGCAGGGGCAGTTGGCCTCATTTTCCACTAAAGGTTCTATCTCGTGGTGTTTCTCAAGTTGCAGCCTAAAGATTTGGTTTCCTCTCGAGTTGTGACGGAGAATTCAGGGAACCTCTCATGTTGCCTCAGGGTAGTCTAGTCTCCTTTTGAGTTGCAATGTGGTGTGCAGAATTGCTCTTGAGTGACTGCAGAAGAAAGGGCCTCATCTCACGTTGGGTTAGAATCTCATGGTGATTCTCAAGTTGTGACCTGAATCTTCAGGTTCCTCTCGAGTTGTGACAGGGACCTCAGGGTAGCTCTCATGTTGCCTGAGTTTAGTCATGGCTCCTTTCGAGGTGCGAGGGTTAGACAGGACTGCTCTCAAATCACTGAGGGGGAAATGGGCCATAAATTGCATTGAGGGGAAATCTGTTGTCCGCCGCAGCAGTCAAGTGCCTCACCCCACCTGCAGAAGAGAAGCTTCTGGTTTTTCTCGAGTTGAGGTGGGGACCACAAGGACCCGCCCCTGGGGCCTCAGGAAAGGCCAATCTCTGTGTGCGTTGTGAGGCACCACTGGGAATCCCTCCCCTGTCGTTGCCAGTTCCTCCATCCTCTTCTGGTGCTGAGGCCGGAGCCTGAGCTTTCCTTGCCTGTGCTGACACAGGTCTTGAAGTTTCCCTTTAGCCCCCACAGGGGAGTCAGGCCTTTTCTAGCCTGGAGTAGTGCACGGCCGCTTTCCTCCCCAGCTGCAGCAGCAGTGTCCGGCTCCCCGTCGAGCAGACACAGGGATCTGTGGCTCGCCCTCGAGGTACCCCAGGGCTGTCACACGTGCCAGTGTGTCTGGAGTCCAGCCTCCGGGTAACTGTCAAGGCAGTGCAAGGCAATCAGGTTTCCCTAGAGTGGACGGGGCATTTGGGGGTCTTGTGTAATGGTGGGCCGACTTCTGAGGCTCCTCCCAACTCGCCTGGTGCGAGCGCCTCCTCTTGAGATGCGAGGGCAGCACCGGGTGTTCTTTCCTGACAAAGCTGGGAAAGAGCCCCTCATCTGGAGCTGAGCAGGGGAAAACGGTGCTCCTCTTGAGTGGCAGCGGGACCCTCGGTGTTCCTCTCGAGTGGGGACGGGTGGGGTGGGGAACTTCTTGGGTCACAGCAAGGGTGCGAAGGAGTCTTTTGAGGTCCAGGAGGAAAGGGGGGATTTCTCTTGAGATGCTGCAGTGGACAAGGGCCTCAGCACACCTGCAGGGGAAAAGCCTCTGCTTTTTCTCGAGTTGTGGCGGGGTCCACTTGAGTTACAACAGGGACCCCAGGACACGCCCCTGTGGCCTCAGGAGAAACCAGTCTCCGTGCGAGTTGCAAGGCGCCTCTGGGGATTCCTGCCCAGTCATTGCCGGGTCCATAGTCCTCGTCTGGTGCTGAGGCCGGAGCATGAGCTTTCCTCGCCCGTGCTGACATATGTCTTGGGGTTCTTCTGGAGCCTTCACTGAGCCTTCCTCGTCTCGTTGGAAACGTGCACAGCCGCTTTCCTTCCATCTGCATCAGCAGTTTCCGGCTCCCCGTCTAGCGGACACAGGGATCTGTGGCTTGCCCTTGAAGTACCCCAGGGCTGTCACACGTGCCAGTGTGTCGGGAGTCGAGCCTTGGGGTGACAGTCATGGCAGTGCAGGGCAGTCAGGTGCATCTGGAGTGGACGAGGCATTTGAGGGACTTGGGGAATGGTGGCCTGACCCCTCAGACTCCTCTCGACTCTACTGGTGCATGCGCCTCCTCTTGTGATGGGACAGGATTGCCGGGAACCCTTTAACATCGGAGTAGGGAAAGGGCCCTTCATCTGGAGTTGAGCAGGGGAAAACGGGATTCCTCTTGAGTCATGGCGGGACCCTCGGCGTTCCTCTCAATTTCCGACGGGTGGGCAGGGAACGGCTTGGGTCACAACAAGGGTGTGAAAGAGCCTTTCGAGTTCCAAAAGGGAAGGGGAGATTTCCCCCAAGACGCCCCATTGGAAAAGGGCCTCACCCCGCCTGCAGGGGAGAAGCTTCTGATTTTTTTCCCAGCTGTTGCATTGTCTTCTCGAGTTACCATGAGAACCTTTGTGACCCGCACATTGGCCTAAGGAGAGGCCGGTCTCCGTTGGAGTTGCGAGGCGCCTCTGGCAATTCCTCCCCAGTCGTCACCGGGTACTCTGTCCTTGTCTGGTGTTGAGGTAGTAGCCTGATCTTGACTCGCACGTGCTGACATAGTTCTTGGGATTCTCCTGGCACCCCCACTGGGGAATCAGGCCTCTTCTCGCCTGGAGACGTGCACAGCCACATTTCTCCCCTGCTGCAACAGCAGTGTCTGTCTCCCGATCGAAAGGACACTGGTATCTGTGACTAGCCCTTGAGGTACCACAGGGGTGTCACACGTGCCTATGGGTTGGAAGTCGAGCCTTGGGGTGACAGTCGAGGCAGTGCAGGGCAGTCAGAATCATGCAGAGTGGATGAGGCATTTGCGGCTCTTGGGGAATGGTGGCCCGACCCCTGAGGCTCCTCCCAATTCTCCTGGTGAGAGCAACTCCTCTCGGGATCCGAGGTGAGTGGGAAACCCTTTCCCTATGGAGCAGGGAAAGGGCCCCTCATGTGGAGCAGAGCAGGGGAAAACGGGGCTCCTCTTGAGTCGCGGGGGGACGCTCGGGGTTCCTCTCAAGTTCGGCCGGGAGGGGTAGGGAACTTCTTGGGTCACAGAAAGGGTGTAAAGGAGCCTTTCGAGGGCCAAGATCGAAGGAGTGATTTCCCCCGAGACGCTGCAGCGGACAGGGCCTCACCCTGCTGCAGGGGAGAAGCTTCTGGTTTTGCTGGAGTTGCGGCGGGGTCCTCTTGAGTTATGACAAGACCCCAGAGCCTGCCCCTGTGGCCTCAGGAGAAGCCAGTCTCCGTACGAGTTGCGAGGCGCCTATGCGGAATCCTCCTCAGTCGTTGCTGGGTCCTCAGTCCTCATCTGGTGCTGAGGTCGGAGCCTGAGCTTGCCTCGCCCGTGCTGGCATAGGTCTTGGGGTTCCCCTGGAGCCCCCACAGGGGAGTCGGGCCTCATCTCGCCTGGAATCGTGTACAGCCGCTTTCCTCCCCAGCTGCAGCAACACTGTCCATCTCCTCAATGAGAGGACACAGGGATCTTCAGCTTTCCCTCGAGGTACCACAGGGCTGTCACAGGTGACAGTGTGTCAGGAGTCGAGCCACGGGGTGACGGTCGAGTCAGTGCAGGGCAGTAAGGTGAATCTGGAGTGCACGAGGCATTTCAGGGTCTTGAGGAATGGTGGCCCGACACCTGAGGCTCCGCCCGATGGTCCTGGTGCAAGCATCTCCTCTTTGGATGTGCGGGGAGTGCCGGGAAACCTTTCCAGACGGAGCAGAGAAAGGGCCCCTCATCTGGAGCTGAGCAGGGGAAAACGGGGCTCCTCTTGAGTCACAGTGGGACCCTCGGGGTTCCTCTCGAGTGGGGAACATTGGGGCTGGGAATTTTTTTGATCACAGCAAGGGAGTGAAGGAGCCTTTCGAGATCAAAGAGGGAAGGGGTGCTTTCCACACAGATGCCACAGCAGACAAGGGCCTCACTACACCTGCAGGGGAGAAGCTTCTGGTTTTTCTCGAGTTGCCCTGGGGTGCTCTCGATTTATGACTGGGACCACAGGGACCCGCCCCTTTGGCCTCAGGATAGGCCAGTCTCCGTGCGAGTTGCGAGACGCCTCTAGGGATTCCTCCCCAGTCATCGCCGGGTCCTCAGTCCTTGTATGGTGCTGAGGCTGGAGCCTGAGCTTGCTTGCCCGTGCTGACATAGATCTTGGGGTTCACCTGGAGCCCCCACAGGGGAGTCAGGCATCGTCTCACCTGGAGACGTTTACGGCCGCTTTCCTCCCCAGCTGCAGCAGCAGTGTCTGGCTCCCTTTGAGCAGACACAGGGGTTGGTGGCTTGCCCTCGAGGTACCTCAGGGCTGTCACACATGCCAGTGTGTCCAGAGTTGAGCCTTAGGGTGACAGTCGAGGCAGTGCAGGGCAGTCAGGTTTATCTGGAGTGTTGGATGCATTTGAGTGTCTTGAGGAATGGTGGCCTGATCCCTGAGTCTCCTCCCGACTCTCCTGGTGCACGTGCCTACTCTTGGGATGCCAGGAGAGTGCCGTGAACCCTTTCCCAACCAAGCAAGGGAAGGGCCCCTCATCTGGAGCTGAGCAGGGGAAAATGGGGCTCCTCTTGAGTCGCGGCGGGACCCTCAGTGTTCCTCTCTAGTGTGGACGTGTTTGGCGGGAAACTTCTTGAGTCAGAGCAAGGGTGTGTAGGAGCCTTTGAGGTCCAAGAGGGAAGGTGGGATTTCCACTGAGATGCCGCAGCGGACAAGGGCCTCACCCCGCCTGCAAGGAAGAAGTTTCTTGTTTTTTTCGAGTTGTGGTGAGGTCCTCTCGAGTTATTACTGGTACCCCAGGGACCCGCCTCTCTGTCCTCAGAAGCGGCCAGTCTCCATGCGAGTTGCGATCCACCTCTGGGCATTCCTCCCCAGTTGTCCTAGGGTCCTTAGTCCTCATCTGGTGCTGAGGCCGGAGACTGTGCTTTCCTCGCCCGTGCTGACATAGGTATTGTGGATCCCCTGCAGCCCTCACAGGGGAGTCAGTCCTCATCTCACCTTGAGACGTGCAGGGCTGCTTTCCTCCCCAGCTTGAGCAGCAGTGTCCTGCTCCTCGTCAAGCACACATAGGGATCCGTTGCTTGCCCTCGAGGTAACTCAGGGCTGCCACATGTGCCAGCATGTCAGGAGTCGAGCATCGGGGTGATAATCGAGGCAGTGCAGGGCAGTCATGTTCATCTGGAGTGGACGAAGCATTTGGTGGTCTTGGGAAATGATAGCCCTTCCCCTAAGGCTCCTCCCGACTCTCCTGGTGGGAGTGCCTCCTCTTGGGATGTGAGGGGAGCACCAGGAACCCTTTCCCGATGGAATAGGGAAAGGGCCCCTCACCTGGAGGTGAGCAGTGGAAAACAGGGCTCCACTTGAGTCTCCATGGGACCTTCGGTGTTCCTCCCCAGTGGGGACGGGTGGGCAGGGAACATCTTGGGTTATAGCAAGGGTGTCAAGGAGATTTTCGAGGTCCAAGAGGGAAGGGGTGATTTCCTCTGAGACGCAGCAAAAGACAAGGGCCTCACCCTGCCTGCAGGGGAGAAGCTTCTGTTGTTTCTCGAGTTGGGGCGTGGTCCTCTCGGGTTATGATTGGTATCCCAGGGACCCGCCCCTGTGGCCTCAGGATATGCCAGTCTCCATGCAAGTTGCGAGGCGCCTCTAGGGATTCCTCCCTGGAGACCTGCTTGGCGGCTTACCTCCCCAGCTGCAGCAGTAGTGTCCTGCTACCCGTTGAGCGGACACAGGGATCTGTGGCTTTCCCTGGAAGTACCCCAGGGCTTTCAAACGTGCGAGTGTTTCAGGAGTCGAGCCTCGGGGTGACTGTCGAGGTAGTGCAGGGCAGTCAGGTTCATCTGGAGTGGACGAGACATTTGAGGGTCTTGGGGAATGGTGGCCTGACCCCTGAGGCTTCTCCCGACTCTCCTGTTGTGAACGTCTTCTGCGATGCGAGGGGAGTGCCGGGAACCCTTTCCCGAGGGAGCAGGGAAAGGGCCCCTCATCTGGGGCTGAGCAGGGGAAAATGGGGCTCCTTTTGAGTCGCCACGGGACCCTCAGGGTTCCTCTTGACTCGCGACTGGTGTGGCAGGGAACTTCTTGGGTCACAGCAAGTTGTGAAGGAGCCTTTCGAGGTCCAAGGGGATAGGGGTGATTTCTCCCGAGACCCCGCAGTGTACAAGGTCCTTACACCACCTCAAGGGAGAACCTTCTGGTTTTTCTCGAGTTGAGGTGGGGTCCTCTAGAGTTACGACGGGGAACCCAGGGACCCGGCCCTGTGGCCTCAGGAGAGGCCAGTCTTCGTGTGAGTTGCCAGGCGTCTCTGGGGATTCCTCCCCAGTCGTCGCCGGCTCCTCATTCCTCGTCTGGTGCTGAGCCCGGAGGCTGAGCTTGCCTCACCCATGCTGACATAGGTCTTGGGGTTCCCCTGGAGCCCCCACAGGGGAGTCAGGCATCAACTTGCCTGGAGACGTGCATGGCCGCTTTCATCCCCAGCTGAAGCAGCATTGTCCAGCTCCCCATCGAGCAGACACAGGGATCTGTATCTTACCCGCCAGGTACCCCAGATATGTCATACGTGCTAGTGTGTCAGGAGTCGAGCCTCAGGGTGACTGTCGAGGTAGTGCATGGCAGTCAGGTTCATCTGGAGTGGAAGAGGCATTTGGGGGTTTTGGGGAATGTTGGGCCAACCCCTGAAGCTTGTTCCGACTCTCCTGGTGCGAGCGCCTCTTCTTTGGATGCAAGGGGAACACCGGGAACCCTTTTTCAGTGGAGCAGAGAAAGGACCCCTCATCTGAAGCTGAGCAGGGGAAAACTGGGCTCCTCTAGAGTTACCGCGGGACCCTCAGGGATCCTCTCGAGTGGGGATGGGTGGGCGGGGAACTTCTTTGGTCACAGTAAGGGTATGAAGGAGCCTTCCGAGGTCCAAGAAGGAAGAGGTGATTTCCCCAGAGACGCCGCAGTGGACAAGGGCCTCACCCCGACTTCTGAGAAGCTTCTGGCTTTTCTCGAGTTGAGGCGGGGTCCTCTCGAGTTACGACGAGGACCCCATGGACCCGCCCCTGTGGCCTCAGGAGAAGCCAATCTCTGTGTGAGTTGTGAGGCACCTCTGCAGATTCCTCCCCTGTCATCGACTGATCCTCAGTCCTCGTCTGTTGCTGAGGCCGGAGTGTGAGCTTGCCTCGCCCTTGCTGACATACGTCTTGGGGTTTCCCTGGAGCCCCCACAGGGGTGTCAGGCCTCATTTACCCTGGAGACATGCACGGTCGCTTTCCTCCCCAGCTGCAGCAGTGTCCGGCTCCCCGTCAAGCGGACANCACCACCTCAAGGGAGAACCTTCTGGTTTTTCTCGAGTTGAGGTGGGGTCCTCTAGAGTTACGACGGGGAACCCAGGGACCCGGCCCTGTGGCCTCAGGAGAGGCCAGTCTTCGTGTGAGTTGCCAGGCGTCTCTGGGGATTCCTCCCCAGTCGTCGCCGGCTCCTCATTCCTCGTCTGGTGCTGAGCCCGGAGGCTGAGCTTGCCTCACCCATGCTGACATAGGTCTTGGGGTTCCCCTGGAGCCCCCACAGGGGAGTCAGGCATCAACTTGCCTGGAGACGTGCATGGCCGCTTTCATCCCCAGCTGAAGCAGCATTGTCCAGCTCCCCATCGAGCAGACACAGGGATCTGTATCTTACCCGCCAGGTACCCCAGATATGTCATACGTGCTAGTGTGTCAGGAGTCGAGCCTCAGGGTGACTGTCGAGGTAGTGCATGGCAGTCAGGTTCATCTGGAGTGGAAGAGGCATTTGGGGGTTTTGGGGAATGTTGGGCCAACCCCTGAAGCTTGTTCCGACTCTCCTGGTGCGAGCGCCTCTTCTTTGGATGCAAGGGGAACACCGGGAACCCTTTTTCAGTGGAGCAGAGAAAGGACCCCTCATCTGAAGCTGAGCAGGGGAAAACTGGGCTCCTCTAGAGTTACCGCGGGACCCTCAGGGATCCTCTCGAGTGGGGATGGGTGGGCGGGGAACTTCTTTGGTCACAGTAAGGGTATGAAGGAGCCTTCCGAGGTCCAAGAAGGAAGAGGTGATTTCCCCAGAGACGCCGCAGTGGACAAGGGCCTCACCCCGACTTCTGAGAAGCTTCTGGCTTTTCTCGAGTTGAGGCGGGGTCCTCTCGAGTTACGACGAGGACCCCATGGACCCGCCCCTGTGGCCTCAGGAGAAGCCAATCTCTGTGTGAGTTGTGAGGCACCTCTGCAGATTCCTCCCCTGTCATCGACTGATCCTCAGTCCTCGTCTGTTGCTGAGGCCGGAGTGTGAGCTTGCCTCGCCCTTGCTGACATACGTCTTGGGGTTTCCCTGGAGCCCCCACAGGGGTGTCAGGCCTCATTTACCCTGGAGACATGCACGGTCGCTTTCCTCCCCAGCTGCAGCAGTGTCCGGCTCCCCGTCAAGCGGACACAGGGATCAGTGGCGTGCGCTCGAGGTATCCCAGGGCTATCACACGTGCCAGTGTGTCGAGAGTTGAGCCTCAGGGTTACAGTCGAGGCAGTGCAGGGCAGTCAGGTTCATCTCGAGTGGAAGAGGCATTTTGGGTTCTTGGGGAATGGTGGCCCAATCCCTGAGGCTCCTCCTGACTCCCCTGATGCGAGTGCCTCTTCTTGTGATGAGGGTGGAGCGCCGGGAAACCTTTCCTGACAAAGCAGGGAAAGGGTCCCTCATCTGGAGCTTAGCATGGGAAAACGGGACTCCTCTTGAGTCACGATGGGACCCTCTGAGATCTTCTCGAGTGGGTACGGGTGAGGTAGGGAACTTCTTGGGTCACAGCAAGGGTGTGAAGGAGCATTTCTTGGTCCAGGAGGGAAGGGGTGATTTCCCCTGAGATGACACAGCAGACAAGGTCCTCACCACGCCTGCAGGGGAGAAGATTCTGGTTTCTCTCGAGTTCTGGTGGGGTCCTCTCGAGTTACGACGGGGAACCCAGGGGCCCGACCCTGTGGCCTCAAGAGAGGCCAGTCTCTGAGAGAGTTGCAAGGTGCTTCTGGGGATTCCTCCTCAGTTGCCTCCGTGTCCTCAGTCCTCCTCTGGTGCTGAGGCTGGAGCCTGAGCTTGCCTCGCCAGTGCTTACATAGGTCTTGGGTTTCCCCTGGAGCCCCCAGGGGAGAGTCAGGACTCGTCTCGCCTGGAGACATGCACGGCCGTTTTCCTCAGCAGCTGCAGCAGCAATGTCCGGCTCCCCATCAAGCAGACACAGGGATCTGTGGCTTGCCCTGGAGGTACCCCAGAGCTGTCACACGTGCCAGTGTGTCGGGAGTCGAACTTCGGGGTGACAGTCGATGCAGTGCAGGGCAGTCAGGAGCATGTGGAGTGGATCAGGTATTTGGGGGTCTTGAGGAATGGTGGCCCGAACCCTGAGGCTCCTCTTGACTCTCCTGGTGCAAGCGCCTCCTCTTTGGATGCGAAGGGAGTGCCGGGAACCTTTTCCCAATGGAGCAGGGAAAGGGCCCCTCATCTGGAGCTGAGCAGGGGAAAATGGGGCTCCTCTTGAGTTGCAGCGGTACCCTCGGGTTCCTCTTGAGTAGGGACGGGATGGGCGGGGAACTTCTTGGGTCATAGCAAGTGTTTGAAGGAACCTTTCAACGTCCAAGCGGGAAGGGGTGATTTCCCCCCAGCCGCCACAGTGGACAAGGACCTCACCCCGTCTGCAGGGAAGAAGCTTCTGGTTTTCCTTGAGTTGCAGTGGGGTCCTCTCGAGTTATGATGGGGACCACAGGGAGTGGCCCCTGTGGCCTCAGGAGAGGCTAGTCTCCGTGCAATTTGCGAGCCACCTCTAGGCATTCCTCCCCAGTCGTCGCCAGGTCCTCAGTCCTCGTCTGGTGCTGAGGCCGGAGACTGAGCTTTCCTCCCCCGTGCTGACATAGGTATTGGGGATCCCCTGGAGCCCCCACAGGGGAGTCAGTCCGTGTCTTGCCTTGAGACGTTCAGGGTTGCTTTCCTCCCCAGCTTGAGCAGCAGTGTCCTGCTCCCCATCGAGCAGACACAGGGATCTGTGGCTTGCCCTCGAGGTACTCCAGGTCTATCACACGTGCCAGTATTTTGGGAGTCGAGCCTCGGGGTGACAGTTGAGGCAGTGCAGGGCAGTCAGCTTCATCTTCAGTGGACGAGGAATTTGAGTGTCTTGCCTAATGGTGACCCGAAACCTTTGGCTCCTATCGACTCTCCTGGTGCAAGGGCCTCCTCTTGGTATGTGAGGGGAGCTCCCAGAAACCTTTCCCAACGGAGCCAGGAAAAGGGCCCTCTTCTGGAGCTGAGCAGGGGAAAACGGTTCCCCACTTGTGTTGCGGCAGGACCCCTGGGGTTCCTCTCGAGTGGGGATGGGTGGGACTGGGAATTTCGTGGGTCTCAGCAAGGAAGGAGCCTTTCGAGGTCCAAGAGGGAAGGGGTGATTTCCTCCGAGATGCCGCAGAGGACAAGGCTGTCTCCCCGCCTGCAGGGGAGAAGCCTCTGGTTTTACTTGAGTTACGACGGGGACCCCAGGGACCCGCCCCTGTGGCCTCAGGAGAGGCCAGTCTTCGTGTGAGTTGCGAAGTGACTCTGGGTATTCCTCCCCAGTCATCGCCGTGTCGTCCGTATTCTTCTGGTGCTGAGGCCGGATCATAAGCTTTTCTCGCCCGTGCTGACATAGGTTCTCAGGTTACCCTGGAGCACCCACAGGAGAGTCAGTCCTCATCTCGCCTGGAGACGTGAATGGCCGATTTGCTTCCCAGCTGTAGCAGCAGTGTCTGGCTCCCCATCGAGCAGACACAGGGATCTGTGGCTTGCCCTTGAGGTACCCCAGGTCTGTCACACGTGCCAGTGTTTTGGGAGTCGAGCCTCGGGGTGACAGTCGAGGCAGTGCAGGGCAGTCAGGTTCATCTGGAGGGGACGAGGCCTTTGGGGGTCTTGGGGAATGGTGGCTCGAACCTTGAGGCTCCTCCTGAATCTCTTGGTGCGAGCGCCTCCTATTGGGATGCGAGGGGAGCACCTGGAACCGTTTCCCGACGAAGCAGGTCAAGGGCCCCTCATCTGGAGCTGAGCAGGGGAAAACGGGGATCCTTTTGAGTCGTGGCGGGACCCTCGGTCTTCCAAGGAGTCGGGACGGGTGCGGCCAGGAACTTCTTGGGTTTCAGCAAGGGTGTGAAGCAGCATTTTGAGGTCCAAGAGGGAAGGGGTGATTTCAACTGCGACGCCACAGCGGACAAGGAGCTCACACTGCCTGAGAAGCTTCTGGTTTTTCTCGAGTTGTGGCAGGGTCCTCTCGAGTTATGACGGGAACCCCAGGGTCCAGCCTTTGTGGCCTCAGGAGAGGCCAGTCTCCCTTCGCGGTGTGAGGTGCCTCTGGGGATTCCTCTGCAGTCGTTGGCAGGTCCTCAGTCCTTGTCTGGTACTGAGGCCGGTGCCTAAGCTTTCTTTGGCCGAGCTCACGTTGGTCTTGGGGTTCCCCTGGAGTCCCCACATGGGAGTCAGGCCTTGTCAAGCCTAGAGACCTGTACGGCCGCTTTCTTCACCAGGTGAAGCAGCAGTGTCCGGCTCCCCGAAGAGCGGCCACAGGGATCTGTGGCTTGCCCTTGAGGTACCTCAGGGCTGTCTCATGTGCCAGTGTTTCGGTAGTCAGGCCTCCAGGTGAGACGAGGCCTGACTCCCATGTGGGGGTTCCAGGGGAACACCAAGACCTATGTCAGCATGGGTGAGGCAAGCTCAGTCTCCGGCCTCAGCACCAGACGAGGACTAAGGACCCAGTGACGAGTGGGGAGGAATCCACAGAGGCGCCTCGCAACTCGCATGGAGACTGTCCTCTCCTGAGGCCACAGGGGCGGTTCTCTGGGTTCCCAGTCATAACTCAAGAGGACCCCGCTGCAACTGGAGAAAAACCAGAAGCTTCTCCCTTGTAGGCGGGGTGAAGCCCTTGTCCACTGCAGTGTCTCAGGAGAAATCACCCCTTCCCTCTTGAACCTCAAAAGGCTGGTTCACACCCTTGCTGTGACCTAAGAAGTTCCCTGCCCTATCCGACCCCACTCGAGCGATCCCCGAGGGACCCACCACGACTCAAGAGGAGCCCCGTTTTCCCCTGAATAGCTCCAGAGGAGGTTCTCTTTCACTGATCCATTGGGAAAGGGTTCCCGACACTCCCCTGGTATCCCAAGAGAATTCGCTCACACCAGGAGAGTCGGAAGGAACTCAGGGTTCGGCCACCATTCCCCCAGACCCCCAAATGCCTCGTCCACTTCAGGTGAACCTGACTGCACTGCAGTGCCTCGACTGTCACCCCGAGGCTTAACTCAGAAACACTGGCATGTGTGACAGCCCTGGGGTACCTCGAGGGCAAGCCACAGATCCTTGTGTCCACTCGACGGGGAGCCGGACACTGCTGCTGCAGCTGTGGAGGAAAGCTTCCGTGCATGTCTGCAGGTGAGAAGAGGCCTGACTCTCCTGTGGGGGCTCCAGGTAAATTCAAAGACCTATGTCAGCACGGGCGAGGCAAGCTCAGGCTCCGGCCTCAGCAACAGATGAGGACTGAAGACCTGGCGATGACTGGGGAGGAATCCCCAGAGGCGCCTCGCAACTCGCACAGAGACTGGCCTGTCCTGAGGCCTCAGGGGCGGGTCCCTTGGGTCCCCATCATAACTCGAGAGGACCCCGAACAACTCGGGAAAAACCAGAAGCTTCTCCCCTGCAGGTGGGTGAGGCCCTTTTCCGCTGTGGATACTGCTGCTAGCTAGACAGGATAGCGGCCGTGCATGTCTCCAGGCGAGACAAGGCCTGACTCCCCTGTGGGGGCTCCAGAGGAACCCCAAGACCTTTACATGCTCCGTCGGGGTGATTTCCCCCGAGATGCCACAGCAAACAAGGGCCTTTACCCTGCCTGCAGGGGAAAAGCTTCTAGTTTTTCTAGAGTTGCGATAAGGTGGTCTTGAGTTACAACGGGGACCTCAGGGATCCATCCCTGTGGCCTCAGGAGAGGCCTGTCTCCGTGCGAGTTGCGAGGCGCCTCTGGGGATACTTCCCCAGTCGTCACTGGTTCCTCAGTCCTCATCCGGTGCTGAGGCAGGAACCTGAGCTTGCCTCGCCCGTGCTGACATAGGTCTTAGGGTTCCCCTGGAGCCCCCACAGGGGAGTCAGGTCTCATCTCGCCTGGAGACGTTTACGGCCGCTTTCCTCCCCAGCTGCAGCAGCAATGTCTGTCTCCCTTTGAGCAGACACCAGTATTGGTAGCTTGCCCTCGAGGTACCCCAGAGTTGTCACACGCGCCAGTGTGTCTAGAGTTGAACCTTGGGGTGACAGTCGAGGCAGTGCAGGGCAGTCAGGTTTATTTGGAGTTTTTGAGGCATTTGAGGGTCTTGGGGAATGGTGGCCTGACTCCTGAATCTCCTCCCGACTCTCCTGGTGCGAGTGCCTCCTCTTGGGATGCGAGGGGAGCATCGGGAACCCTTTCCCGATGGTGCAGGGGCAGGGCCCCTCATCTGGAGCTGAGCAGGGGAAAATGGGGCTCCTCTTGAGTCATGGCGGGGCCCTCGGGGTTCCTCTGGACTGGCGACTGGTGGGGCGGGGAACTTCTTGGGTCACAGCAAGAGTGTGAAGGAGCCCTTCGAGGTCCAAGAGGGAAGCAGTGATTTATCCCGAGATGCTGCAGCAGATAAGGGACTCATCCCCGAGCAGGGGAGAAACTTCTGTTTTTTCTTGAGTTACAGTGGGGTCCTCTTGAGGTACGATGGGGACCCCAGGAACCCGCCCCTGTAGTCTCAGGAGAGGACAGTCTCCATGCAAGTTGCGAGCCAACTCTGGGCATTCCTCCCCAGTCATTGCAGGGTCCTCAGTCCTCGTCTGGTGCTGAGGCCGGAGACTGAGCTTTCCTCGCCTGTGCTGACATAGATATTGTGGATCCCCTGGAGCCCCCACACGGGAGTCAGGCTTCGTCTCCCCTTGAGACGTGTGGGGCTACTTTCCCCCCTTGCTTGAGCAGCAGTGTCCTGCTCCCCATCGAGTGGACATAGGGATCTGTGGCTTGCCCTCTAGGTACCCCAGGTCTGTCACACGTGCCAAAATGTCAGGAGTCGAGCATTGGGTTGACAATCGAGGCAGTGCAGGGCAGTCAGTTTCATCTGGAATGGACGAGGCATTTGGTGGTCTTGGAAAATGGTATCCCGACTCCTAAGGCTCCTCCTGAATCTCCTGGTGCAAGCACCTCCTCTTGGGATGCAAGGGGAGGACCGGGAACCCTTTCCCAATGAATAGGGAAAGGACCCCTCATCTGGAGGTGAGCAGTGGAAAACGGGGCTCCACTTGAGTGGCCATTGGACCCTCGGTGTTCCTCTGCAGTGGGGACGGGTGGGGTGGGGAACTTCTTGGGTTACAGCAAGGGTGTGAAGGAGTCTTTCATGGTCCAAGAGGGAAGGGATGATTTTTCCCGAGACTCCGCAAAGGACAAGGGCCTGACCCCGCATGCAAGGGAGAAGCTTCTGGTGTTTCTCGAGATGCGGCAGGGTCCTCTCGTGTTATGACTGGTACCCCAAGGACCCGCCCCTGTGGCCTCAGGAGAGGCCATTCTCCGTGAGAGTTGCGAGGCGCCTCTGGGGATTCCTCCCCAGTTGTCACCGGGTCCTCAGTCCTCATCTGGTGCTGAAGCCGAGCCTGAGCTTTCCTCGGCTGTGCTCACTTAGGTCTTGGCCTTCCCCTGGAGCCCCCACAGGGGAGTCAGGCCTCATCTCGCCTTAGACGTACACAGCTGCTTACGTCCCCAGCTGCAGCATCAGTGTCTGGCTCCCAGGCGATCAGTCATAGGAATCTGTGGCTTGCCCTCGAGGTACCCCAGCGTTGTCACATGTGCCAGTGTGTCAGGAGTCGAGCCTCGGGGTGACAGTCGAGGCAGTGCAGGGAAGTCAGGTTCATCTGGAGTGGACAAGGCATTTGGGGTTCTTGGGGAATGGGGGCCCGACCCCCGAAGCTCCTCCGGCCTCTACTAGTGCGAGTGCCTCCTCTTAGGAGGCGAGGGGAGCACCAGGAAACCTTTCCTGACGGAGGAGGGCAGGGGCCCCACATCTGGAGCTGAGCAGAAGAAAACGGGGCTCCTATTGAGTCCCGGTGGGGACCTCGGGATTCCTCTCGAATGGAGACGGGTGGGGCGGGGAACTTCTTGGATCACAGCAAGGGTATGAAGGAGTCTTTGGAGGGCCAAGACGGAAGGGGTGATTTCCCCCAAAATGCCGCAGCGGACAAGGACCTCACCCCTCCTGCAGGGGAGAAGCTTCTGGTTTTTCTCGAGTTGCGGTGGGGTCCTCTCGAGTTATGACGTGGACACCTGGGACCCTCCCCTGTGGCCTCAGGAGAGGCCAGTCTCTGTGGGAATTGCGAGGCGCCTCTGGGATTCCTCTCTAGTCGTCTCCAGGTCCTCAGTCCTCGTCTGGTGCTGAGGCCGGAGCCTGAGTTTGCCTCGCCCGTGCCGAAATCGGTCTTGGGGTTCCGCTGGATTACCCACAGGGGAGTCAGGCCTCATCTTGCCAGGAGATGTGCACGGCCGCTTTCCTCCCCAGCTGCAGGAGCAGTGTCCGGCTCCCCGTCGAGCAGACACAGGGATCTGTGTCTTGCCCTCGAGGTACCCCAGGGCTGTCACAAGTACCAGTGTGTCAGGAGTCGAGCCTCGGGGTGACAGTGGAGGCAGTGCTGGGCAGTTAGGTTCATCTGGAGTGGATGAGGCATTTGGGTGTCTTGGGGATTGGTGGCCTGTTAGCAACGGGATGAAACAGCAACACGGCCGAGTGGTTTGAATCTTTTTCTTTATTCTTCTTATTCTCTTTGCTTCTTGCAACTTCTTTGTTTTATATCTTTTTCACAACAATTTACAGGGCAAGTTGCCAAAACACCATGATTCAATACAGTGCGCAGGCGCGGGGCAAGATAACCTTTACCTAACTAATTTACTGCAGCTAAGACTTTGTTTTGGGGAACTTCCTTATCAACCTAGAATCCACATTGTCCCTGGGTCTTTTCCTTTTTGAAGGATCAGAGTAACATCCTTGTACGCAAGAAATGTTCTTTTCCAAGGGGTCAAAGGATTCTTGACAGAAGATCTTGTTTGCAAGAATATTCAGCCCTGACCAGGAGCCTTGTTTGCAAGAGTCTTCCCAGCCTCCCTTATACTTTGTTCCCTACATCTCCCCTTTCTTTTCTTGCAGGTGCTGAATAAGCGCCTGAATATGCAAAGCTTCTTTTTTTCCATTGTTTCCCTTCTCGCCAGCGCCATTAGACTATAAAAGCAAGGAAACATAAAGCAACAATTAACAAAGTTTTCACAAAGGATGTTGTTTACAATGTAAATACATGCCCTAAAGAACTGAGGTTATCTAATCCTTCTTGAAGATTCTTCAGTATATCAGAACCAATAATATCAGGCAGCATCTTACTAAACGTTGACAAATTAGTTTGTTCCAATTCCATAATTTCAGCAGTTAAATTCTGGTGTCCACCAAAGACCTTCTTACTTCTTCCCAGCCCTCAATCATTTAAAAGGGAACAGTGGTTACACATAGGTGAGATGTATTCCAATCACATTTTGACACACTCCTTGTAGCTAACACATTTACTTGATCTCCTAGCCAGCAAACAGTGTGTTGTAAATTCAATACATCAGTAGCCAGTTGAGCGTCCAAATCATGCTGTTGTTTCCACAATAAATAAGCATCCGTATGCCACTTCTTGATGAAATCTGCAGTCTGTATGCCCTGATGCAAAGCAAGACCTGCTACAGTTGCTGTTGCTGTTACTGAAGCCAAGGCGAGAATTGATGTGATGACGATGCCAAGCATTCTTTGGGATCGATGGAGAAGAGTTTATACAGCATTCACAAGATGAGTGACATCAAAAGAGCCCGACCAAGTTTGAGTAAAATTAATAGGTAACCAGAGTTCAGTCCATGCTTTCACAATAACCAAAGAGTAATTAGTGGAGTGAACCACTTTGTTTTCAACATTTTCCCACCAGGAACGGTTTATGCACTAAGTCAAGTTACAATCAGAACATGTTATAACTCCCAAAATTTCATTCCAAACCTGTTACTCATACTGTAGAGAAAAAGGAAATTTTACACATGCTATAGCAGAGTAAGATTTGTTAATATGCAAATGAACTTGAAAAGGCCCAGAAGGATCATTAACATTCAAGGTGAAATTTTCAGTCCAAATAGTAAGATTACCTGACACAGCTCACAATTGCCACATATCCCCTTGTAACTGAGGGTGTCCCACCATTTGCAACTGAGGTGGAACCAATGCAAAATGTTGCCATTTTACAGTTTCATTTCCTTGACCATACAGGGTACCATTTATGCGATGCCATTTCAAAGATCGATTAGACCATTTTTCTAAAAATTCCCCATGAGTAGGACTCCAATCTACAATTACATGATTTGAATAATACATAACTAGACGAGGGTCATGATCCCTGAAATGTTCCCACTCCAGATGTAATAAAGATGCTTCAAAAATGAAGCAGGGCAGAGGGACATATGTACCCCCTTATTCTTATTTAAGTGAGACCGTGAAGTATGAAAGGCACGAGAAGNACATAACTAGACGAGGGTCATGATCCCTGAAATGTTCCCACTCCAGATGTAATAAAGATGCTTCAAAAATGAAGCAGGGCAGAGGGACATATGTACCCCCTTATTCTTATTTAAGTGAGACCGTGAAGTATGAAAGGCACGAGAAGAAATGAGCACAGTAAAAACTGCGAAGTGTTGTCCCCTATATTGAACTCCCCAAGTATTATAAGAATGACGTGAGTGTGTTTTTGTAGACAGAGAAAAGCAATGTCCTGCTATACATAAAGGAATACCTTCAGCTGCTATAGTGAAATTAGTAACGTTATAATTTTGTATATGCTGGGATAATTGCTCAATCCCTCCACAGTCAGGTGGAGGTGTAAGACCTCGTGGCCTTTTCTCAGGATCTGTCGCTTCAAAGACCGCAGTGACTCGAATTCGATGCAATAGGCAAGAGGATTTATTAGGCCGGCGCGCCGGGGTTCAGTCTCCTTGGGAGGAGTG
>SJYW01001395.1:0-34266 GCA_006410735.1 Raphicerus campestris
ATAAAAATATAAAACTTTTAGAAGAAAAAACTAGAAGAGAATCTTTGTGGCCATAAGTTAAACAAAAAATTCTTATATATAACATCATCAGCATAAATTATAGAAATAAAGAAATGGTAGATTGCAGTTTATAAACATTTAAAAATTTTGCTTTGTGAAAGAAATATAAGTTAAAGACCAGGCACACACTTGGAAAAAAAGACAGGCAAATCATATATCCGATAAAGGACTTAAGTAAAATCCAATAATTGGAAGGTAAACAATTCAAGGAAAATTAATGGGCAAAAGATTTGAAAAGATGCTTTACCACAGAAGGTATATGGATGGCAAATAGGCACGTGAAAAATGTTTGACATCATTAGTTATTGTGTGTGTGTGTGTGTGTGTGTGTGTGCACGCACTCAGTAGTATCAGACTCTTTGTGACCCCATGGTCTATAGTTCGCCAGGCTCCTCTGTCCATGAAATTTTCCAGGCAAGAATACTGGAGTGAGTTGCCGTTTTCTACTCCAGGGGCTCCTCCAGACCCAGAGATCGATCCCATGTATCTTGCGTCTCCTGCATTGGCAGCCAGATTCACTGTGATATATTGTTGCATACCCATAAGAATGGCTGGGGAAAAACTGACACTTTCAGGTGACAGTGAGTATGGGGAACAACCAGAACTCTCAGACATTATATGACATGGACACCTGTGGAAAACAGTATGGAGGTTCCTCAAAAAATTAAAAATAAAGCTACCATGTGGTCCAGCAAAATTGAAATCAGGATTTCCTAGAGATATCTGCATTCCGATCTTCATTGCAGCATTATTCACAGTATCAGTGGAGGAATGGATAATAAACAATGGAATATAATTCAGCTAGGAGAAAGAAGGAAAATCTGTTTGTGACGACATGGTTGGAACTTAGCAGCCTTATGCTAAGTGAAATAGGTTAGAGAAAGACAAATATAGCTAGGCTTCCATATCTGGGGATTCTGCATCTGCAGATTCAGCCAATCTCAATCCAAAAAGATTCAAGGGGAGGGGGGGAAGTTCAAAAAGTTTTAAAAAGCAGAACTTGAATTTGCTGTGCACCAGCAAATATTTACATATTGTTTACATTGTTTTAGGCATCAAAAGGCTTCGCTGGTGGCTCAGTGGTAAAGAACCAGCCTACTAATGCTGGAGACATGGATTCAATCCCTGGGTTGGGAAGGTCCCCTGGAGTAGGAAATGACAATCCACTCCAGTATTCTTGCCTGGAGGATCCCATGGACAGAGGAGCCTGGTGAGCTACAGTCCACGCCGTCACAAAAGAGCTGGACATGGCTCAGCAACTAAACAACAACAACAACAACAACAAGGCATTATAAGTAATCTAGAGATAATTTCAAGTATACAGGAGGTTATGTGTAATTTTTATGCAAATGCTACACCATTTTACATGAAGGGCTTGAGCATCCCCAGATTTGGGTATCCAGAAGGAGTCTTGGAACCAATCTCTCCATTTCCCGCCCACCCCCACCCCGCTTCGCCAAGTACTGAGGGATAACTATAGTATGATAATACCTATATGTATTATAAATCTAAAAAAAAATAAAAAAGACAAGCTCAAAGAAACTACAAATAGAGTACTGGTTACCGGGAGTTTGAGAAATGAAGAGATACTGATCAAAGGATGCAACCTTTCAGTTATGTTAGCTAGTTGGGGGATATAATGTATAGTGTGGTGACCTCATGGTACTGTGTCACAAGCTTGAATGTCCCTGAGAGAGGGGATCTTAAATATTTTGGTCAGAAAAAAATAATGTAAGTATGTGATAGTGTAAGAGGTGGTAACTAACAACATGTGTTCATCACTTTAAAGTTATATATCTATTAAATCAATGTGTTGTACACCTTAAAGTGACAAAATATTATGTGTCAATTATATCATAATAAGGCTGGGAATGTTAATTAAATTATTTATTTATTTATTTTTAAATATAAATTTATTTATTTTAATTGGAGGCAAATTACTTTACAATATTGTACTGGTTTTGCCATACATTGACATGAATCTGTCACAGGTGTACATGTGTTCCCCATCCTGAACCCCCCCTCCCACCTCCTACACCATTTCATACCTCTGAGTCATCCCAGTGCACCAGCCCCGAGCACCCTGTATCATGCATCACACCTGGACTGGCGATTCGTTTCACATATGATAATATACATGTTTCAATGCCATTCTCCCAAATCATCCCACCCTCTCCTCCCACAGAGTCCAAAAGACTATTCTATACATCTGTATCTCTTTTGCTGTCTCACATACAGGGTTATCATTACCATCTTTTAAAATTCCATATATATGTGTTAGTATACTATATTGGTGTTTTTCTTTCTGGCTTATTTCACTCTGTATAATAGGCTCCAGTTTCATACACCTCATTAGAATTGATTCAAATGTATTCTTTTTAATGGCTGAGTAATACTCTATTGTGTATATGTACCACAGCTTTCTTATCCATTCATCTGCTGATGGACATCTAGATTGCTTCCATGTTCTGGCTATTATAAGCAGTGCTGTGATGAACACTGAGGTGCACATGTCTCTTTCAATAGCTTCCTCAGTGTGTATGCCCAGCAGTGGGATTGCTGGGTCATATGGCAGTTTTAGTTCCAGTTTTTTAGATAATCTCCACACTTTCTCCATAGTGGCTGTACTAGTTTGCATTCCCACCAATAGAGTAAGAGGGTTCTCTTCTCTCCACACCCTCTGCAGCATTTATTGCTTGTAGACTTTTGGATAACAGCCATTCTGACTGCTTTGAAATGGTACCTCATTGTGGTTTTGATTTGCATTTCTCTGATAATGAGTGATGTTGAACATCTTTTCATGTGTTTGTTAGCCATCTGTATGTCTTCTTGGGAGAAAAGTCTGTTTAGTTCTTTGGCCCATTTTTTGATTGGGTCTTTTATTTATCTGGAGTTGAGCTGCAGGATTAGAGATACCAAGGGGCCATTTCATGCAAAGATGGGCTCAATAAAGGATAGAAATTGTATGGACCTAACAAAAGCAGAAGATATTAACAAGAGGTGGCAGGAATACAAAAAAGAACTGCACAAAACAGATCTTCACGACCCGGATAATCACGATGGTATGATCACTCACCTAGAGCCAGACATCCTGGAATGTGAAGTCAAGTGGGCCTTAGAAAGCATTACTATAATCAAAGCTAGTGGAGGTGATGAAATTCCAATTGAGCTATTTCAAATCCTGAAAGATGATGCTGTGAACGTGCTGCACTCAATATGCCAGCAAATTTGGAAAACTCAGCAGTGGCCACAGGACTGGAAAAGGTCACTTTTCATTCCAATTCCAAAGAAAGGCAATGCCAAAGAATGCTCAAACTACTGCACAATGGCACTCATCTCACACGCTAGTAAAGTAATACTCAAAATTCTCCAAGCCAGGCTTCAGCAATACATGAACCGTGAACTTTCAGATGTTCAAGCTGGTTTTAGAAAAGGCAGAGGAACCAGAGATCAAATTGCCAGCATCTTCTGGATCATGGAAAAAGCAAGAGAGTTCCAGAAAAAACATCAATTTCTGCTTTATTGACTATGCCAAAGCCTTTACTGTGTGTATCACAATAAACTGTGGAAAATTCTGTAAGAGATGGGAATACCAGACCACCTGACCTGCCTCTTGAGAAACCTGTATGCAGGTGAGGAAGCAACAGTTAGAACTGGACATGGAACAACAGACTGGTTCCAAATAGGAAAATGAGTACGTCAAGGCTGTATATTGTCACCCTGCTTATTTAACTTCTATGCAGAGTACATCGTGAGAAACACTGGACTGGAAGAGGCACAAGCTGGAATCAAGATTGCCAGGAGAAATATCAATAACCTCAGATATGCAGATGACACCATCCTTATGGCAGAAAGTGAAGAGGAACTAAAAAGCTTCTTGATGAAAGTGAAAAAGTTGGCTTAAAGCTCAACATTCAGATAACGAAGATCATGGCGTCTGGTCCCATCACTTCATGGGAAATAGATGGAGAAACAGTGGAAACAGTGTCAGACTTTATTTTTTGGGGCTCCAAAATCACTGCAGATGGTGATTGCAGCCATGAAATTAAAAGACGCTTACTCCGTGGAAGGAAAGTTATGACCAACCTAGATAGCATATTGAAAAGCAGAGACATTACTTTGCCAACAAAGGTCCATCTAGTCAAGGCTATGGTTTTTCCAGTGGTCATGAATGGATGTGAGAGTTGGACTGTGAAGAAATCCGAGCACCGAAGAATTGAAGCTTTTGAACTGTGGTGTTGGAGAAGACTCTTGAGAGTCCCTTGGACTGCAAGGAGATCCAACCAGTCCATTCTAAAGGAGATCAGTCCTGGGTGTTCTTTGGAAGGAATGATGCTAAAGCTGAAACTCCAGTACTTTGGCCACCTCATGGGAAGAGTTGACTCATTGGAAAAGACTTTGATTTTGGGAAGGAATGAGGGCAGGAAGAGAAAGAGATGACAGAGAATGAGATGGCTGAATGGCATCACTGACTGGATGGATGTGAGTCTGAGTGAACTCTGGGAGTTGGTGATGGACATGGGGGCCTGGCATGCTGCAATTCATGGGGTTGCAAAGAGTTGGACATGACTGCGTGACTGAACTGAACTAAGCTGCAAGAGTTGCTTGTATATTTTTGAGATTAATTCTTTGTCAGTTGTTTCATTTGCTATTATTTTCTCCCATTCTGAAGGCTGTCTTTTCACCTTACTTATAATTTCCTTCGTTGTGCAGAAGCTTTTAGTTTTAATGAGGTCCCATTTGTTTATTTTTGCTTTTATTTCCAATTTTCTGGGAGGTGGGTCATAGAGGATCCTGTTGTGATTTATGTCAGAGAGTGTTTTGCCTACGTTCTCCTCTAGGAGTTTTATAGTTTCTTATTTTACATTTAGATCTTTAATCCATTTTGAGTTTATTTTTGTGTATGGTGTTAGAAAGTGTTCTAGTTTCATTCTTTTACAAGTGGTTGACCAGTTTTTCCAGCTCCACTTGTTAAAAAGATTGTCTTTAATCCATTGTATATTCTTGCCTCCTTTGTCAAAGGTAACGTGTCCATAGGTGCATGGATTTATCTCTGGGGTTTCTATTTTGTTCCATTGATCTATATTTCTGTCTTTGTGCCAGTACCATACTGTCTTGATGACTGTGGCTTTGTAGTAGAGCCTGAAGTCAGGCAAGTTGATTCCTCCAGTTCCATTCTTCTTTCTCAAGATTGCTTTGGCTATTCGAGGTTTTTTTTTTGTATTTCCATACAAATGGTGAAATTATTTGTTCTAGCTCTGTGAAAAATACCGTTGGCAGTTTGATAGGAATTGCATCGAATCTATAGATTGCTTTGGGTAGTATACTCATTTTTACTATATTGATTCTTCTGATCCATGAACATAGTATATTTCTTCATCTGTGTCCTCTTTGATTTCTTTCATCAGTTTTTTATAGTTTTCTATATATAAGTCTTTTGTTTCTTTAGGTAGATTTATTCCTAAGTATGTTATTCTTTTTGTTGCAATGGTGAATGGAATTGTTTCCTTAATTTCTTTTTCTACTTTCTCATTATTAGTGTATAGGAATGCAAGGGATTTCTGAGTGTTGATTTTATATCCTGCAACTTTACTATATTNTTCTTTAGGTAGATTTATTCCTAAGTATGTTATTCTTTTTGTTGCAATGGTGAATGGAATTGTTTCCTTAATTTCTTTTTCTGTTTTCTCATTGTTAGTGTATAAGAATGCAAGGGATTTTTCTGTGTTAATTTTATATCCTGCAACTTTACTATATTCATTGATTAGCTCTAGTAATTTTCTGGTGGAGTCTTTCGGGTTTCTATGTAGAGGATCATGTCATCTGCAAACAGTGAGAGTTTTACTTCTTTTCCAACTTGGATTGCTTTTATTTCTTTTCTGCTCTATTTGCTGTGGCCAAAACTTCCAAAACTATGTTGAATAGTAGTGGTGAGAGTCGGCACCCCTGTCTTGTTCCTGACTTTAAGGGAAATGGTTTCAATTTTTCACCATTGTGGATAATGTTTGCTGAGTGTTTGTCATATATAGCTTTATTATGTTGAGGTATGTTACTTCTATTCCTGCTTTCTGGAGGGTTTTTGTTTTTAATCACAAATGGATGTTGAATTTTGTCAAAGGCTTTCTCTGCATCTACTGAGATAATCATATGGTTTTCATCTTTCAATTTGTTAATGTGATATATTATATTGATTTGCAGATATTAAAGAGTCCGCGCATCCCTGGGAGAAAGCTCACTTGATCATGATGTATGATCTTTTTAATATGTTGTTGGATTCTGTTTGCTAGGATTTTGTTAAGCATTTTTGCATCTATGTTCATCAGTGATATTGGTCTGAAGTTTTTTTTTGTGTGTGTGATCTTTGATTTTGGTATTAGGGTGATGGTGGCTTCATAGAATGAGTTTGGAAGTTTACCTTCCTCTGCAATTTTCTGGAAGAGTTTGAGTAGGATAGGTGTTAGCTCTTCTCCAAATTTTTGGTAGAATTCAGCTGTGAAGCCATCTGGTCCTGGGCTTTTGTTTACTTGAAGATTTTTGATTACAGTTTTGATTTCTGTGCTTGTGATGTGTCTGTTAAGATTTTCTATTTCTTCCTGATTCGATTTTGGAAAATTATTTTAAAATGTGCACTTTGAAATATTGTTTGGCTGTTTCCTCTAATGTTAAACATACGCATATAATATGACCCAGCCATCTCACTCCAAGACCAATGAACACTTATACACAAATATCCACAGTAGCTTTATTTATAATAGGACAAAATTGAAAACAATCCACTTGTTTTCCAACTGTGGAAGATAGTGTGGCTGATCACACTATGCAATGTTAACAATAAAATACCAAAGTACTGAATAATGCAACATGAATGAATCATAAATGAATTGTTAGGTGAAAGATGTCAGATGATAACAATGGAGAATAGGTCACTGTTTGGCAGGAATTGGGATGAAAATGTTTTGATTATCAAGGGTGACTGTGGTAGTGGTGGTTACACCAGTCTAGACCCTTCAAAACTTAGAACTGTACACCAAATAGAGCAATCTTTACTTTTTATAAATTTGATAAACTTACATACTTGTTTAAGATGAGGCTGAGGGTATTAAGCACATATATTATCAGCATAAACATACTATGAAATGATATATAAAAAGTAAGAGTGTGAAGGTTGCTCGGATGTGTCTAACTGTTTGTGACCCCACAGATTATGCAATCCATGGAATTCTCCAGGCCACAATACTGGAGTGGGTAGCCTTTCCCTTCTCCATCGTATCTTCCCAACCCAGGGATTGAACTCAGGTCTCCTACATTGCAGGCAGATTCTTTACCAGCTGAGCCACAAGGGAAGCCCCATACAAAAAGTAAAGCATTTACCTAAAGATGCAAGCTGAGCACTGAAGAACTGATGCTTTTGAACTGTGGTGTTGGAGAAGACTCTTGAGAGTCCCTTGGACTGCAAGGAGATCAGTCCTGGGTGTTCTTTGGAAGGAATGATGCTAAAGCTGAAACTCCAGTACTTTGGCCACCTCATGCGAATAGGTGACTCATTGGAAAAGACTCTGATGCTAGGAGGGATTGGGGACAGGAGGAAAAGGAGACAACAGAGGATGAGATGGCTGGATGGCATCACCGACTCAATGGACATTGAGTGAACTCTGGGAGTTTGAGTGAACTCTGGGAGTTGGTGATGGACAGGGAAGCCTGGTGTGCTGCAATTCATGGGGTGGCAAAGAGTTGGACACAGCTGAGTGACTGAACTGAACTGAAAGATGAAAAAAAAAAGCGGGGGGAATGAAGTACGTATGGAGAAGCAATGCTTTTCACTGAGCATCTTATTTTCTACATGAGTGAATGTATTCTCTGTAAAGAATATTCCATTTAAACAGTTAAGCATCAGTCTTCAAAGAGTCTCATCTACTAAAGCTTCAGGGGCTCTCCACTGATCTAATGCACTTGGGAATGAGCTAAATCTTGAAAATTATTTCCTGGGGAGATGAGGCATGACCTTTGAAGCCAAGCTAATCAAACTTACCTCCACTCCACCACTTATCAACTCATCACTCCAATATGAAAGACTGAGGTGAGGATTAAATCAGGGTTTATCTGGGGGATCTGAAGTGTTCTCACCTTCTCCCTTCCAGTGATCTACTTCTGTTAATAGGACCAAAAGCGTCAAGGTCTGTGAAGTCATCAAGTCTTATGTGTTGTATGACAAGTGTTTAATACACCCACTTCTTACATGAATGCATGTAAGATGCTGCTGCTATAGAAATAAAATTTCGACACCAAAGTTTATATGATTAAGAGTAACTCAATAAGTAATTGATAATGATATCTCCAGTTGTCAAGGTACATAAAGAGATTATTTTTTGTAAAGTGAAGACAAACTAAATTGTTTTCTATCATAATATCATTTATGAAAATAAAGAGTGCATTGAATACTTAACACTTTAAGATTTTAAAGATCTTTAAGATGATGATTGCACATTGTGGAGGGATGTCACGATTTTTCATTTAATGCAAAAATCTAGATTAATGATATATTTATTATTTAATGAAAAATACAAATTAACAAGAAAAATATGAAATAGCATTTTTTGTTGAGGTAAAACTCCCATAAAATAAAATTTATTCAATTATAAGGCTTCCCTGATAGCTCAGTTGGTAAAGAATCTGCCTGCAATTCAAGAGACCCTGGTTCAATATTCCTGGGTTGGGAAGATCCACTGGAGAAGCGATAGGCTACCAATTCCAGTACTCTTGGGATTCCTTTTGATAGTGCAGTTGGTAAAGAATCTGCCTTTACTAATTGAGAATTCCATGGACTGTATAGTGTGGAGGGATGTTCATGATATATTGTTTAATGAAAAATCCAGATTAACAAGAAAAATGTAAGATAAAATAGCATTTTTTTGTTGAGGTAAAAGTCACATAAAATAAAATTTATTCAATTATAGAATTCATAACATTAAAAAGTGTTCAATTTAATGCATCTAGTACATTCACAGTGTTGTGAAACCACTGCCTCTCCTTCATCTAGCTCCAAGATATTTCTATCACCTGAAAAGGAGATCTGTACCTATTAGCAGTCACCCTCTGTTTTGTCCCCCAGCTCCTAGATCTATCTACTTGGATTTGCCTATTCTGCACATTTCATATCTATTGAATCATACAATATGTGACCTCTTGTGTCCAGTTCCTTTTTTTTTTATCATAATGCTTTCAAAGTTCATTCATATTGAAACATATGTCAGTGCTTCATTCCTTAAAAAAAAAATTGGCCATGCAACATGGTATGTGGGATCTTAGTTCCCTAACCAGAGATTGAACCTGCACTTCTTGTATTGGAAGTGCAGAGTCTTAACCCTTGGCCTGCAGAGAACTCCCTATTCATTTCTTTTTATGACCCAATAAAACGTTTTGTTCTGCTTCACTGACTATGCTAAAACCTTTGACTGTGTGGATCACAACAAACTGTAGAAAATTCTTAAAGAGGTGGGAGTATCAGGTCACCTCATCTGACTCCTGAGAATTAGGTATGTGGGCTAAGAAGCAACAATTAGAACTGGACATGGAATAATGGACTGGATCGAAATTGGGAAAGGAATATGGTAAGGCTGTATATTGTCACCCTGCTTATTTAACTCATATGCAAAGTACATCATGTGAAATGCTAGGCTGAATGAATCACAAGCTGGAATCAAGATTGTCAGGAGAAATGTCAACAACCTGAGATATGTAGATGATATCACTCAAGGAGCAGAAGGCAAAAAGCTTCTTGATGAGAGTAAAAGAGTAGAGTGAAAAAGCTGGCTTAAAACTCACCATTAAAAAACTTAAGATCATGACATCTGGTTCCATCACTTCATGGCAAATAGAAGGGGGAAAAGTGGAAGCAGTGGCAGATTTTATTTTCTTGGGCTTAAAAATCACTGTGGATGATAACTACAGCCATGAAATTAAAAGACACTTGCTCCTTGGGAAGAAAAGCTATGACAAACCTAGACAGTATGTTAAAAAGCAGAAACATTGCTTTTCTGACAAAGGTCTGTACTGTCAAAGCTATGGTCTATTCAGTAGTCATGTGTGAGTGTGAGAGTTGGACTGTAAAGAAGGCTGAGTGTTGAAGAACTGATGCTTTGGAATTGTGGTGCTGGAGAAGACCCTTGAGAAGCTCTTGGACAGCAAGGAGATCAAACCAGTCAATCCTAAAGGAAATCAACCCTTAACATTCATTGAAAGGACTGATGCTGAAACTGAATTTCAAATACTCTGGCCATCCGATGAGAAGAGCTGACTCATTGAAAAAGACCCTAATGCTGGGAAAGACTGAGGGCAGGTGGAGAAGGGGACAGCAAAGGATGAGATGTTTGGATGGCATCATTGATACAATGGACATGAATTTGGGCTAACTCCAGGAGACAGTGGAAGACAGAGGAGTCTGGCGTGCTGCAGTCCATGGGGTTGCAAAGAGTTGGATATGACTTAGTAATTCAACAACAACATTTCTTGTTATGGATATAACATTTTATTTACTCACTTATCTGTTAATGGATATTTGAATTATTTCCCAAATATTAAACTTTAGGCAACTGTGGATGTGCCAATACTGAAGGGCTGTATACAACTTTAAAAAAAATTAAATTTATTTATTTTAATTGGAGGCTAATTACTTTACAATATTGTATTGGTCTTGCCATACATCAACATGAATCCACCACAGGTGTACACGTGTTCCCCATCCTGAACTCCCCTTAAACTTCTGTTTTCAGTTCTTTTGGATACATGCCCAGGCATAGGATGGTATGGTCACAGAGCAATTTTAGGCTTAATTTGTTGAGAAAACATCAAGCTGTTTCCATAGTGGCTGCACTCTTACATTCACAATAGCAATATATTAGGGTTCCAATTACCCCTGCATCCTTACTTATACTTGTGATCTTCCATTTTTTATGATTTTGTCATCCTAGTGGGTGTGAAGTGATATCATCTTGTGGCATTGATTTACATTTCCCTAATAACTCATGATGTTCAGTATCTTTCCATGTGCTTTTAGCCAGTAAAATAAAAATTTTAAAGGGAGATTATGTGTAAATGTAATAATTCAGAAGTAAAATCAGATTTTTACTGTTAAGGATTATATAGAAATTTAAAGTTAAAAAAGCAGAGCAGAGTGGCGCAGCGGAAGCGTGCTGGGCCCATAACCCAGAGGTCGATGGATCGAAACCATCCTCTGCTAAAGATTTTGTAGACTCCTGAGTACACGTGGCCTCTGAGAAAGTGTATTTCATAGGCTTCTCTGGTGGCTCAGTCAGTAAAGAATCTGCCTGCAATGTGTGAGAGTCAGGTTCAATCCCCGGGTCAGGAAGATCCCCTGAAGAAGGGAACAGCTACCCACTCCAGTACTCTTGCTAGGAGAATTTCATGGGCAGAGGAGTCTGGCGGGCTGTGGTTCACGGAGTCTCAAAGAGCTGGGTGTGACTGTTATTTTCACTTTAAAATTTGGCAGTATAATTGAGAGAATATGAAGTGATTACTTTGGCATGTTTGGATTATAGATATGATTTTTATTTCTTACTTTTTCTTCACTGTGGTTTTTTCTATGACAAGGTATAATTTTGGGGAAAGGAAAAACATTAATAAATATTTACTTATTTATCTGCCTGTTCTGGGTCTTGGTTGCAGCATGCAGAATCTTTATTTACAGAATGCAAACTCTTAGTTGCGGCATGTGGAATATCATTCGTGGACCAGATATTGAACCTGGGCTACCTGCATTTCGAACTCTGAGTCTAAGCTACTGGACCACCAGGGTAGTTCCTCCCACTCTTCTGCTTTTAAAGAAAAACATTTTAATAAGAACTCCGAAGGCAAACAGAAACATATGCAATTTTCAGCTTAGAATACATGAAATATTTACTAATTTCATGTTATAGGATTTATTTCTTATTATTCAACCATTAAGTCTTCTGACACCAGCTTGAAGAACCCCCAAAGGGTCTGATACTAAGATATCCCAGGACCCCCTGCCACGTCAGTGGGGCTAGTCCTGGAGGAGCCGCTGTCCCAGGTGCTGAAGGAAGTGGCCCCACTCCTGCCCCCTCCACCTTCTCTCACTATTGAGAACTCTCTTCACTTCCACTTCCTAGAACATCCTGATGAAAATGAAGTCCTGGGTCATGCCTCTCTGAGGGAAAAAATTTCTTTTTGGTCCTTAGCTTCAGGTCTGTTTCACAGTAGAGCAGCTTGTAACTGTGTAACAGATCTAACTATGGAGATTTTGAATTTGCTGAATCTTCTAATGGCAATTTTCTTCAACAGCAGGTTTCCGCATGTCCCCAAACTTCAGTATACCTTTTATGACTTTAAAGCATTTTAAATGTGAGAAGGTGATGCAAAAACATCACAATGTGTGGAAATGAATGCACATTCTGTAGGGCTGCTTACCAGAACTGAGTCAGTCATTTTGCACAAGCTTTTTATAAATCTCCACAACAGTGCAATAAGGTGGCTACTATTATGTAATAAAGGCACTGAGGCTTAGAGAGAGATTTCCCCCAACCCAGCCAAAGAGCTAAAAATGGCAAACGTTTGTAAGGAGGGAGTGGTGGATCCAGGGTCATCTGACCCTGACTGCATCTAGCTCTCTGCTTCACTTTCCTTAAAAAGTCATCTTGTCTTAATGATCCAAGATGGAGCTCCAGCTATCATAAAACAATTTGCCTCCATTCCCCGACCCTGTCCCTCCCCCTCTTCCCCCGCCAGGTTCACAGCCACACCCATCTGCCTGGATCCGTCCAGGCCCCAAGGGCCCTCTGCTGGCTCTCTATGAGGCTTGGGACAGACGTGAGCTCCCAGATCAGGATCCTGTCCCCTTGGAGTGGAAGCACGAAGTCTTAACCACTGCACCGCCAGCGAAGTTCCAGATTTATTCTTTGGAATCTGCAGTGAGGTGTCTATGGTCATGGCGGATCTCAGGCCAGAAGGTGGGTGTGTCATTGCTGGCCTGTGCTCAGCGGCTCCATCCGCAGCCAAAGTCCGCCCTCCGCACGCAGGATCAGCTCTGGCTTCCGGCGAGGCTCCTCCTCATCTGGCAGGACGCGGAACCGCAGTAGCGTGAGTGCCAGGACCACCTTCATCTCTGTCATGGCAAATGTCTGCCCGATGCAGTTCCTGTGGGCAAGAGCAGGGGCTCTGACTGCACCTGGAACCCTCATCTGGGCCCCATAGCACCCAGCCCACAACTTACATGCACAGTGGTAGAGAAGGAAGCTAACCGTGCCAGGAACCCCCGCGTGGGCTTGCATATTCCCAGACCCTTGCCCACACTCCAGTCCTGAACTCAGACCAGAACACAGGGAAACCGGCCCCTCAGCACACTGTGGACCCCTCCTTGTGCCCCCCGACCAATCCCTAGGCCCTTGCCATTATGTCTGGGGGCGGGAAGGGAAACACAGTCTTAAATATTCCCCTTCCTGGCCCCTACAGTTAAGCCTGGAATCTTAGTCCCAGATCCTTGCTTCCCACTACTCCATCCTTACCTCAAATGCCCAATGCCCTCACCTGGGACCTGCTGAGAAGGGGATAAAAGCCAGAGGTGACCTCCCCTTGATGTTTTCTGGCTCGAAGCGCAAGGGGTCATAGACCTGGGGGCAAGACAAGACAGGGTTACTGGTATCTCCCAGAACGTCCATCCTTAGAGAAGCAGATGTGTGTATAATGGGAGGGAGGTGATGTCTGATTGGCCAATCAGAATTCTGTAGTTGCTCTTGGGTCCCCCAAAGGGAATGGACAGGGATGATAGAGGTATGGTGTGGGGGAGGCATCACCTCAGGGTCTGGCCACACAGATGGGTTGTGGTGGGTCCCAAAAATGCTGATGAGGCAGATAACACCTGTGGGAGAGGAGGAACCAGTCAGAATTAGGTTCAACCTGCGTGATGGGCCCCCTTTCTGACCAGGAGCCTCATCCCATAGTCATTGTGAGCACCTTTGGGGATGACCCGGCCATCTGGAAGCATGGTGTCCTGGGTACAGCGGCGGGAGATGACCATAACTGGGGGGTGCAACCGCAGACTCTCCTTGATGCACATGGTCAGGAAGGGCAACTGAGCCAGATCGTCCCTAAGGAAACCCCATGACAATTATCCAGAGAGCAAAAATAGACATGCCACCCTCCAGCACTCCTACTGACCTATAAGATCCCTTCTGTCTATAACATAATCACAGATGGATCAAATAGTGTCAAACCCATTATGTGGCATACATTAAGTATATACAACTTTTTCTTTGTCCATCAAAGCTCGATAAGATGGTTCCTAAAAAGAGAGAAAAATCACAGAAGTACCAGACAAAATTTAGCCACATATTTTTAGAAGCTTTTCTAAGCAAAATATCAAAGAACCAACCAAAAAGAAATTTTACTAATTTGTTTAAAAGTGAAATATTCTTTATGGTAAGAGAAAAATCAAACGGCAAATGAGAAAGAAATAAAAAGTCAGATTCAATGTTTACTCTTATTGATAACAGCACTAGGGATACTAGCTAATGAGCTTAGAAGGGGGAAAAAGAGAGAAATGCCATTTGAAACATGGGGGTAAGTGTGTTATTTTTGGCAGATAGTGGTTTTGTACCTAGAAAACAAGAGAATTCACTGGAAAAAGTGAAAGTGAGAGTCACATCCGACTCTTTGTGATACAGTCCATGGAATTCTCCAGGCCAGAATAATGGAGTGGGTAGTCTTTCCCTTCTCCAGCGGATCTTCCCAACCCAGGGATTGAACCCAGGTCTCCTGCATTGTAGGGAGATTCTTTACCAGCTGAGCCACAAGGGAAGCCCAAGAATACTAGAGTGGGTAGACTTTCCCTTCTCCAGCGAATCTTCCCAACCCAGGAATCAAACTGGGGTCACCTGCATTGCAGGCAGATTGTTTACTAACTGAGCTATCAGGGAAGCAACTCACTGGAAAACTTGTACAAATATTGAAGATAAGACCCAGTAAGGGGACTGAATTCTTTTTCTTTATCCCCTTAATTTTGTGTGGTGATTTAAATTCTCAATAGCTGATATAGTTAGCTAGTTTCAAATTAGAAAACCACAAAACACCACCCCACGCCTCAGTATCACTTATTCTCCTTCCTGACAGTTTGACTAGTGGTTATTTTTTTATGTATCCTTCCAAGAGTACTTTTTTGCATTAATAATTATGCAGTATCATCCTGTATACCATACACATTGCTCTGTATCTTTTTCATGTAACAGTGTGTCAAGCTTTTCTTGTACATCTCTTGGGACTTGTGTCCAAAATAAGGCCTTTCCTACTCTGGAGCTATAAAATAATTTCCCCTGATTTCCTCTAGAGCCTTTAAGATTCCTTTATTTTATTATTTTCTGAAAAAAATATTTATTTGTTTGGTTTCAGCAGATCTTAGTTGCATCAGATCTTTGTTGTGTCAGGCCGGATCTTTCACTGGGCCCATGGACTCTGTTTAGCTGTGTGTGGGCTTAGTTGCTACTGTGCACATGGGATCTTAGTTCCCCGACCAGGGATCAAACCTAAGTCTCTTGCATTTCAAGGTGAATTCTTAACCACTGGACCACTAGGGATGTCCCAAGGATCTTTTATTTTTTATTTTAACTCTTTGATTAGTGTATATGTTATTTTCTTATAAGACATAAGACCATGTTGAATTAACCTTTATCCATGTAGCTCTCTTAATAAAAACAAGAGTTTTTATTATAAATGATCTTTCTTTGTCCTGTTGGTATAAGACTATATCTAGCACTTACTATGGAGAAGGCAATGGCACCCCACTCCAGTACTCTTGCCTGGAAAATCCTATGGACCAAGGAGCCTGGTGGGCTGCAGTCCATGGGGTCGCTAAGAGTCGGAGATGACTGAGCGACTTCACTTTCACTTTTCACTTTCATGCATTGGAGGCGGAAATGGCAACCCACTCCAGTGTTCTTGCCTGGAGAATCCCAGGGACAGGGAGCCTGGTGGGCTGCCGTCTATGGGGTCACACAGAGTCGGACACGACTGAAGTGACTTAGCAGCAGCACTTACTATGTTCACTGGGCAAGAAATTTATACTCATAAATTATTAGTTTTTCTTTAGTTATAACAGATGAAAGAAAAGATGGTGATGATATAAAATATCCGAAAGACATGTAAATGTCTATATTCCAGAAGAACTTAAAGATGTTCTCAATCCAGATAGACTATATTATTCACCATAGGAACAAGAGGTACCTAAGGGTTTGTTTAGCAAAAGCTGCCTAAGATCTCTATGCTAAAATTTTAGACTCTATTAAAAGCCTAAAGATCACATGAATATCTAAAAATGGATATCCATTCCACACTCTGGAATAGCATGGTAATATTATCAAGTAATCTGTTTTCCACAAGCCTATCATATCAAACCCCAGCCTGGTCCATGCACACTGGGAGTGTCCTAACCTGGGACTATCTCTCACCAAGTTGGAAGATCCTGGAAGGCAGACTGGGACTGGTCCTTCCTGAGTCTCCAGGACAGACAATGAGGTGGGGAGAATTGGAGATGGCATAGAACTGAGGAGAGGGAGGCAGTTTTGCAGTGTTTCCTAAATGGGGAATGGATGGAAGAAAATGCAGATATTCTTGGAAAGGAGTTGAATGACTTTAGTCCTCAGGTGTTCCTTTTAAATCCTGAGCTAAATAATATGAGGAATTAGTATATGAGGAAATAGAATGAAGATTTTTGAAAACATGTGACTTCAGAGAGAAAAGTAAAGAAGTGGAGGGAAAGTTCGTTTACTGAATAGGTGCTCACTGGTATCATCTGCCCTCACACATTGTTGCTAGTTAGTGCAGGACTTTCTGTCCCCCAAACCTGCAAACTTTTCCCAGACCCTGTTTCTGGGATTTTCCAACATTCCCACTAAGAAATAAAGACAAAATCCACAAGAATATTTTCACTCTTCCAAAGCCAGGAAGCAGGGGATCAGAAAAAGGCCACAAAGACTTGCACTCACCATTCAATCTCTTTAGACTCACGGTCCTTCAGGAGCTCTTGCACTTCCTGCCGGCAGCGCTCCTGGTATTCTGGGTGTTTTGCAAGGTTGTACAGGACCCAGGAAAGGCCACTGGCTGTGGTGTCATGGCCTGAGGAGCATCCAGAGAGGCTTGGATATCTGGCCTACTTCAGCACTAGAGTGTGGGCAACACCCTCACCTTAAGGCCCATGGGGGGATGGGGAAGGATGGTGTGATCCAGTGTCCACTTGCCAAGTTCCTGGGTTGGGGGAGAGACCTATCTCTCTGTGTAGTTCCACACTGGGACCCTCACCTTCAAACATGAAGGTATCAGCTTCAGCTCGGATGTCTTCATCTGATAATCCCTTCCCATCTTCATCCTGGAGAGAAAGCAAGATTCCCAGATTCACAAAAGTTCTGAGGGTCCCCAAGCCTAAACTGAGACAATCTCTGAAGCTCCATTATCCATCTAGAAACCCAAGCTCAACCTGAAGTCCTAGACCTCCTTTGCTCAGTACCACCAGATGCCCCACCCACAGACCTCCTCCTTGAGCTCTTTGCCTCCTGTGGCATCCATGGTAAAGGGAATCAATGATTCATAAATATTTTCATGTTTCTACATTTTGTAACCTGGGTTACAGGATGGCTGATGACAAGTTTACTTTAGAAGTAGAGATTAAAACCCATTCCTAATGCCTCCTGGAGATAAGGAATGGGTTGTACACTTATAGAACATGCAGTCTTTGCCTTCTCAGTGAAGAGGTTCTTATTAAGCTCCAAAACAACTTCTTCTCATCTCTGCTCTGCTCTTGTCTATTCTTCTCTCCTCTCCACTATTTTCCCTTCCCCTCTATTCCCCTCCCTTCCCTTCCCTCCTCTCTCTTTTTCCTTCTCCCTTCCCTCCTCGAACACAGGAAAGAAGAAGTCCTGTGTATGTTCCAAATTTCAAAAACTGGAGGTAAAACCACTACAATATTGTAAAGTAATTATTCTCCAATTAAAATAAATAAATTGGGGGGGGGCAGTCCTAAGATTGTGGATGAATAGGACAGGGAGACCACTTTCTCCTCCACAAATTCATCAAAAGATCGTTTGAATGCTGAGAAAATTCTACAAAACAACTTCTGAATGCTGGTGGAGGACACCAGGCACACAGAAAAGCAGCCCATTCTCTTTTAAAGGAGGTAGGACACACACACACACAAAGACAAAAAGAGAGACAAAAGTGTTAGGGATGGAGACCCATCCTGGGGTGGGAGTCATGAAGGAGGAGAAGTTTCCAAACACCAGGAAACCCTCTCACTGGCGGGTCTGTGGGGAGTTTTGGAATCTCAGAGGGCAACATAACCAGGAAGAAAAAAGAAAAAACAACCCACAGAATGCACACCTAAACACAACTCCCAGTGGAGAAGTAGCCCAGACGCTGTGCCTGCCACCAGTGAGGGGGGCTGAACAGGGAGGTGCGGGTTGCATGCTTAGGATAAGGACTGGGTCTGAATGCCCTGAGGACAATCTGAGGGAGCTAACGTGAGATAGCAAACCAAATTGTGAGATAACCAGAGAGAGAGAAAAAAAGAGAGAGAGAGAAAAATTTCCCGTGAAAAGCTCTAACCTAAGGCATAGCCTGGTTCACTCATAGAACAAAGGATTGAGTGAATACCAGAGAGCTAGCTGGTTGCAGAGCGGCCCCTCCCCCAGTTGCTAACAAAGTCTTCCTGGGATCCTGGACAGCTGACATCTGCCAGGAGGGTTACAGCTTGAGATCAGCTCTGCAGAGGAGACACATGGCACACCTGAGACAGTGCTCTCGCTGTGTACCCAGGAAACCGAGTGGCTAAGACTGGGGAGGTGATGAGATGCACCACACACCTGAGACAGTGCACTTGCCAAGCATCTGGTCACCTGAGCTGCTCGGACCTGGGAAGGACACAAAATGCAGGCCCAACCAAGTCTGTGCCTTGAGTACCTGAGAACCTGAAAGTGCACGCAGCTCAGGGCCTTCTTTGGACAGTTCTGCTGCAGATCAACCTGGAGCCTGAGCAATGTAGACCAGAAAAGCACACGTGCCATGAGTGGGGGCAAACCCAGTGTGGCTCAGACACTGCGAGCACTCCCCACACATGCCAGTGATATTTGTTTGCAGTGTTCCTCTCTTCCTACAGCACAACTGAACAAGTGAGCCTGCATGAACACCTTAGCTCCCTTGTATTAGGGCAGAAATTAGACACTGAAGAGACTTGCAAATAGAGGAAGCCAAAAGAAACAAACAAGAGGGAATCTCTTTGGAAGTGAGAGGTGCAACAGATTAAAGCTCTGTATTTAGCATTGACTACATTGGAAGGGGCCTATTGGACCTTGAGAAGACATATAAGCTGGAACAAGGAACTGTCTGAAACTACACTGACCCCATACTACCCTCAACAGCTCCAGAGAAATTCCTAGATATTTTTTATTGTTATCAATTAAAAATGTTTTTTATTTTTAAGTTCTTTATTAGTCCTTTAATTTTCATTTTTATAACCTACTATTACCTTGAAAAAAGACCCTATTTTTAAAGCAAATTTCATATATATATATTTTATAATTTTTGTGTTTCTTTAAATATTGTATTTTTGAGAGTCTAACTTCTACTCTAGATTTTTAATCTTTGCTTTTTGGTATTTGTTATCAATTTTGTACCTTTAAGAATCTAATCTTCAGTACTCATTTTTACTTAGAAGTGTGATTACTGGCTTGATTGCNAAAGAAAAGATGGTGATGATATAAAATATCCGAAAGACATGTAAATGTCTATATTCCAGAAGAACTTAAAGATGTTCTCAATCCAGATAGACTATATTATTCACCATAGGAACAAGAGGTACCTAAGGGTTTGTTTAGCAAAAGCTGCCTAAGATCTCTATGCTAAAATTTTAGACTCTATTAAAAGCCTAAAGATCACATGAATATCTAAAAATGGATATCCATTCCACACTCTGGAATAGCATGGTAATATTATCAAGTAATCTGTTTTCCACAAGCCTATCATATCAAACCCCAGCCTGGTCCATGCACACTGGGAGTGTCCTAACCTGGGACTATCTCTCACCAAGTTGGAAGATCCTGGAAGGCAGACTGGGACTGGTCCTTCCTGAGTCTCCAGGACAGACAATGAGGTGGGGAGAATTGGAGATGGCATAGAACTGAGGAGAGGGAGGCAGTTTTGCAGTGTTTCCTAAATGGGGAATGGATGGAAGAAAATGCAGATATTCTTGGAAAGGAGTTGAATGACTTTAGTCCTCAGGTGTTCCTTTTAAATCCTGGGCTAAATAATATGAGGAATTAGTATATGAGGAAATAGAATGAAGATTTTTGAAAACATGTGACTTCAGAGAGAAAAGTAAAGAAGTGGAGGGAAAGTTCGTTTACTGAATAGGTGCTCACTGGTATCATCTGCCCTCACACATTGTTGCTAGTTAGTGCAGGACTTTCTGTCCCCCAAACCTGCAAACTTTTCCCAGACTCTGTTTCTGGGATTTTCCAACATTCCCACTAAGAAATAAAGACAAAATCCACAAGAATATTTTCACTCTTCCAAAGCCAGGAAGCAGGGGATCAGAAAAAGGCCACAAAGACTTGCACTCACCATTCAATCTCTTTAGACTCACGGTCCTTCAGGAGCTCTTGCACTTCCTGCCGGCAGCGCTCCTGGTATTCTGGGTGTTTTGCAAGGTTGTACAGGACCCAGGAAAGGCCACTGGCTGTGGTGTCATGGCCTGAGGAGCATCCAGAGAGGCTTGGATATCTGGCCTACTTCAGCACTAGAGTGTGGGCAACACCCTCACCTTAAGGCCCATGGGGGGATGGGGAAGGATGGTGTGATCCAGTGTCCACTTGCCAAGTTCCTGGGTTGGGGGAGAGACCTATCTCTCTGTGTAGTTCCACACTGGGACCCTCACCTTCAAACATGAAGGTATCAGCTTCAGCTCGGATGTCTTCATCTGATAATCCCTTCCCATCTTCATCCTGGAGAGAAAGCAAGATTCCCAGATTCACAAAAGTTCTGAGGGTCCCCAAGCCTAAACTGAGACAATCTCTGAAGCTCCATTATCCATCTAGAAACCCAAGCTCAACCTGAAGTCCTAGACCTCCTTTGCTCAGTACCACCAGATGCCCCACCCACAGACCTCCTCCTTGAGCTCTTTGCCTCCTGTGGCATCCATGGTAAAGGGAATCAATGATTCATAAATATTTTCATGTTTCTACATTTTGTAACCTGGGTTACAGGATGGCTGATGACAAGTTTACTTTAGAAGTAGAGATTAAAACCCATTCCTAATGCCTCCTGGAGATAAGGAATGGGTTGTACACTTATAGAACATGCAGTCTTTGCCTTCTCAGTGAAGAGGTTCTTATTAAGCTCCAAAACAACTTCTTCTCATCTCTGCTCTGCTCTTGTCTATTCTTCTCTCCTCTCCACTATTTTCCCTTCCCCTCTATTCCCCTCCCTTCCCTTCCCTCCTCTCTCTTTTTCCTTCTCCCTTCCCTCCTCGAACACAGGAAAGAAGAAGTCCTGTGTATGTTCCAAATTTCAAAAACTGGAGGTAAAACCACTACAATATTGTAAAGTAATTATTCTCCAATTAAAATAAATAAATTGGGGGGGGGCAGTCCTAAGATTGTGGATGAATAGGACAGGGAGACCACTTTCTCCTCCACAAATTCATCAAAAGATCGTTTGAATGCTGAGAAAATTCTACAAAACAACTTCTGAATGCTGGTGGAGGACACCAGGCACACAGAAAAGCAGCCCATTCTCTTTTAAAGGAGGTAGGACACACACACACACAAAGACAAAAAGAGAGACAAAAGTGTTAGGGATGGAGACCCATCCTGGGGTGGGAGTCATGAAGGAGGAGAAGTTTCCAAACACCAGGAAACCCTCTCACTGGCGGGTCTGTGGGGAGTTTTGGAATCTCAGAGGGCAACATAACCAGGAAGAAAAAAGAAAAAACAACCCACAGAATGCACACCTAAACACAACTCCCAGTGGAGAAGTAGCCCAGACGCTGTGCCTGCCACCAGTGAGGGGGGCTGAACAGGGAGGTGCGGGTTGCATGCTTAGGATAAGGACTGGGTCTGAATGCCCTGAGGACAATCTGAGGGAGCTAACGTGAGATAGCAAACCAAATTGTGAGATAACCAGAGAGAGAGAAAAAAAGAGAGAGAGAGAAAAATTTCCCGTGAAAAGCTCTAACCTAAGGCATAGCCTGGTTCACTCATAGAACAAAGGATTGAGTGAATACCAGAGAGCTAGCTGGTTGCAGAGCGGCCCCTCCCCCAGTTGCTAACAAAGTCTTCCTGGGATCCTGGACAGCTGACATCTGCCAGGAGGGTTACAGCTTGAGNAAAATAAATAAATTGGGGGGGGGCAGTCCTAAGATTGTGGATGAATAGGACAGGGAGACCACTTTCTCCTCCACAAATTCATCAAAAGATCGTTTGAATGCTGAGAAAATTCTACAAAACAACTTCTGAATGCTGGTGGAGGACACCAGGCACCCAGAAAAGCAGCCCATTCTCTTTTAAAGGAGGTAGGACACACACACACACAAAGACAAAAAGAGAGACAAAAGTGTTAGGGATGGAGACCCATCCTGGGGTGGGAGTCATGAAGGAGGAGAAGTTTCCAAACACCAGGAAACCCTCTCACTGGCGGGTCTGTGGGGAGTTTTGGAATCTCAGAGGGCAACATAACCAGGAAGAAAAAAGAAAAAAACAACCCACAGAATGCACACCTAAACACAGCTCCCAGTGGAGAAGTAGCCCAGACGCTTGTGCCTGCCACCAGTGAGGGGGGCTGAACAGGGAGGTGCGGGTTGCATGCTTAGGATAAGGACTGGGTCTGAATGCCCTGAGGACAATCTGAGGGAGCTAACGTGAGATAGCAAACCAAATTGTGAGATAACCAGAGAGAGAGAAAAAAAGAGAGAGAGAGAAAAATTTCCCGTGAAAAGCTCTAACCTAAGGCATAGCCTGGTTCACTCATAGAACAAAGGATTGAGTGAATACCAGAGAGCTAGCTGGTTGCAGAGCGGCCCCTCCCCCAGTTGCTAACAAAGTCTTCCTGGGATCCTGGACAGCTGACATCTGCCAGGAGGGTTACAGCTTGAGATCAGCTCTGCAGAGGAGACACATGGCACACCTGAGACAGTGCTCTCGCTGTGTACCCAGGAAACCGAGTGGCTAAGACTGGGGAGGTGATGAGATGCACCACACACCTGAGACAGTGCACTTGCCAAGCATCTGGTCACCTGAGCTGCTCAGACCTGGGAAGGACACAAAATGCAGGCCCAACCAAGTCTGTGCCTTGAGTACCTGAGAACCTGAAAGTGCACGCAGCTCAGGGCCTTCTTTGGACAGTTCTGCTGCAGATCAACCTGGAGCCTGAGCAATGTAGACCAGAAAAGCACACGTGCCATGAGTGGGGGCAAACCCAGTGTGGCTCAGACACTGCGAGCACTCCCCACACATGCCAGTGATATTTGTTTGCAGTGTTCCTCTCTTCCTACAGCACAACTGAACAAGTGAGCCTGCATGAACACCTTAGCTCCCTTGTATTAGGGCAGAAATTAGACACTGAAGAGACTTGCAAATAGAGGAAGCCAAAAGAAACAAACAAGAGGGAATCTCTTTGGAAGTGAGAGGTGCAACAGATTAAAGCTCTGTATTTAGCATTGACTACATTGGAAGGGGCCTATTGGACCTTGAGAAGACATATAAGCTGGAACAAGGAACTGTCTGAAACTACACTGACCCCATACTACCCTCAACAGCTCCAGAGAAATTCCTAGATATTTTTTATTGTTATCAATTAAAAATGTTTTTTATTTTTAAGTTCTTTATTAGTCCTTTAATTTTCATTTTTATAACCTACTATTACCTTGAAAAAAGACCCTATTTTTAAAGCAAATTTCATATATATATATATTTTATAATTTTTGTGTTTCTTTTAATATTGTATTTTTGAGAGTCTAACTTCTACTCTAGATTTTTAATCTTTGCTTTTTGGTATTTGTTATCAATTTTGTACCTTTAAGAATCTAATCTTCAGTACTCATTTTTACTTAGAAGTGTGATTACTGGCTTGATTGCTCTCTCCGCTTTTGACTCTCCTTTCTTTCTACCAGGTCACCTCTATCTCCTTCCTCCCCCTTCTCTTCTCTACCTGAATCTGTGGATCTCTTTGGGTGTTCTGGGCTGTGGAGAACACTTAGGGAATGATTACTGGCTATATTTGTCTCTCTTCTTTTGGCTCCCCCTCTTCTTCCCTCTTCTCTTCTCTATGTAACTGTGAACCTCTCTGAGTGTTCCAGACTGTGGGGAACACATAGGGGATTGATTACTGGCTATATTGCTCTTGCCCTTTTTGATTCCCCCTCTTCTCCTCCTAGTCACCTCTATCTCCCTCCTCCCCCTTCTATTCTCCATGTAACTCTGTGAACCTCTCTGGGTGTCCCTCACTGTGGAGAATCTTTTACTATTAACCTAGATGTTTTATCATTGGTGTTGTATGGATGGAGAAGTCTAGAGGCTACTATAAGAATAAGACTGAAAGCCAGAGGCAGGAGGCTTAAGTCCAAAACTTGAGAACACCAGAAAACTCCTGATTCCAGGGAACATTAACAGACAAGAGCTCATCCCAAAGCCTCCATACCTACCCTGAAACCAAACTCCACCCAAGAGCCAACAAGTTTCAGAGCAAGACATACCAAACTAATTCTACAACAATGCAGGAACATAACCCTGAGCATTAAAATACAGGTGACCAAAAGTCACACCAAACCCATATACATCTCAAAACTCACTACTGAACACTTCATTGCACTCTAGAGAGAAGAGATCCAGCTCCACATACCAGAACCTGATGCAAGCTCCCCTAACCAGGAAACCTTGACAAGCCACTCGTCCAACTCCACCCACAGGGAGGAACCTCTACAATAAAGAGGAACCACAAACTTCCAGCATACAGAAAGGGCACCCCAAACACAGCAATCTAAATAAGATGAAAAGGCAGAGAAATATTCAGCAGGTTAAGGAACAGGATAAAAGCCCACAAACCAAACAAAAGAGGAGGAGATAGGGAGTCTAACTGATAAAGAATTCAGAATAATGATAGTGGAAATGATCCAAAATCTTGAAAAAAAAAATGGAGTTACAGATAAATAGACTAGAGACAAGGATTGAGAAGATGCAAGAAAGGTTTAACAAGGACCAAGAAAAAACAAAAAAGAGTCAATCAATAATGAATAATGCAATAAGTGAGACCAAAAGCACTCTGGAGGGAATCAACAGTAGAACAACAGGTAGAAGATAGGATAAGTGAGGTGGAAGATAGAATGGTGGAAATAAATGAAGAAGAGAGAGAGAGAGAGAGAGAGANATTTCATATATATATATTTTATAATTTTTGTGTTTCTTTAAATATTGTATTTTTGAGAGTCTAACTTCTACTCTAGATTTTTAATCTTTGCTTTTTGGTATTTGTTATCAATTTTGTACCTTTAAGAATCTAATCTTCAGTACTCATTTTTACTTAGAAGTGTGATTACTGGCTTGATTGCTCTCTCCCCTTTTGACTCTCCTTTCTCTCTACCAGGTCACCTCTATCTCCTTCCTCCCCCTTCTCTTCTCTACCTGAATCTGTGAATCTCTTTGGGTGTTCTGGGCTGTGGAGAACACTTAGGGAATGATTACTGGCTATATTTGTCTCTCTTCTTTTGGCTCCCCCTCTTCTTCCCTCTTCTCTTCTCTATGTAACTGTGAACCTCTCTGAGTGTTCCAGACTGTGGGGAACACATAGGGGATTGATTACTGGCTATATTGCTCTTGCCCTTTTTGATTCCCCCTCTTCTCCTCCTAGTCACCTCTATCTCCCTCGTCCCCCTTCTATTCTCCATGTAACTCTGTGAACCTCTCTGGGTGTCCCTCACTGTGGAGAATCTTTTACTATTAACCTAGATGTTTTATCATTGGTGTTGTATGGATGGAGAAGTCTTGAGGCTACTATAAGAATAAGACTGAAAGCCAGAGGCAGGAGGCTTAAGTCCAAAACTTGAGAACACCAGAAAACTCCTGATTCCAGGGAACATTAACAGACAAGAGCTCATCCCAAAGCCTCCATACCTACCCTGAAACCAAACTCCACCCAAGAGCCAACAAGTTTCAGAGCAAGACATACCAAACTAATTCTACAACAATGCAGGAACATAACCCTGAGCATTAAAATACAGGTGACCAAAAGTCACACCAAACCCATATACATCTCAAAACTCACTACTGAACACTTCATTGCACTCTAGAGAGAAGAGATCCAGCTCCACATACCAGAACCTGATGCAAGCTCCCCTAACCAGGAAACCTTGACAAGCCACTCGTCCAACTCCACCCACAGGGAGGAACCTCTACAATAAAGAGGAACCACAAACTTCCAGCATACAGAAAGGGCACCCCAAACACAGCAATCTAAATAAGATGAAAAGGCAGAGAAATATTCAGCAGGTTAAGGAACAGGATAAAAGCCCACAAACCAAACAAAAGAGGAGGAGATAGGGAGTCTAACTGATAAAGAATTCAGAATAATGATAGTGGAAATGATCCAAAATCTTGAAAAAAAAAATGGAGTTACAGATAAATAGACTAGAGACAAGGATTGAGAAGATGCAAGAAAGGTTTAACAAGGACCAAGAAAAAACAAAAAAGAGTCAATCAATAATGAATAATGCAATAAGTGAGACCAAAAGCACTCTGGAGGGAATCAACAGTAGAACAACAGGTAGAAGATAGGATAAGTGAGGTGGAAGATAGAATGGTGGAAATAAATGAAGCAGAGAGAGAGAGAGAGAGAGAGAAAGAATTTAAAGAAACAAAGACAATCTCAGAGGCCTCCAGGACAAAGTTAAATGCCCTAACATTCGAATCATAGGAGTCCCAGAAGAAGAAGACAAAAAGAAAGACCATGAGAAAAATACCTGAGGAGATAATACTTGAAAACTTTCCTAAAATGTGGAAGGAAATAGCCACCCAAGTACAAGAAACCCAGAGGTCCCAAACAGGATAAACCCAAGGTAAAACACCCCAAGACACATATTAATCAAATTAATAAAGATCAAACACAAAGAACAAATATTAAAAGCAGCAAGGGAAAAGCAACAAATAGCATACAAGGGGATTCCCATAAGGATAACGGCTGGTCTTTCAATAGAAACTCTTCAGGACAGAAGGGAATGGCAGGACATACTTAAAATGATAAAAGAGAAAACCCCACAGCCCAGATTACTGTATCCAGCAAGGAGCTCATTCAAATATGAAGGAGAAATCAAAAGCTTTACAGATAAGCAAAAGCTGAGAGAATTCAGCACCACCAAACCAGCTCTCCAACAAATGCTAAAGGATCTTCTCTAGACAGGAAACACAGAAAGGGTGTATAAATTCTAATCCAAAACAATAAAGTATATGGCAGTGGAATGATACTTATCAATAATTACCTTAAATGTAAATGGGTTGAATGCCCCAACCAAAGGACAAAGACTGGCTGAATGGGTAAAAAAACAAGACCCCTATATATGCTGTCTACAAGAGACCCACCTCAAAACAAGAGACACATATAGACTGAAAGTGAAGGGCTGGAAAAAGGTATTTCATGCAAATGGACACACACAAAAAAGGAGTAGCAATATGCATATCAAATAAAATAGACTTTGAAATCAAGGCTGTGAAAAGAGACAAAGAAGGCACTATATAGTGATCAAAGACTCAATCCAAGAAGAAGATATAACAATTATAAATTTGTATGTACCCAACATAGGCACACCACAATTTGTAAGGCAAATGCTAACAGGTATGAAAGGGGAAATTAACAGTAACACAATAATAGTGGGAGACTTTAATACCCAACTCATACCTATGGATAGATCAATTAAACAGAAAATTAGCAAGTAAACACAAACTTTAATGATACAATGGACCAGTTAGACCTAAATGATATCTATAAGACATTTCACCCCCAAACAATGAATTTCACCTTTTTCTCAAGTTCACACGGAACCTTCTCCAGGATAGATCACACCCTGGGCCATAAATGTAGGCTTGGTAAATTAAAAAAACACTGGAATCATTTCAAGACTCTTTTCTGATCACAATGTGGTAAGATTAGATGTCAACTACAGGGGAAAAAAGTATTAAAATACAAACATATGGAGACTAAACAACACACTTCTGAATAACCAACAAATCACAGAAGAAATAAAAAAAATAAAAATATGCATAGAAACAAATGAAAATGAAAATGCAACAATCCCAAACCTATGGGATTCAGTAAAAGCAGTGCTAAGGGGAAAGTTCATAGCAATACAAACTTACCTCAAGAAACAACAGAAAAATCAAATAAATAACCTAGCTACACCTAATGCAACTAGAAAAAGAAGAAATGAAGAATACCAAGATTAGTAGAAGGAAAGAAATCATAAAAATTAGGGCAGAAATAAATGAAAAAGAAACAAAGGAGACTATAGCAAAAGTCAGCAAAACGAAAAGCTGGTTCTTTGAGAAGATAAATAAAACAAACCATTAGCTGGAGTCATCAAGTAAAAAAATTAGAATTAAAAAAAAAGAAATGAAAATGGAGAAATCACAACAGATGACAGAAATACAAAGAGACTACTATCAGCAACTATATGCCAGTAATATGGACATCTTGGAAGAAATGGACAAATTCTTAGAAAAGTATAACTTTCCAAAACTGAACCAGGAAGAAATAGAAAATCTTAACAGACTTATCTGGGGGAGGAAATGGCAACCCACTTTAGTATTTTGCCTAGAGAATCCTGTGGACAGAGGAGGCTGCTAGTCTGCTGTCCATAGGGTCGCATAGAGTTGGACGCGACTGAAGTGACGTAGCATGCATGCATGTATTGGAGAAGGAAATGGCAACACACTCCAGTATTCTTGCCTGGAGAATCCCATAGATAGAGGAGCCTGGTGGGCTGTCGTCTCTGGGGTCACACAGAGTCAGACACAACTGAAGTGACTTAGCAGCAACAGAAGAAACAGACCTCTCACAAGCACAGGAATCAAAACTGTAACTAGAAACCTTCCAACAAACAAAAGCCCAGGACCAGATGGCTTCACAGGTGAATTCTACCAAAAATTTAGAGAAAAGCTAACATCTACCCTGCTCAAACTCTTCCAGAAAGTTGCAGAGGAAGGTAAGCTGCCAAACTCATTCTATGAGGCCATCATCACCCTAATACCAAAGTCAGAGAAAGATGCCACAAAAAAAGAAAACTACAGGCCAATATCACTGATGAACATAAATGCAAAAATCCTCAACAAAATTCTAGCAAACAGAATCCAACAGCATATTAAAAAGATCATACACTTAGGTCCTAAGAAGGTGGAGGAATAGGACGGGGAGACCACTTTCTCCCCCACAAATTCACCAAAAGAACATTTGAAAGCTGAGTAGATTCCACAAAACAACTTCTGAATGCTGGCGGAGGGCATCAGGCACCCAGAAAAGCAGCTCATTGGCTTCGAAAGATTATGTGCCCAACGGTAACTCTCAGAGGAGAAGCAGCACAGATGCGTGCATCAGCCACTAGCAAGAGGGGGCTGGGCAGTGAGGCATGGGCTGCATTGCTTAGAGTAAGGACCGGGCCTGAATGCCCCGAGGGCAATCTGAGGGAACTAACTTGAGATAGCAAACCAGACTGTGGGATAGCTATCCCACGAAAAGCCCTAACCTAAGACACCACCAGGCGGTCACAGAACAAAGGACTGAGCAGAGCTAGCCGGCAGCGGACTGGCCCATCCCCCACTGGAGACAGGCAGGTGAGGGCAGCCAGAGCCAGAAGGCGGCAATCATGGCTCCAGAGAGGAATCATCTGCCAAACTGCAAGCAGGCTTCATTGCTAACCAAGACTTCTTGGTATTCTGGATGGTCGACATCCACCGGGAGGGTTGCAGCCAGAAATCCACTTCCCAGAAGAGACACATGGCACACCTGAAAAGGTGAGCCAGTTGTACACCCAGAAAACTGAGCAGCAAGAATGGGGGAGGCGATAAGTTGCAGTGACCGTGCTTGCGAAGCACCTGGTCACCCGAGCTGCTCGGACCTGGGAAGGGCACAAAACTCAGGCCCAAATGAGTCTGCACCTTTCTGGAGTACCTGAGTACCTGAACCTGAGCGGCTTAGACCCGGGAAGTGCATACAACCCAGGGCCTGCCTCAGACAGTTTCCGGCAGAGCAACCCAGAGCCTAAGCTGTGTAGACAGGGAAAGCACACACGCCGTGAGTGGGGGCAAACCCAGTGTGGCCGAGACATTGTGAGCACACGACAGTGCTATTTGTTTGCAGTGTTCCTCCCTCCCCAAGCACAACTGAACAAGGGAGCCTAAAAAAGTGTCCACCACCGCCCCCTTGTGTCAGGGTGGAAATTAGACACTGAAGAGACCAGCAAACAGAAGACGCTAAATCAAACAGAGGGAGCTGCCTTGGAAGTGAAAGATGCAACAGGTTAAAACCCTGTAGTTAGCACCAACTACATAGGAAGGGGCCTATAGATCTTGAGAAGTATAAGCCGGATCAAGGAACTATCTGAAAATGAGCCAACCCCACGCTGTCCACAACAGCAGAGAAAGTCCTAGATATATTTTTACTATTATCATTCTTTAAATTAAATTTTTTAAATTTTAAGTCCTCTGTTACTCCTTTAATTTTTATTTTTATAACGTACTACTACTTAAGAAAAAAGAGACCCTATCTTTTAAAGCGAACTTCATATATATATATTTTATAATTTTTGTGACTTTTTTTCTTTAATATTGTATTCTTGAGAATCTAACCTCTACTCTAGATTTTTAATCTTTGCTTATTGGTATTTGTTATCAATTGTGTACCTTTAAGAACCCAATCTTCAGTACTCATTTTTACTTGGGAGTGAGATTACTGGTTTGATTGTTCACTCTCGCTCTGGACTCTCCTTTTCTCCACCAGGTCTCCTCTATCTCCTCCCTCCCCCTTCTCTTCTGTACTCACCTTTGAATCTCTTTGTGTGTTCTGGGCTGTGGAGAACACTTAGGGAACTGATTACTGGCTGGATCTGTCTCTACTTTGATTTCTCCCTTTATCCTGCTGGCCACCTCTGTCTCCTTCCTCCGTCTTCTCTTCTTTGTGTACCTCCGTGAACATCTCTGAGCAGTCCAAACTTGTGGAGAGCATATTTGGAATTGATTACTGGCTAGCTTGCTCTTGCCCTATTTGATTTCTCCTCTTCTCCTCCTGGTCACCGCCATCTCCCTTCTCCCTCTACTCTTCTCCATGTAACTCTGTGAACCTCTCTGGGTGTCCCTCACTGTGGAGAAACTTTTCATCTTTAACTTAGATGTTTTATCATTGGTGCTGTGCAGATGGAGAAGTCTTGAAGCTACTGTAAGAATAAGACTGAAAACAAGAGTCAGGAGGCTAATGTCCAAATCCGGAGAACACCAGAGAACTCCTGACTCCCAGGGAACATTGATTGGTAGGAGCTCATGAAAGGCCTCCCTACCTACACTGAAATCAAGCACCACCCAAGGGCCAACAAGTTCCAGAGCAAGACATACCATGCAAATTCTCCAGCAACACAGGAACATAGCCCTGAGCTTCAATATACAGGCTGTCCGAAGTCACATTAAACCCACTGACATCTCATAGCTCATTACTAGACACTTCATTGCACTCCAGAGAGAAGAAATCCAGCTCCATCCACCAGAACACCGACACAAGCTTCCCTAACCAGGAAACCATGACAAGCAACCTGTACAACCCCACCCACAGTGAGGAAACTCCACAATAAAGAGGAAACAACAACTGCCAGAATATAGAAAGGCCACCTCAAACACAGCAATATAAACAAGATGAAGAGGCCGAGAGATACCCAGCAGGTAAAGGAACAAGATAAATGCCCACCAAACCAAACAAAAGAGGAAGAGATAGGGAATATACCTGATAAAGAATTCCGAATAATGATAGTGAAAATGATCTAATATCTTGAAAAAATAAAAAGGAGTTACACATACATAGCCTGGAGAAAAGGATTGAGAAGATGCAAAAAAGGTTTAACAAGGACCTGGAAGACATAAAAGAGTCAATATATAATGAAAAATGCAATAAACGAGATAAAAAAAACACTCTGGAGGGAACCAACAGTTGAATAACGGAGGCAGAAGATAGGATAAGTGAGGTGAAAGATAGAATGGTGGAAATAAATGAAACAGAGAGGAAAAAAGAAAAACGAATTTAAATAAATGAAGACAATCCCAGAGACCTCTGGGACAATATTAAATGCCCCAACATTCAAATCGTAGGAGTCCTAGAAGAAGAAGACAAAAAGAAAGACCATGAGAAAATACTTGAGGAGATAATAGTTGAAAACTTCCTTAAAATGGGGAAGGAAATCATGACCCAAGTCCAAGAAACGCAGAGAGTCCCAAACAGGATAAACTCAAGGCAAAACACCCCAAGACACATAATCAAATTAACAAAGATCAAACACAAAGAACAATTATTAAAAGCAGCAAGGGAAAGGCAACAAATAACACACAAGGGGATTCACATAAAGATAACAGCTGACCTTTCAACAGATACTCTTCAGGCCAGGAGTGAATGGTAGGAAATACTTAAAGTGATGAAAGAAAATAACCTACAGCCCAGACTACTGTACCCAGGAAGGATCTCATTCAAGTATAAAGGAGAAATCAAAAGCTTTACAGACAAGCAAAACTGAGAGAATTCAGCAACACCAAACCAGCTCTCCAACAAATGCTAAAGGATCTTCTCTAGACAGGAAACATAGAAAGGGTGTGTAGACTAGAACCCAAACAATAAAGTAAATGGAAACAGGATCATACTTTTCAATAATTTTCTTAAATGTAAATAGGTTGAATGCCCCAACCAAAAGACAAAGACTGGCTGAATGGATACAAAAACAAGACCTCTATATATGTTGTCTAAAAGAGACTCACCTTGAAACAAGGAACACATGCAGACTGAAAGTGAAGGACTGGAAAAAGATATTCCACACAAACAGAGACCAAAAGAAAATAGCAATAGCAATACTCATATCTAATAAAATAGGCTTTAAAACAAAGGCTGTGACAAGAGCCAAAGAAGGACACTACATAATGATCAAAGAGTCAATCCAAGAAGATATAACAATTATAAATATATATGCACCCAACATAGGTGCACAGCAATATGTAAGACAAATGCTAACAAGTATGAAAGGGGAAATTAACAATAAAACAATAATAGTGGGAGACTTAAATAACCCACTCATACGTATGGATAGATCAACTAAACAGAAAATTAACAAGGAAACACACGCTTTAAATGATACAATAGACCAGTCAGACCTAATTGATATCTATAGGACATTTCAACCCTAAACAACGAATTTCACCTTTTCCTCAAGTGCACACAGAACCATCTCCAGGATAGATCATGTCCTGTGCCGTAAATCTAGCTTTCAGTTCAGTTCAGTTCAGTCGCTCAGTCATGTCCGACTCTTTGCGACCCCATGAATCACAGCACGTCAGACCTCCCTGTTCATCACCATCTCTCAGAGGTCACTCAGACATGTCCATCGAGTCTGTGATGCCATCCAGCCATCTCATCCTCTGTCGTCCCCTTCTCCTCCTGCCCTCAATCCCTCCCAGCATAAAAGTCTTTTCCAATGAGTCAACTCTTTGCATGAGGTGGCCAGAGCACTGGAGTTTCAGCTATAGCATCATTCCTTCCAAAGAAATCCCAGGGCTGATCTCCTTCAGAATGGACTGGTTGGGTCTCCTTGTAGTCCAAGGGACTCTCAAGAGTCTTCTCCAACACCACAGTTCAAAAGCATCAATTCTTCGGTGCTCTGCCTTCTTCACAGTCCAACTCTCACATCCATACATGATCACAGGAAAAACCATAGCCTTGACTAGACGGACCTTAGTTGGCAAAGTAATGTCTCTGCTTTTGAATATACTATCTATGTTTGTCATAACTTTTCTTCCAAGGAGTAAGCGTCTTCTAATTTCATGGCTGCAGTCACCATCTGCAGTGATTTTGGAGCCCCCAAAAATAAAGTCTGACACTGTTTCCACTGTTTCCCCATCTATTTCCCATGAAGTGATG
>SJYW01001396.1:0-11203 GCA_006410735.1 Raphicerus campestris
CCTGAGGCTGAGTGGCCTGCTCTACAAGAAGGACTCCTGGGCACTGGGGCTCCCGCCTGGCCCAGCATCTCCCACCTGTCCACGTGCGCCAGAGCACATGCCTGTCCCTCGGTGAGACTCCACTTCTCTAGAGGCACGAGTGCAGCAGGGAGTGAGAACTGGGCTCCTTCCTCCCTGGCAGTCTCTGCCAAGGTCATTTCCTAGCGCCCCTGAAAGCCCCTCCTGTGATCTTCCAGGGAGCAACCCGTTTCCCCTCCAGCTGCGGGCCCAGCCTTCAGGCTGAGTGTTTCATTCGCTGTGGCTGGCACTGTTCTCACCCACAGACAGTCCTCAGTCCTCCTCAATGTAGAAAGCTCTTAAAAAATCAGTACCTCCCTCCTTGCTGTGTGTGTGTGTGTGTGTGTGTGTGTTNATGGGGATTAAGCAGGAAGTGCATGGTCAGATTTGTGTTTTTAAGAGATCACTGTGGCAGAGGATGGAGTGGAGAGGGACAGATAATACAAGGGGTGGTAAGTTCTCTCTGCTCTTCCAGGATTTGGCTCTCCATCTTGGCTGGAAGCTTCATGAAGGTAGAGACATGATGCTTTCTCCTAACTCCAGGATGATTACAGGAAGTCTTTCAACTCCCAGTCCAGTTGAGAGACCCTCTGCAGGGCCCAGGACTCAGATCTTTCAGCAGAAACCCTGACCCTCTGTCACCCTCCTTTCCTCATTCATTCCCCCCTTCCTCACGGCAGCACAATTGCCAGTACTAGAGTAGACACCAAGTCCCCTCGGTCTGCAACAGCCAGGCTGCCTCTGGGATGACCCCAGTCATCTAACCAGCAACCCCCTCCTAAGCAAGCCTCGCCCACTTCCTCCTAGGCCTGCCATAGATGGGCAGATTTTGCTTCTGCCTGATGTTGGGAAATGAACCCGTTTGGTGTTAAGAGCTTCTGAGCTCTGTGTACACCAGCACCACAGCAGATGTAAACACTCACAGCCTCTCTCCTCTGGCTAGATAAACTTCAGGCTTTTAGGGGGCGGCACCGCCCCATCACACTCACAGTGTTTAAAAAAGGTGTCAGCTGCAGCGCGTGCTCTTGGCAGACTGCAACTCTCCCTCTCCCAGCTGAAGTCCCAGATTCTGGGCCACTGACACTCAGGCCAGGGGGGTGGGGGGCCCAGAGTTCATCTTCTAAAGGGGCCATCTTGGGACCCTCTGGTTTGTGGACAAGGCAGGGCAAACTGTGAGGAATAAATCCTAAGATGCTGTGGAAACACTCAGCATCCTCCAAAACTTCTGCCTGACCTACACAGAAATGTTTTTTTAGTTTAAGCTTTAGATTCTGTGAAAATAAGAAGGCCACTCCCATCACCCCTGACTGAGTGATGTTCTAAACTTTATTCATTATTTGTTATTCATGTATTCATCTGAGATTTATTGAGCACCTACTGTGTGCCAATGTGCCAGTTTTTACACTGCCCTGCTCACTCAAAGTTCCCTAAAATCCCATCACTGCCAATCCCATTAGTTTAAGGTCTTCACATGTATCCATCTATCTGTCAAGTATCTCTCTATCCGATATGTATCTACCTATTATAGATAGATGCTTCCATGGTGGCTCAGATGGGAAAGAATCTGCCTGCAATGTGGGAGATTTGGGTTTGATCCCTGAGTTGGGAAAATCCCCTGAAGAAGGAACGGGAACTCACTCCAGTATTCTTACCTGGAAAATTCCGTGGACAGAGGAGCCTGGCAGGCTACAGTCCACGGGGTCGCAGAGTCAGACACAACTGAGCCGCTAAGCTGCAGCATTATAGATAGATAGACAGATGATATATGCAGTCTATACAATTTACCATCCCTCACCCCTGAGTCATTTTGAATTTGATTCATCATTTTCATTCAGTCCACATTTAGAGGGTACCTGTGATATGCTCACTGCTCTCCCCATAAACTAGACACAGCCCAGGCCCTCAGAAGCTCCCCAGCTGTGTGACAAGGATGACCAAGAAGTGGCTTCATGAGAGAGGAGGCAGGCAAGCCAGTGCGGACTGTGCAGGACAAGGGAAGCCATCAGAAGCGGCCCCCTTCACAGGCCAGAAGACCCGGGGCCAGCCCACTCCTCTCGGGGGCTCTCCCTCTCTTCTCCAAATGAAGAACTAGATCAGGGCTCCTGTGTCTTTGAATTTCATGGACCAATAAAATATCAAAACACCTAACTGAGGGAAGCATACAGCTCATCAGCATGGTATTCCACTGAGTAAGAAGCGTAAAAGAAAACGAAAAACCAGGGAGGCAACTACCATCTGCCATCACCATTATTTCACGCAAGAAAGGATATTTCTTGTGCAAAGCAAGAAGGGCATAGTTTTGGAATGAAGGCTGATTTTTCAAATGGGATTCATTCACCCAAATAAACAGCTCACTGTGCTGTCCTCATCCTTGTCTTGCCCAGCCCAGGTGAGCTTCGTGGTGACCAGATGACCTGCAGCCGCGTGTGCCCCACTGAAGCCGTGACCAGGTGGTCCAAGCCCAGCCAGAGACATGGTCGGACAGACTGCCAAAGGCATCTCTGGGACACTGTTGAGGGGCACCTGGCCCACAGCGCTTCCTGGAACCCGTTTCTTTCTCCCATCCCTTACCCCTGCAGCAGCTCCCACCTTCTCTTCCAAACTCCCTGAAATACAATTCCTCTCCTATTCTAGTCTTCAGGACTCCAGCTTCAAAACCACAATAGCACAGACCATGAGGGTAACTCTAATGGGTCCTTCTAGCTCAGAGTGATTGACCTGGGGCTGTCCAAGGCCACTGTCTCACCATCACTGCTCAGCCACCCACTTTGCCCACACCTGTTTCTCTCCCCTCCCTTCCCCAGGGGTTGATCCCATGTGCTCCTTAATAAACATCCTGCACTCTAAAGTCGGAACCAGAGTAGCCTCCCGGGGTACCCAACCTGCACCACTGCTCAGCCCATCCAAACAGAACCGATGGGCAGCAATCTCCTCCACTTCCTGGTGGAGGAAACTTCCCATACAAATCCTCGAAGACCAAACTGGAGTCTGGACATGGGCAGAGGCGCTAAAGGAATTCAGAATGCTTTCCTATCTTGAGAAAGACCGGCTTTCACAACCATTGTTGAGTGATGGACTCCGCAGGCCAGCTCTGTGCGCCCCTCTGTCCAAGGTGGCCCCCACCCTCTCCTTCTATGAGGCCACCAGTACATAGCTGGAAAGTTACAAGAGCACATGATTTAAGGGGGAAATAAAACTCTTAGATTTAACAGCTCCAAAACATAATCCTCACGTAAACACTGGAGGTGGAGGGATGCTGGCGGGGAGGAGAAACGGGTACTGTTTGGGGCTTCTCTGATGGGTGACACACGCGTCAGTGTCCTATCCTTGCATTCTGCTTGTACCTGAAACTCAACAAATTCTGACAGCCTGGAGGAGGAGACAGAACTGCCAACAGAGTAGGTTGCCCCAGCTTACATCCTTATTTCTACACATTCTGCCTCCAAAACCCCGGTCAGTGGAGCATAAGACAAACAAGCCCCGAACTGGAGTGTCTGCGGCTCTCCCGCCAAAAGACATCAGAGGCAGAGGTCGTTCAGCAAAAGGCAGTTGTCCAAACAGAGGATGGTGACCCAATCCAGACAGGGAACAGGCCTCCCTCTACCCCCTGGCCTGGCCAGGGTGGGAGCCATTGTGTCCTAAGCTGACTCCGGGAGGGCAGGAGGCCCAGGGTCCTATGGTATACACACCCACAGGAAGATTCGGGGTCCTCAGAAGCTGGCTGGAGTTCAAGGAGACAGCACACTCTTGGCACAGCAGGGCTGCCAATGCTGGTGACTGAGAACCCTCCAAGCGTTAAGGAGGGACACGCCCTGCCCTTCTGAGGCCGCTGGGTCTTGATGGTCTACACCCCCACGGGTGTGCACAGGTGCACGAATGTGCATGCGCTTACACATGCCAGTCACATACACACACAGTCACTCAGACAGCAGCTTCAGGCCATGCCCAACACATCACACAGTCAGTGTGCAAGAATGGAGTCTGCGGGCGGACCCTCAGGGTTTTCTGGAGCTCACAGGAGAGGCGGTGAGCCCTGTCCTTGTCCTAAGACAGTGGATCTCAAGGTGAGGTCCCTGGGTCAGCAGTATTAACGTCACCCGAGAACGTGTTGGATATGCTTTGCGTTCCGTCTTGGTCACAGCCGTGAGCAGGCCTGGGGGCCTCCCACAGGGCTGCGACTCCTTGTCACACCTTTTATGTGTCAGCTCCTGTGCTAAGCAGACTTAATATACACTATCTCATTTAAAACTCACCAATACACTGTGAGATGCACACTGTATCGTTCCTATTTTTTTCAGATGGGAAAGCTGAAGTTCGGAAAGGTTTAGGAGTCTTTGCCTGGAGTCCCTGAGGCTCCCAAGCCCGTGCCCCTAGTCATATTCTAGATGTAGCTCCGGCCCCGCTGAATGTAAACACCCTACTGAGGGCTGTGCCCTCCATGCCAGGCCCCACCCCTGCCACCCCCTCAACTTTCCCTGGGTCTCTCCCTGCCTCAGCAGCCAGTCCTAAATCTTTCCTCAAGAGATGAAGCCTGGCCATCCATGTGGGAGGTGGGACAAAGGGCGGAGGCAAAGCCCCAGCTCGTGAGAAGACAGCACCTCTGCCAAGGCCCTCGCCGCCCTGCACCGCACAGCCGCGCCCGGAGAGTAGCGGGACGGCCTCCCCGCCTGCACCCCAGCGCCTGGAGAGACAGCCTGCTGCACAACTGACCTGCGGGATCCAGACAGCTGCTTTGCGCACATCTGATCCCTAATGTCTCCTGAACCACATTAGGAGGGACCTGGGTTCAAGTTTATCACCAACTTACTACATGACCTGGGCTGGTCCCCACTTGGAATCTGTTTTTCCATTTCTGCAGTGAAGACGCAGGCTGATGATTTAGAAGGATACTTCTTACTCTGAGACCACGTCTTGGATTCTAGATATCCACGTGACATTGGAGAAGGCTGGCCAGGACATGGGAATCTGAAGTGCCTAGGGCTCTGGACCTGGCTGTCTGTTCAGCCTAACTCATCTCTGTTTGAGACTTGGGAGTGACCCCCCGGCTCCCTGGGTGCGCCTGGCTTGGCACCCACTCCTCCTGCTCCTCGCACTCAGAGAGGATTTGTGTGGTCCCACAGGGCACCAGGGCCTGGAGGGAGCCAAGGAACCTTACCCCTTGTCCCAGACTCAGAGGTGGCCATGGGGGTCTGTGTCGTGATGACTGATATCAACATCTCGTCTGGCCTTGACAGCAACGCCACGGGCATCACAGCCTTCTCCATGCCCGGCTGGCAGCTGGCACTGTGGACCGCAGCCTACCTGGCCCTGGTGCTGGTGGCTGTGATGGGGAATGCCACAGTCATCTGGATCATTCTGGCCCATCAGAGGATGCGCACAGTCACCAATTACTTCGTCGTCAACCTGGCCCTGGCCGACCTCTGCATGGCTGCCTTCAACGCTGCCTTCAACTTCGTCTATGCCAGCCACAACATCTGGTACTTTGGCCGTGCCTTCTGCTACTTCCAGAACCTCTTCCCCATCACAGCCATGTTCGTCAGTATCTACTCCATGACTGCCATTGCTGCTGACAGGCAAGAAGGGGCAGCGGGGTAGTGGGGCAGTTGAGGGGAGCTGGTTCACTGTGTTGGCTTCAGACAGGGCTGAAAACACACCCATAGTCACACAGCAAGTTAAGTCTAGAACCCAGGGAATTAATTGCCTCCTTAACCTGTTCATGATCCTAAATTGTGCATCTGGAATAGTTTCACAGAGGACTGTGGAACTGAGACGAGAAAGGATAAGGTTAGACACGAGAAAGAACTTTGCCCTAGATGGCTGTTCAAGCCTATAGGGAAAGAACAGTGTTTTAGGGACCTTCTGGAGTGTTCTTCTCTGGAGTTGATTTTTGTTTTGGTTTCTTTCTTTTACAAGGAAATTGCTTATTTTGTTTCCTATTCCTAGAGAGATTATGTGAGGGGAAAATTAAACACTGCATGCAGTCACCACATAATTATGATGGAGCCAATTACCTCCCAGGTGCTGTATTTCTGGGGCTGCAGACTGAGCCTCTGGAGGGGTTGGGGGGCAGGAGGATGGAGGAGTGATCAGTCGGCAGATCTGAAAGTCACCTAAGACTTTTTAATTCACTCAATAAGTATCTGAGGCACTGTTTCAGGCAAGGGGGAATATACCCCAGTGGGAAAAGCGTGGTCTCATGGAACTTCTGCCTTAAAGCTCAGGTAGGGGGTGGGTAGTATGGACTGTAGGGGGCAGGGTGGAAGCCAAGAGTCCAGACAGGCAGGAGGCGGTTGACTAGTAACTCAGGGGAGGGAAGATGGTGGCTCAGGTCAAGGTGGTACTAATGGAGACTCGTCCATTCATTTCTTCACTCATGCTTACGTTCAGTGCCCACTATGTACAGATACTGTTTTGCACATTCAGGTAAAAACAGATAAACATGCCTGCCCTGGTGAAAATTTAAATAGAAACACAAGACTAAATAAGTTATACATTGTATTTTGAGGTCATGAGGGCTATGAGAAAATATTAGGAAGCGGATAGGGGATTCGAGGCGCTAGGGTTTGTGTTTTGGGATGGGGCAGGTAGTATATCAGATATCGTGTCAGGATCAGCGAAAGGGTGGGATTTGAGTTTTGTCTATTGTCCTGGCCATGTCTCAAGGTTCAGATTAATTCCAGGGAGGAAGGCTCTGGGGGTTATCTAGGACCAAGGTCATTTCTGCATAACAGAGCACTTCCTCCACTCCAGACAGCTGGTGGGCAACTGCTTTGGGATTTGTGCAGAAGACCTTCGGGCTGTTAAAGTTTCTGAACAGAAGAGAGTCTGTGCTGCTGAGGAACTCGGCAGGGCGGAAGTGCAGGACGATGCCTCAGATGGACTTCTGGTGTGGCCACACTGCCCTCTTGTGGCCTTCTGCGAGCACGTCCACGCTCAGAAGGAGGTGATGAGGTGGACAGAGGTTTAGGGCGCTAGTGTGCCATGTGTCCACAAGACAGTCACCAGCCCGGCAGCTCTCTGCAGGTCACCAGCAGGTGCGGGGAATAGGACTGGAGAGTGTGGGCCTGGACTGGGAAAAGGAGGTGCAGGCTGGTCTGATGGGCGTGCACCCATGACTCACACTGCCCTCTGCTCACAGGTACATGGCCATCGTCCACCCCTTCCAGCCCCGGCTCTCAGCTCCTGGCACCAGAGCGGTCATTGCTGGCATCTGGCTGGTGGCCCTGGCCCTGGCCTTCCCCCAGTGCTTCTACTCCACCATCACCATGGATGAGGGCGCCACCAAGTGCGTGGTGGCCTGGCCTGAAGACAGCGGTGGCAAGATGCTCCTTTTGTAAGGCCTGGGGGTGAGGGAACATGGTGTGTGTGCGTGCGCCTGTGTGTGCGTGCATGCACATTCATGGTGTACACATGTGCAGTGTGTAAGTGTGAGTGCACAGGTATCTGTGAGTGAACTGGGGATAATGTGAGCACAGTAACTCAAAGTGACCCTTAGCACTCAGTAAACGTCAGGTCTGGTCTAAGCACTTTACATACATTAACTCATTTAATTCTCATAACAGTATGAGTATGCATTATTATTATTTCCATTTCTCAGATGAGGAAACCAAAGTACTAAAACAACTAAGGGTCTAGGACCATACCAGAGAAGGCGATGGCACCCCGCTCCAGTACTCTTGCCTGGAAAATCCCATGGATGGACGAGCCTGGAAGGCTGCAGTCTATGGGGTCGCGAAGAGTCGGACATGACTGAGCGACTTCACTTCACTTTTCACTTTCGTGCATTGGAGAAGGAAATGGCAACCCACTCCAGTGTTCTTGCCTGGAGAATCCCTGGGACAGGGGAACCTGATGGGCTGCCGTCTATGGGGTCACACACAGTCGGACACGACTGAAGCAACTTAGCAGCAGCAGCAGCAGGACCACACAGCTATTAAGTGGTAAATCAAGGATTTAAATCCAGGCAGTCTTGCTTCAGAGCCCAATCTCCTCAACACTTGTGCTTAAATAAGGGGTGTATCAGGGTACTGAGGGAGAAAGGGCAGATAATGGAGTCTGGGGTGTTTTCAGGAGGAACCTGGAGACAGCCCTGAGTTGAGGCAGGCACCATGGGCTAGGGGATGGGGGCAGAAAGCAGAACTCAGACTCAGTGCAGCTGCTGTGTGACCCTGGATAAGTCCTTTCCTTTTCTGGGCCTCAGCGTGCCTAGTTCTCACGTGGCTCTGTCATCCCCAAGCACCTTGGAAATTCAAAATAGAGGATAAAGAATCGGTTGAGGTTCTGAAGACAGTATTCCGGTTGGAATCCTGCTCTGTCCCCTGCTGGCTCAAGGATCCTTTGAGTCACTCAACCTCTCTGAGCCTTTGGCTCTTTCTCTCTCAAAGGAGATTCGCAAGAGACCCTCGCTCAGGGGCTGTTGTCAGGCACGGAGTACCGAGCCTGCAGCAAAACCTGTGCCCAGGATGTGGTCATTTAAACGGTAACAAACGAAAAGAAACCCGTCAGACTTAGTCCAAGAAAAGCCTGGCTGCCGCAAGCATAAGGCTCTACACGCTCTGAGCCCAGAGCCGCCAGATCTCGGCGACAATTCAGGCCGCTCCCCGCCCCCTGTGACAGCCCTCTCCCAGCGCCGGCCCCTACCTCTCCTGCAGTCCCGGGCACTGGCCAGAAGGCGCCATTCCTCTGAGAAGCCTGTTCCTGGAGACTGCTGTGTTTCGAGGGCAGGCCTTGCCATGGGTCTTTGGCCTCACCTTGTACCCCCACGTTCTCAGGATTCAATGCTCCGTGGGCGGTGTCCGTGTGGGGACGCGCCCCTCTTCCTGGCTCCGGCAAGGGATGGGAGCGGAACATTTCGAGACTGGCCACTGGGGGCGATGTTTCTCCACCTTAACATGGAGCTTTTCTCCTGGTAGTAACTCAGGGTACCAACCACCAGTTTTCTGGGGTCGGTGATTTGTGACCCTAATTCAGACGACGGCAGAAAGCAAGAGGGCCGAGGTGGGCTAGGAGGGTATATTTTGGCGATACTTCTAATTCTGAGAGGATTTGGGCCAAAGCTTGGCTTCTTGTGTGTGAGAGTTTATTATTCACTCTTGGGTTAGGGAGCTTCTGAGATTTAGATTGGAGGCTCCATCTTTACAGGCTCACATTCTGTGTGTATGAATCTGATGAAATGACAGATGCCCTCTCCAGGAAAATGTACATACACTTGCAAAATCAAAATGCCAAAAAAAAAAAAAAAAAGGCAGTCTCAGCAGTGAGAGAAGCCATTCCTGATAATGGCAGGCCCTAGAAGATGGTCCCCAAAGCTCCTTGGCTCTCCCTTCTGGTGGGAACTTAGCCCAGAGTGAATCCGCACCTTGCACTGACCCAAAAAAGAATGAGGCAACAAAGGGGCATCGCTCACACTCAGGAAGCATGGTGGAGATTAGCTCCATGGTTTACAATCGGGGAAACTGAGAGTGAAGGGGAGATCTGATTGCCCAAGGTCATGCTCTAAATTAGAGGCTGGACAAGAACCCAGGTCTTCTGACTCCACAGGGCTGATTCTCAGTGAAAGGGAAATCATTTAGGTGTTAAGTCTGTAGACTGTTTCACATGACACAGACTTCCTGTGCCTCTCTGAGCCTCGGTTCCTCGATCTGGACACTGAGGCAGATGGCTCAGCTGATCCTCAAGGATGCTCTGTGACCTCACAATCAGAGGTGACAGGAGCCTGGCACTCACTGCTCCTCCTCTCTTTACCTGCTCCACAGTAGGACAGATGGGGATCAGAGTGTCTAGGAGGCACCAGACATTTTGTAATTAGAAAGTCAAATTCTAAACTCAGGTTTTAGGGAAGGTATTTAGGAAAGAACCCACCTGCTGCTCAGGTGGCAGCACCTCTTGAAAGGGGCCCAGAAAGGCTGGCACACGCGGAGAAGAGAAGTGGCTTGGGAACACCTCAGTTTTCCTAGAAGAAGGTCACAAGACAGGGCCAGGGGTCTTGGGTCCATTCAGCAAATGCTCCTGCCTGGGTCTTGTTGGAGCGTGACTGCAGCATCACTCAGAAACCAGAAGGAGCAGCATGCGTGTCCTTTACCCCAAAGGAAATAAATGGGCCTCAACACAGCCCTGGGTGTCCGCCATGGGGACTGGATGAGCACCATCAGTGGTGTTCTTGGCCACTTGCTCACAGCAGAAAGTGTGTCTGCTGATGTGAGCCGTGTTCCCAACAGAGGTGATCCGATAGTTTGAACAGTGTGGCCCGTCTTCACTGCCCCATTCCCTGGTAGGGATGCTGGTGCAGGATAGAAATATATCAACTCCAGGAAATCTATTTAGACAGACAGATGCAGATATAGACGATATACATAATCTATCTAATACATGTGTATATACACACATATAATGCATGATTCTGGAAGAAAATATTCCAAATCATTAATAGTGGTGGGGGTGGGATATGTAAATTTACTTCCTCCTTTGTGCTTAATGGGGCTTCCCTGATAGCTCAGCTGGTGAAGAATCTGCCTTAAATGCAGGAGACCCCAATTCGATTCCTGAGTTGGGAAGATCCCCTGGAGACGGGAAAGGCTATCCACTCCAGTATTCTGGCCTAGAGAATTCCATGGACTGTATAGTCCATGGGTTCGCAAAGAGTCCGACATGACTGAGCCAGTTTCACTTACGCTTAATGTCATTATAAATTTTAAACAAATGTATTGGTTAACTTTTTCATTCCTATTTATTTCCTCGTTTGATAACTTGTCTGCCACTTGGAAGGACTCAGAGCTTACATTGGTGTCCCTTTTGCGGCAGGGGAAGCCCTCACTGGGCACACATGCTAGTCGGTTTGCCTTTAAAAATAAAAATAAAAATAAGCCAAGGTCTTGGGAGGTAGCCCCGGGGTGGCCTGCCAGGAAAACTCAGGGGCACCGCAAGGTCCTGGGGACTGAGCTCTGGCAGTCGCCAGGTCCCCAGGCCCTTGACTCTCCCTCCAGGTACCATCTCGTAGTGATCGCCCTCATTTACTTCCTGCCTCTCGTGGTGATGTTCGTCGCCTACAGTGTCATCGGACTCACGCTCTGGAGACGCTCTGTCCCGGGGCACCAGGCTCACGGTGCCAACTTGCGCCACCTGCAGGCCAAGAAGAAGGTGAACTCCG
>SJYW01001400.1:9470-37801 GCA_006410735.1 Raphicerus campestris
TCTCCTCCTCCCCCAATCCCTCCCAGCATCAGAGTCTTTTCCAGTGAGTCAACTCTTCTCATGAAGTGGCCAAAGTACTGGAGTTTCAGCTTTAGCATCATTCCTTCCAAAGAAATCCCAGGGCTGATCTCCTTCAGAATGGACTGGTTGGATAATCTCTAGGCTCATCCACGTTGCTGCAAATGGCATGATTTCATTCTTTTCTATGTCTGAGTAGTATTCCATTATAAATATGCACCACATCTTCTTTATCTATTGCTTCCTGTCTTGGCTATTGTGAATAGTGGTGCTATGAACATTGAGGTGCCTAGATCATTTCAAATTAGAGCTTTGTCTGGATATATACCCAGAGGTGGGATTCACTCCAGTTTATTTCTCCTTAGAAAGAAGTATTTCTCCTTTTCTAGGAGGTGCTTTACTTGCTGGAACCTAGATTTCTGATGTCTTGAACGGTAATGCTCTGTCTTTAGTATTCGTTCTTCCGCCCACCCCACCTTCTGCTCTGATGCAGTTTCCTCTGCAGTGTCCGTCAGCATCTATGAGGCACACGCTGTGTCTGTCAGCATCCCTCCTGAGAAGCTGGCCTGACCCTATCCTCCTTTCTCAGGGAGAGGTTGCAACATCCTATTTCCTTTGTGGGTTGACTTTGTGTTCCTTTCAAGCAAGGGTTGCACGCATGAGATAGGAATGGATCTGAGACATGTATACAGGCACCTCTCATTTCATTGCGCTTAGCTTCATTGTGCTTCACAGATACTGCATTTGTTTTTTTGTTTTGTTTTTCAACTGATGGTTTATTGCAAACTTGCACTGAGACAAGTCTAGCCATGCAATTTTTCTGTTGTCAGTTTTTTGGCAATTCTTACAATATTTCAAACTTTTTTATTATCATCATACTTTGTACCTGTGATCTTTGATACTATTGTGAAAAGATAACGATTTCCTGAAGGCTCAGGTGATAGACAGCATTTTTTAGCAATAAAGTATTTTTAATTAAGAGATGAATATTCTGNTTTTTCAACTGATGGTTTATTGCAAACTTGCACTGAGACAAGTCTAGCCATGCAATTTTTCTGTTGTCAGTTTTTTGGCAGTTCTTACAATATTTCAGACTTTTTCATTATCATCATACTTTGTACCTGTGATCTTTGATACTATTTTGAAAAGATAACGATTTCCTGAAGGCTCAGGTGATACACAGCATTTTTTAGCAATAAAGTATTTTTAATTAAGAGATGAATATTCTGTTTGTAGACATAATATTGTACACTTAATAGCTTAAAGTATAGTGTAAACATAACTGGGAAACCAAAAAGTTCGTGTGACTGACTTTATTGCGGTATTGGCTTTGTTACTGTGGCCTGGAACCAAGCCCGCAATATAGCCAAGGTCTGCCTGTAATAGAAGACTCTTCATGACAGTGCAGTTTTTCTCTGCGTGTTGTCTTCATTCCCATTCATGATGATAAGAGCAGTCCTTGCATATCATTAAACATGGCTTATATCTGCTCTTCTTTATTTTGTAGGAAAACCTGGGTCTTTTTTCAGCAGATTCAGCTTCTGGTATCTGGAAAACTTATGTTAACTACATTGATGACATGTTGCTGGATGGATTCTTTCTTGCCATTGAGTGTTCCCTCAAGTACCTCCTGGAAAATACTGGTATTTAGTGGCTTATGGATGTGGGTTATTACTGGGAAGGTAATAGTCATAGCATCTGTTGATTTACAGTGAAGTGCCATTGAGTGCTCTGTGACTTTTCCCAAAAGGTGTGAACATTTTGTGAAGTGTACACAGTAAAATAGAAAAGGCATTGTGTCCGTAAATTGTTCAAAGATAAAACACTGCTCCCTCTCCAAAACCCAGATGCTAAGCCAGGCTCTAACACAGTGAAACCTGTAGCCAAGGTAAAAACATGAAAGCCGATTTACTCTAGGGACCTCCCTGGAAGTCAGTAGAGAACACTTTGCACTTCCAGTGTGGGGGCCTGGGTATGATCCCTGGCTGGGGAACTGAGACCCACACACCTTATGGCATGGCCAAAATCAATAAATAAGCTTCATAGTTTAAGCCGAATGCACTTTATCTCTGTGGCCTTTTGAGGACACAGGGAGTTTGTAGCAGCTGGCTTATGTAGGAGAAACAGATGTTTTTCTGTGTTAAAAAAAAAAGAGAGAGAGAGACAAGAAGCTGGGGATGAGATAGCTTGCAGACGGGAAAGGTATATTAAAGAGGCAGTGAGCATTCTTTGAAGCAGTTAAAAGGTAGCTNTTACTTTTATACACTCACTGTTTATTTAAATTTACCAACATCTTTGCTCATTCCATCTTCCTACATTACTGACTTGCTCTCTGAAGTACACCCATTAGAAGGCTCATTAAAAGGTTCTTTTGGTGAAACTCTCATTCTTTCTTTGTCTGAAAAATGCATGTATTTTGCCTTCATTCTTAAAATCAATTTGTGGAAGACAGAATTCTAGGATAACATATTTTTAGTAAGTTTATTGAAAATGTTATTCCATTGTGTCTTGGGTTCATTTTTGGTCTTGCGTGGTCAGCCACCAGCCTAGACTTTTTTTTTTTAATAAAAATCTGTCTTTGCTCTTCAGCTAATTTTGATATTTTCTTTTTCATTTTTGGTAATCTGCAGATTCATATTGAAGTACTTATGCAGGGTTTTAAAAAAATGTTAATTTCACCTCGAGTTGGTTGGGCTTCCTTGATATTATATTTGGTGTCTTTCATTAATTCTAGAAAATTCTCAGTCAGGATGTCCTCAAAGATTGCTTCTTGCCCATTCTCTCTATTATATCCTTTTGGCCCTCTTATTGCACTTTGAAATATCCCCCATGTCTTTGAACAATTTTCATAGTTTCTTTTTTTTTATTTTTTGTCTTTCTTCACTGCAGTTGAATAACTTCTCCACTTTTTTCAAACAGCAGTCTAACTCTATCTTTTAGTTTTGTCTGAATCTCCTGTTTAATCCATTCATTGAGCTTTAAATTTGCATTATACTTCCCAGTTTTAGATCTTATATTTGGTTATTTTACAATTTTGCTTACTCATTTTAATACCCTCTCGTTCTTTGCTCAAATTCATTTTTAAAAATTTATTCACTTTTTAAGTTTCAGAATACATTTACTAGATTAGTGGTAAGGAATCAACTTGCCAATGCAGGAGATGCAAGAGACATGGGTTCAGTCTCTGGGTTGGAAAGGTACCCTGGATTAGGAACCGGCAACCCACTTTGGTACTCTTGCCTGGCGAAACCCCATGGCCAGAGGAGACTGGTGGCCTCAGACCACAGGGTCGCAAGGAGTCAGACTACGACTTATTGATTAAACAACAACAAGATCTTGAGATAACTTTTGATTTGTCAGCGAATAATGATTTGNGAGATGCAAGAGACATGGGTTCAGTCTCTGGGTTGGAAAGGTACCCTGGATTAGGAACCGGCAACCCACTTTGGTACTCTGGCCTGGCGAAACCCCATGGCCAGAGGAGACTGGTGGCCTCAGACCACAGGGTTGCAAGGAGTCAGACTACGACTTATTGATTAAACAACAACAAGATCTTAAGATAACTTTTGATTTGTCAGCGAATAATGATTTGTTTCTTCTTGCCATAGATCAGAGTTAACATAAAAGCCTATGTAAAATTATGAGCTTCTTTCTCCTGGAATTGCCCACTAACATAGCATGATGTGATCATTTTTACACTGCTAGAACAGATATTAAAAGCTTCTCTTCATGAAATAATGCCACCATAGGCCATAATTTTCATGTTATCTGCTTCAGTAAGTTTTGTCACTTCTTGAATCCATCAATCAATACAAAGGTCCACACATTATCACAGATTCTGGGTATGTTTGAAAAGCCACTGTAGTTGTTCCATTCCTGACCGATGAGACAATGCTGACTTATGCTTGAACTTAAAGGCAGGTTGGGGCCAAGGTAAGGGTATGGTGACCTGTTGAGAATGTAAGAGGTTATCTAGGCTTTTGAAGGGCAATTCCTAAAGAAATAATTTCTGTACTGACTGATACATTATGCTTAAAAGGAATAAATTGCTTTTCTTGGTCAATCTAGAATAGATGTCTGAGAAATAGCAGGAAAAGCACCGGTTCCTGGTACGTGGGTCAGAAACAATAAAGCAATCACCTAAACAAGAACTCTTTTGTCCTTTGACATATCAAAAGTCACTAGCTTATATTATGCACCCGAATTCCAATATCTAAAATCTTCAGAGGTTTAATACAGCTGTTTCTGCTGGTTCCCACTCGTAGTGATCTCTTTCCTTGTGCATGTTGTAACTTTCACTTATAAAATCATATTCCTTGGTGCTTAGTCCTTTGAGGACTGGATTCTTGCTTCATTCCTCCAGAAAGGATGTTCATTTTTTAATTAAATCATGAGTCCCATCTATTTCTCACAATAACCAGTGAGAAAGAAGTGGTCTTTCTAATCTTACAGATGAAGAATCTGAGGCTCAGAGATATTAAATGACTTGGCCACACATCTAGTAAGTGTCAAAACTGCACCCAAGTATGTATGAGCCTATAAGCCATAGTACTTATTTTCCACTTAAAAAAAAATAACTTCAGAGTCACAAAATAATTTGTAATATATTCACTGTGAGATTATTTCACTTTGAAATGATTTCACTCTGAAATAATTTCAGACTTACCAAAAAAGCTGTAAAAGCAGTACAAAGACTTCTCTTTTACCTTCACTCTACTTTCCAAAGATGTTACCTCGGTAACATCCAAGGTAACCATGGTGCGGTCATTAACACTAGGAAGTTAGTACTGATGTAGGAGGTGTAACTAGTTTGCAGAGCTATCCGCATTTCACCAGTTGTCCCAATAATTCTCCTTGTCTCCTGTGTCTCCTCCATCATGGAAGGCTCAGTCTTTGTCCTTTGTGACCTTGACACAACTGAAGAGGGGTGTATCTCATCATCAGGCTATGGAGAGTTTTCCATAATAATAGCTATTATGTTGGGGAAATAAATTCTTTTGAGGAGTGGGAGGGGAATGGCTGCTCACATTCTGTTTGTTCTCCATAGCCTGGCCGACCTTGAAGCATTCATTAAAAACAGTGAGAATGGCTTGCTCAAGAAAGTCGAAAAAGGAGATTTCCAAGGACTGGTTGAGATTATGGGGCACCTGATGGCTCTGAAAGAACGACAGAGCAGCACCGACGAGATGTTCGAGCCTTTAAAGCAAACGATTGAATTGCTGAAGACCTATGGACAAGAAGTGCCGGAAACAGTGTTTGAGCAGCTGGAGGTCAGTGCAAACTTTATGTTTTCCTAATAAAGGAAATAGGGGGCCAGTTTGGGGGTTTCAAAGTGAGATGAACACGGTGAAGTCAATGGAAAACAGGGCTTATGATAACTCAAGATCCATGTTTTGGAAGTAAATGTGTTGCATGAGTATAATGTGTACCACTTTCTTAACACTCAGTAAATATGAAACACTGTAATATGGGAAAACTGATGTGGATGAAGTGTGTTAGGGATGAGCCCATCCAGAGTTAGGGATGAGCCAAATTTTGATTCAGAGAGGGGAAAAAAAAGGAGGTTTGANTGCAGGAGATGCAAGAGACATGGGTTCAGTCTCTGGGTTGGAAAGGTACCCTGGATTAGGAACCGGCAACCCACTTTGGTACTCTTGCCTGGCGAAACCCCATGGCCAGAGGAGACTGGTGGCCTCAGACCACAGGGTTGCAAGGAGTCAGACTACGACTTATTGATTAAACAACAACAAGATCTTAAGATAACTTTTGATTTGTCAGCGAATAATGATTTGTTTCTTCTTGCCACAGATCAGAGTTAACATAAAAGCCTATGTAAAATTATGAGCTTCTTTCTCCTGGAATTGCCCACTAACATAGCATGATGTGATCATTTTTACACTGCTAGAACAGATATTAAAAGCTTCTCTTCATGAAATAATGCCACCATAGGCCATAATTTTCATGTTATCTGCTTCAGTAAGTTTTGTCACTTCTTGAATCCATCAATCAATACAAAGGTCCACACATTATCACAGATTCTGGGTATGTTTGAAAAGCCACTGAAGTTGTTCCATTCCTGACCGATGAGACAATGCTGACTTATGCTTGAACTTAAAGGCAGGTTGGGGCCAAGGTAAGGGTATGGTGACCTGTTGAGAATGTAAGAGGTTATCTAGGCTTTTGAAGGGCAATTCCTAAAGAAATAATTTCTGTACTGACTGATACATTATGCTTAAAAGGAATAAATTGCTTTTCTTGGTCAATCTAGAATAGATGTCTGAGAAATAGCAGGAAAAGCACCGGTTCCTGGTACGTGGGTCAGAAACAATAAAGCAATCACCTAAACAAGAACTCTTTTGTCCTTTGACATATCAAAAGTCACTAGCTTATATTATGCACCCGAATTCCAATATCTAAAATCTTCAGAGGTTTAATACAGCTGTTTCTGCTGGTTCCCACTCGTGGTGATCTCTTTCCTTGTGCATGTTGTAACTTTCACTTATAAAATCATATTCCTTGGTGCTTAGTCCTTTGAGGACTGGATTCTTGCTTCATTCCTCCAGAAAGGATGTTCATTTTTTAATTAAATCATGAGTCCCATCTATTTCTCACAATAACCAGTGAGAAAGAAGTGGTCTTTCTAATCTTACAGATGAAGAATCTGAGGCTCAGAGATATTAAATGACTTGGCCACACATCTAGTAAGTGTCAAAACTGAACCCAAGTATGTATGAGCCTATAAGCCATAGTACTTATTTTCCACTTTTTAAAAAATAACTTCAGATTCACAAAATAATTTATAATATATTCACTGTGAGATTATTTCACTTTGAAATGATTTCACTCTGAAATAATTTCAGACTTACCAAAAAAGCTGTAAAAGCAGTACAAAGACTTCTCTTTTACCTTCACTCTACTTTCCAAAGATGTTACCTCGGTAACATCCAAGGTAACCATGGTGCGGTCATTAACACTAGGAAGTTAGTATTGATGTAGGAGGTGTAACTAGTTTGCAGAGCTATCCGCATTTCACCAGTTGTCCCAATAATTCTCCTTGTCTCCTGTGTCTCCTCCATCATGGAAGGCTCAGTCTTTGTCCTTTGTGACCTTGACACAACTGAAGAGGGGTGTATCTCATCATCAGGCTATGGAGAGTTTTCCATAATAATAGCTATTATGTTGGGGAAATAAATTCTTTTGAGGAGTGGGAGGGGAATGGCTGCTCACATTCTGTTTGTTCTCCATAGCCTGGCCGACCTTGAAGCATTTATTAAAAACAGTGAGAATGGCTTGCTCAAGAAAGTCGAAAAAGGAGATTTCCAAGGACTGGTTGAGATTATGGGGCACCTGATGGCTCTGAAAGAACGACAGAGCAGCACCGACGAGATGTTCGAGCCTTTAAAGCAAACGATTGAATTGCTGAAGACCTATGGACAAGAAGTGCCGGAAACAGTGTTTGAGCAGCTGGAGGTCAGTGCAAAGTTTATGTTTTCCTAATAAAGGAAATAGGGGGCCAGTTTGGGGGTTTCAAAGTGAGATGAACACGGTGAAGTCAATGGAAAACAGGGCTTATGATAACTCAAGATCCATGTTTTGGAAGTAAATGTGTTGCATGAGTATAATGTGTACCACTTTCTTAACACTCAGTAAATATGAAACACTGTAATATGGGAAAACTGATGTGGATGAAGTGTGTTAGGGATGAGCCCATCCAGAGTTAGGGATGAGCCAAATTTTGATTCAGAGAGGGGAAAAAAAAGGAGGTTTGAGGAACGTTATAATGATCAAAGAGGAAATGTGGGGCATACAAGAAAATAACCAGGCATTGTTGGAAAATACAGAAGAGGGTAAGGCTTCCTGGGGCTTCCTGGGTGAGTCAGGAGTAAAGGATCTGCCTGCAGTGCAGGGGATGCAGGTTCGATCCCTGGGTCGGAAAGATCCCCTGGAGGGGGAAATGGCAACTCCCTCCCCCTCCAGTATTCTTGCCTGGGAAAGCCCATGGAAAGAGGAGCCTATCGGGCTGCAGTCCATGGGCTCACAAAGAGGCGGACAGGACTCGGCAACTAAACAATGACAACAAAGTTTACTGAGGAGAAGCTGAGAGCGAGGAGGATTGTGCTGGGTCAGAAGCAGGTGACCGCCGGGAGAGTGGGCAGCCAGGGAGCCCCGGCAAGGAAGGAGGCTGTTGTAGACAAACAGCGCTGTCACGTTTGTGGGCCAGAGACTAAGAGGTCTGAACATGTCCAGCCTCGGGTCCGGGGTCGGGGGAAGCAGAGTGGGCTCTGACCATGCCGGGTCTCCTTGGCAGGAGCTGCCTGAGAAGTGGGACAACATTAAAAAGACGGCGGTTACCGTGAGGCAGCAGGTGGCCCCCCTGCAGGCAAATGAAGTGACCCTCCTGCGCCAGCGGTGCACGGCCTTCGAGGCGGAGCAGCAGTCCTTCTGGGAGCGATTCCGCAGAGAAGCGCCCTTCAGGTATGGACCCAGGTCGCCAGCACGGCCTCCGGTCCTGGAAACACAGCAGCATCTTAAGTCACGGGTGACCTCCCCATGGAGGCTGTGCATTTTCTTAACAGAAGACNTTTTAAATCTTATATTTGGTTATTTTACAATTTTGCTTACTCATTTTAATACCCTCTCGTTCTTTGCTCAAATTCATTTTTAAAAATTTATTCACTTTTTAAGTTTCAGAATACATTTACTAGATTAGTGATAAGGAATCTACTTGCCACTGCAGGAGATGCAAGAGACATGGGTTCAGTCTCTGGGTTGGAAAGGTACCCTGGATTAGGAACCGGCAACCCACTTTGGTACTCTTGCCTGGCGAAACCCCATGGCCAGAGGAGACTGGTGGCCTCAGACCACAGGGTTGCAAGGAGTCAGACTACGACTTATTGATTAAACAACAACAAGATCTTAAGATAACTTTTGATTTGTCAGCGAATAATGATTTGTTTCTTCTTGCCACAGATCAGAGTTAACATAAAAGCCTATGTAAAATTATGAGCTTCTTTCTCCTGGAATTGCCCACTAACATAGCATGATGTGATCATTTTTACACTGCTAGAACAGATATTAAAAGCTTCTCTTCATGAAATAATGCCACCATAGGCCATAATTTTCATGTTATCTGCTTCAGTAAGTTTTGTCACTTCTTGAATCCATCAATCAATACAAAGGTCCACACATTATCACAGATTCTGGGTATGTTTGAAAAGCCACTGAAGTTGTTCCATTCCTGACCGATGAGACAATGCTGACTTATGCTTGAACTTAAAGGCAGGTTGGGGCCAAGGTAAGGGTATGGTGACCTGTTGAGAATGTAAGAGGTTATCTAGGCTTTTGAAGGGCAATTCCTAAAGAAATAATTTCTGTACTGACTGATACATTATGCTTAAAAGGAATAAATTGCTTTTCTTGGTCAATCTAGAATAGATGTCTGAGAAATAGCAGGAAAAGCACCGGTTCCTGGTACGTGGGTCAGAAACAATAAAGCAATCACCTAAACAAGAACTCTTTTGTCCTTTGACATATCAAAAGTCACTAGCTTATATTATGCACCCGAATTCCAATATCTAAAATCTTCAGAGGTTTAATACAGCTGTTTCTGCTGGTTCCCACTCGTGGTGATCTCTTTCCTTGTGCATGTTGTAACTTTCACTTATAAAATCATATTCCTTGGTGCTTAGTCCTTTGAGGACTGGATTCTTGCTTCATTCCTCCAGAAAGGATGTTCATTTTTTAATTAAATCATGAGTCCCATCTATTTCTCACAATAACCAGTGAGAAAGAAGTGGTCTTTCTAATCTTACAGATGAAGAATCTGAGGCTCAGAGATATTAAATGACTTGGCCACACATCTAGTAAGTGTCAAAACTGAACCCAAGTATGTATGAGCCTATAAGCCATAGTACTTATTTTCCACTTTTTAAAAAATAACTTCAGATTCACAAAATAATTTATAATATATTCACTGTGAGATTATTTCACTTTGAAATGATTTCACTCTGAAATAATTTCAGACTTACCAAAAAAGCTGTAAAAGCAGTACAAAGACTTCTCTTTTACCTTCACTCTACTTTCCAAAGATGTTACCTCGGTAACATCCAAGGTAACCATGGTGCGGTCATTAACACTAGGAAGTTAGTATTGATGTAGGAGGTGTAACTAGTTTGCAGAGCTATCCGCATTTCACCAGTTGTCCCAATAATTCTCCTTGTCTCCTGTGTCTCCTCCATCATGGAAGGCTCAGTCTTTGTCCTTTGTGACCTTGACACAACTGAAGAGGGGTGTATCTCATCATCAGGCTATGGAGAGTTTTCCATAATAATAGCTATTATGTTGGGGAAATAAATTCTTTTGAGGAGTGGGAGGGGAATGGCTGCTCACATTCTGTTTGTTCTCCATAGCCTGGCCGACCTTGAAGCATTTATTAAAAACAGTGAGAATGGCTTGCTCAAGAAAGTCGAAAAAGGAGATTTCCAAGGACTGGTTGAGATTATGGGGCACCTGATGGCTCTGAAAGAACGACAGAGCAGCACCGACGAGATGTTCGAGCCTTTAAAGCAAACGATTGAATTGCTGAAGACCTATGGACAAGAAGTGCCGGAAACAGTGTTTGAGCAGCTGGAGGTCAGTGCAAAGTTTATGTTTTCCTAATAAAGGAAATAGGGGGCCAGTTTGGGGGTTTCAAAGTGAGATGAACACGGTGAAGTCAATGGAAAACAGGGCTTATGATAACTCAAGATCCATGTTTTGGAAGTAAATGTGTTGCATGAGTATAATGTGTACCACTTTCTTAACACTCAGTAAATATGAAACACTGTAATATGGGAAAACTGATGTGGATGAAGTGTGTTAGGGATGAGCCCATCCAGAGTTAGGGATGAGCCAAATTTTGATTCAGAGAGGGGAAAAAAAAGAGGTTTGAGGAATGTTATAATGATCAAAGAGGAAATGTGGGGCATACAAGAAAATAACCAGGCATTGTTGGAAAATACAGAAAAGGGTAAGGCTTCCTGGGGCTTCCTGGGTGAGTCAGGAGTAAAGGATCTGCCTGCAGTGCAGGGGATGCAGGTTCGATCCCTGGGTCGGAAAGATCCCCTGGAGGGGGAAATGGCAACTCCCTCCCCCTCCAGTATTCTTGCCTGGGAAAGCCCATGGAAAGAGGAGCCTAGCGGGCTGCAGTCCATGGGCTCGCAAAGAGGCGGACAGGACTCGGCAACTAAACAATGACAACAAAGTTTACTGAGGAGAAGCTGAGAGCGAGGAGGATTGTGCTGGGTCAGAAGCAGGTGACCGTCGGGAGAGTGGGCAGCCAGGGAGCCCCGGCAAGGAAGGAGGCTGTTGTAGACAAACAGCGCTGTCACGTTTGTGGGCCAGAGACTAAGAGGTCTGAACATGTCCAGCCTCGGGTCCGGGGTCGGGGGAAGCAGAGTGGGCTCTGACCATGCCGGGTCTCCTTGGCAGGAGCTGCCTGAGAAGTGGGACAACATTAAAAAGACGGCGGTTACCGTGAGGCAGCAGGTGGCCCCCCTGCAGGCAAATGAAGTGACCCTCCTGCGCCAGCGGTGCACGGCCTTCGAGGCGGAGCAGCAGTCCTTCTGGGAGCGATTTCACAGAGAAGCGCCCTTCAGGTATGGACCCAGGTCGCCAGCACGGCCTCCTGTCCTGGAAACACAGCAGCATCTTAAGTCACGGGTGACCTCCCCATGGAGGCTGTGCATTTTCTTAACAGAAGACGAGTTACTCTTCTTCCCTCCCGTTTATGTCCGCTGGTTAGACCCGGTGCTCATGTTCACGGAGTCCTGTTGTGGCCCATGTGGGATGAACAAAGGCTGTACAAATACTTTAAAAAATAGCTAGAAGCTTCTGTGTCTCCAGGTCTATAAAGGGATTGTGTGTGGTAAAATTGTTCATCTTTTACTGGACTGTTAGTATTCTGATTTCTCCCAGACTCCTGATCTTTTGGTTTTAAAAAAGTGACTGAGGGAATTTGAAAATAATTTGAGGGGACTTATGTAGTGATCCAGTGGTTAAGACTCCACACTTTCAATGCAAGAAGGGTGGGTTCACTCCATGGTCAGGGAATTAAGATCCCACATGCTGCACGGTGCAGCAAAAAAAAAAAAAAAAAAAGAATTCAAGAATAATTTTGGAAGGCATTTCAGTAGCCTAACGGCAGGATTCAAGGTGACAGATTTGCTTTACGGTGGCCTTCCTCTGCTTGGCAGTTCGTGCTCAGACGCCCCCTGCTTGTGGTCAAGGATCTTTACATAAACAAGGGGTGGGGTGGATAACACAAGACTGTTCACGTGGGCCCGTGTGCACACACACAGCCCCTCTTTCAGGGGCTCCCTCCCCTTGTAGGGAAGCCTATGGGGTCTGCTCCTGGTCTGCTGCTCAGCATCAGACGCTCCAGCCAAGGGCCAGTTCGGGTGGCCCTGTGTCTACTGACAGTCCAGCTGAAGCGGACCCTCTCCCCTCAGTGCAGCTCTAGGGCTTGCTTTCTCTTTCCCCAGCTGGGCTTCCTGCTGGATCTCCTCTCTGTAGTTTTGTGTAGACATGCCTGGAAGTCTCCAGACTGAAACATGCCTGGCGTAAAAAACCTGGAAGCTTTTTATTTTCAGGTTACTTACAGAAATCTGACCTTAGGTGACACATGCTAAAGTGACCAGGGAAGCAAGGAAAGAAAACCCCACACCTTCATCCGAAGTTGAGGCGACATAATGATGAGGCCCACAGACCCTGGGTTTAGCAAGCCCTCTTAGCAAGTCCACTCCTCGTATGCTGAGTCAGGGCAGTCGCTTACTCCAGGGCTGTCACTCCGTGCTGTGTGTCCTCATCTGTAAAGTGGGGTATTAATAGTATCCACCTTGGAAAGCTGTTGATAGGATTAAGTAACACATCTTCACAAGCTTTTAGCGCAGAACCCAGCACCCTGGTAACCAGCCATCTTGGTTTACCTGGCCCTGTTTTGGCTTTGGCACCAAAAGTCACACATCCAGGGAAGCCCCTCTGTGTCAGGCAGACTGAGACCCTTGGTCACCCCACCTGGCGCACAGGGCCTGCTGCTGCTGCTGCTAAGTCGTTTCAGTCATGTCCGACTCTGTGCGACCTCATAGACAGCATCCCACCAGGCTCCGCCATCCCTGGAACTCTCCAGGCAAGAACACTGGAGTGGGTTGCCATTTCCCTCTCCAGTGCATGAAAGTGAAAAGTGAAAGTGAAGTCGCTCAATCGTGTCCTACTCTTAGCAACCCTGTGGACTGCAGCCTACCAGGCTCCTCCGTCCTTGGGATTTTCCAGGCAAGAGTACTGGAGTGGGGTGCCATTGCCTTCTCTGCAGTAAGGGCCTAACTCTTTTTATTATTCATTATCAAACATATATGAAGCAGCTGGTCTCCAAAGCATCGTACCTGGGGCTGGACAGAACGAGATGAGTGTGTCAAGAGACAGGGAAAGGGACTTCTCTGGCGGTCCAGTGGTTAAGGCTCCATGCTCCAGTGCAGGGGGCATGGGTTTGATCCCTGGTCAGGGGACTAAGATCCCACATGCCTCATGGCCAAAAAATTTTTTTAAATTAAAAAAACAATGAAGTACAGAACTTGAAAAGTCTCATACAGATTTATTTTTTAAAAAGAAGACAAATGAAGGAAAAATGTATAAACTGTATTTAGGATAAATGTACAACATAGCACTCTAAAGCATTAAAACCACCTGGGAGATTTTAAAATTTCCACTGTCCAGCCTCTCTTGCAGACCAACTAAATCGGACACTGGGGATTAGACCGGGCATCAGTAGTTTTTAATGCTCCCTAGGTGACTCTGATGTGCAGCCAAGTTAGAGACAGCCACCCTAAGGGAAGAAACTGGGCCCCTTTTAAGCAATCACACCAGGGCGTATAACTCCAGATGACTCTGCATTCCTTTAGATTTACAGCAGTCCACAACCTTTTTGGCACTGGGGACCGATTTCTTGGAAGACAGTTTTTCCGCAGACCGGAGGTGGGGAGCATGGGTTCGGGATGATTCAAGCACATTACATTTATTACTTTATTTCCAGTCTGATACCATCAGTGGTCTGATAAGAGGTACTAGTCCCCAGTCTGGATGTTGGGGGCCCCTTCTTTTAGAATAAGCACCTTGGGAGCTATACCCTTGTTCCAAAGAAGCATCTATTATGCTAAAACATTTGTGGAAGTCCTTTGGGGACTATTCCTCCCAAGTCTGAAGCACATCCCTCTGACTCTCCTTTGGATGTGCAGTTGAGCACATGATCAAAGCTGGTAAGGCAGGCGGGCAATGAAGCTGGGTATTTCTGGGCAGTGCTGACAGTATCCACACTGGGGCAACAGCCATGAAGGTGATGGCACTGATATCTTTGCATCATCTGTCTCTTTTTTAAAAATTTCAAAAGAGGAGTTCCAAATATGTGGGAGAGATCTCTTTCCAAACAGGTTCCCATAACTGCCTGCACAGAGCAACACTCTTTTTGCCGCTGTGTTTCTGTGTGTCTGTTGGAAACTTTGATTTCCCCTTCCTAGTGACATCACACCTTGTGTATTGATCAGCTCTTTTTTTCTTTTTAATGTGCTAGCTGCTTTGGTTTTTCTCTCTTTGCATTTGTATCTATCTGCTGGCTATGAGGATATTACTACCCTTAACTGAGTCTTCCAAATTCACTTTTTTTTTGAATTGGAGGACAATCGTGTTACAAGATTGTGTCGGCTTCNTGCTTTGGTTTTTCTCTCTTTGCATTTGTATCTATCTGCTGGCTATGAGGATATTACTACCCTTAACTGAGTCTTCCAAATTCACTTTTTTTTTGAATTGGAGGACAATCGTATTACAAGATTGTGTTGGCTTCTGCCATACAACAGCATGAATCAGCCACAAGTACACATATGGCCCCTTCCTCCCAGACCTTCCCCCACCCCCTACCCCATCCTACCCTTCTAGGTTGTCACAGAGCTCTGAGTTGAGCTCCCTGTGCTGTACAGCAGCTCCCCACTGGCTATCTATATTATACATGGTAATGTATATACGTCAGTGCCATTCTCTCAGGTCACCCCACCCTCTCCTTCCCCTGCTGTGTCCAAAGTCTTTTCTGTATGTCTGCATCTCTACTCCTGCCCTGCAAATAGGTTCATGAGTACCACTTTTCTAGATTCCATATATATGTGTTAATGTACAAAATTTGTTTTTCTCTTTTTGACTTCCGTCACTCTGTATAACAGACTCTAGGTTTATCTACCTCACTAGAATTGATTCAAATGCATTCCTTTTTATGGCTCAGTAATATTCCCTTATATATCTGTGTATATATATGCCATGATATCTTTATCCATTCATCTGCCGATGGACATCTAGGTTGCTTCCATGTCCTGGCTATTGTAAATGGTGCTGCTATGAATATTGGGATACATGTGTCTTTTAAAATTATGGTCGTTTGTTCTTCTGATATTGAGCTGCATAAGCTGCTTGTATACCAAATTCACATCTGTTATTTTAACATGCAGATGAATCTTTGCAAGAGACTTCTTTGAAAAGAACTGCTCACAGCAGTGCAGAAAGTCAAACATGACTGCAATCTTGATGTATTCCTCTTCTTGACAATCAAGAACTAGAGCAGAATCATGGATTTATTACTGAGGGCAATCTTTGTGGGTGTCAACACATGGGTTTACTTCTTAAGTTTCAAGTGCATGAATGTGTGTGTTTAAAGTGTTTTAGACATTGTGTGTGGCAAATGAGTTCTGCTTCCTTTGCCTTCAGATCACTCACAAGATTCTAAAATGCATCTTGCTGAAGGCTGGTCTCTCTTCCTGATTAGATTACAGGGGAAGCTCACATTGATCTTGTCTGTGGGAAGGAAAAGAAAGTGTGGGTCTTGTTTGGCCCTTGAAGTCTAATGGGTACAGCATGAAGTCAGGTCTCTAGGGGTGAAGTTCTTTCTCTGTGTTTGAGTTTTTCTTCCTCCTTCTATTCTTAACTTAAAGCTATGTCAGCATATTCCTAGCTGAGCTCTCTCAGTTATCAGCTAGATCATTGTAGCCAGATTCAAGCACTTCTCACAACTCTTGAAATTGGAGACTCATTCTCCACAGCTGAGTGACAGGGATGCTCCAGGCTTCTAGCAGCTCTCTTGTTCAGGCTTCCCGACTTTAAGGAATGGTACCATGTCATCTAGTTGGCTTACCCATATCAAGACCAGGATAATCCAGGGGTTTCTTGGTAAAAGCATTTCGTCCCTCTGAGCTCCAGTTCATTGGAGACCATCAGTATTTCTAGCTGGCCAATCCCCAGATTCTATGAATGGTGGGAAAGACTGTCTTGAAGACACTCTCTCATTGGGTGCTATCCTGCATGGCAAGCACCAAATCAAAGCTTTCTAGACAGTACAACAAATGTGCCTTCATCTTGCTCATGAAGGGTCTCCTGTCCATTCAAAAGCTGAAGGAAATTAATTCAATATTAATAACTGAATCTCTCAGGGATGAATCAGTATCCTCAGACACGTCATTAATTCAGTTTGACCCTATTCTTGCAGTTGATTTGACTCACTCACATGGTTCAGGCTTCCATAGAGCAGAAGAGGTATGTTCTCAGCAAGAAGTCAGCAAAAAATAACATGTTCTAGGATATTCAGATAATATGGATCCTCTGATCTCAAAGACTGACAGACTCAGGGTCAGTTTCAAAAATGAGTAACTGAGGACTTCCCTGGTGGTCCAGTGCGTAAGACTCTGTGCTTCCAAGGCAGGGGAGGCAGGCTCCATCCCTGGATGAGGAACTAGGATCCCACATGCCGGGAGGTGCAGGCAAAAATAAACTAATAATCAGACATGTCCATTGGGCCCAACTTTGATGCCCACTGGGGAGGCAGTTCACAAACCCCACAGAAGCTGGTACTTCAGCCAGTGGGCAAAGGAGAATTAGCCATTTGGAAAAAGAGAAGTGAAAAGCGATGGAATTGCAGGCAAGGGAAGCAGAACATGAAGAGAGACAGGGGGATGAAAACATAACACACAGCTGGAGGACTGCACATGGTGTGAGTGGGATGCAGGACGTGGGAGGTGAGGAGGGAGAGGTCCAGATGACCAGGCTTAGACCATGAATGAGCACTGCGGAGTCCCAGCCTAAGAACAGCATCATGTAGACACTACTCTTGTGACTGCAGAGAACCAAGTGGATCAAGGTAGACTCAAGGCAGGGACTCGATGGCGATGGGGGGCAGAGTGATTGCAACAGCCCAGGTGAGAAGCAGGAGGCCTGAACTGAAGCTGTTGTGGTGAGCATGGAGAGAGGAGGATGGATGTGAGGGACACTCAGGAGAGAGAATCAGGAGGATTGAGTGAATTACGGGAGCTGGAAGAATTGTCACTCAGTCATGTCTGACTCTTTGCAACCCCATGGACTGTGACCCATCAGGCTCTTCTGTCTATGAGATTTGTCAGGCAAGAATACTGGAGTGGGTAGCCATTCCCTTCTCCAGGGGTTCTTCCCAATGCAGGGATCAAACCTGGGTCTCTTGCATTGCAGACTGATTCTTTTACTGTCTGATCCACCAGGGACAGATCCAAGCATAATTCTCTGTCTTCTGTCTGGACCAGTAAGTGGAAGGGGGTATGTTTTGCTGCTCCTTAGATGGGACCATGGGATGGGAAAGGTCACCAGGTCAGAAGGAACAGGCTGAGTTACAATGCCCTTAGGGTTTCAAGCACAGGTGTGTCACTGCTCCTTATATGTGTAGTTATGGGGCCGAGGTTGATGTTTACCAGCTGCTCACGTCCCAAGAAATCATTTAAGTCACTTATTCCTCATTCTGTCTGTGCCCACGTCTAGGGCAGGCCCAAATCCTTTTTTCCAAGATCACACACATGAGCACCCTATTTCCATTTCTCTTAATTATAGCTTTGTTCATCCAGCCTTTCTAGGCATTTCTCTTTTAGATTAAAATACTTGTGCATTATTATTTCAATTTCAAGGGCTAACTACACCCTTTTCCCTCCTATTACTTTCTTGTTCTCACATTGTATTGTTCCCCCAGGCTTTGGAGAACTGCTTCAAGTTTATTAGGTGCATTAATCAGGTCTGTGAATATCCTGACAGTTTGCACCAGAGCTTTGAAATGGGAAGCGGGCTATCTGCTCCCCTGTCTGGAGGTTCCTTTCACTACTTAGGTCAAATTAACTTTTATATGAGCTCAGCTATAGGGAATGAATGTCAGCAGATTCAAACCATAAACAAAAATTATGCCACAGGGCAAATGAAGTTTGGAATAGGTTTGACAGATGATCACCTCTTACAAATATTTGAGGATCCAATATTGATTCAAGGATGTTTGTAGGCACTGTGGAAAGAAACGTTAGGAAGATCATTTATTATCTTCTGTGCCTACCCCCTAACACTCTGATAACTCCTGTTTAACTTACTATTTCTGAACTATGTTAATAAATTAAACAGAACGTGGGCTTTTAGAATCTGCCTGATATATACTAACACCAAGAAGCCAAGTTCACTTTCCATATTCACTCTAGTCAAGATAAAAGGTAGAACCAACATGTTCCAACAATTCGTCTTCAAAAGAATGTGCGGAAGGAACCTTCATGCTGGGTAATCTTTCCTGATGGCTCACTTGCCGTGAGGATGTTACCTTCCTTTCCTTCTAATTCTTTCTCCACTGCTCTCATAGAGGAGAAAGCTCCTTGCCTATACAGACAGAGGGCCCTCTTCAACTCTGAGAACTCCAGGCCCTTCTGAAGCTCTCGCTGGCTGGACAACAGTGAAGATACATGATGGTATTCAGTCTTAAGACGAAAATCTACCACCAGAGCATGCCAGCCAAAACTATTTAGATGGAACAAGCGGGAATCAAACATAGCACGCATCAAAGTTAATCTGACACTAATTTAATGGTATGCATAGCTGTTATTGTGTTGCATGGCAATTAGGCTTAAGTGGTGAGCAGTTCAGGTAAATGACTTTAATTATGATTACTTTCCATCTGTCAAGTCAAATATTTCCAGAGACAATTGAGAGAAGAGGCAGTTCAAGGAAAGTTTCTTGCCTGTCATCATCTTCCCACCAAACAACATACACACGATTGCAAGAAATGGCCAATTCTCTAGTCATTCCTTTTCCCTCTCAACTTCTTTATATTGGACTCCATGATTCCTTATTCTAATTTTAGAGAAAGATGGTGTTCACACTTAAGTCATGGTAGCCCCAATATCTGGGGCTTCTCAGGTGGCATTAGTAGTAAAGAACCCGCCTGCCAATGCAGGTGACATAAGAGATGCAGTTTCGATCCCTTGGTTGGGAAGATCCCCTGAAGGAGTGCTCGGCAACCCACTCCAGTATTCTTGCCTGGAGAATCCCATGGACCAAGGAGCCTAGCTGGCTCTAGTCCATGGGGTTGCGTGGAGTAAGGCACAGCTGAAGCAACTTAGCATGCACATATACATCCCAATATCTAGCTACCCCTCAAGCACACAGAAACAGGAAGACCCGAGACTGGGGATGGGAAGAAGGGATACAGGGAGGCTGGGGAAGGAAAACCAGAGGCTCCTTGAAGGTTGTTCTGGGTGCTCCTGACCCACATGGGAACCTGTGAATGAGCAATTCTTACATCAGAGAAGAGGTTCTGCCAGGACTGTGGGTTGAAGGGGCCAGAACATAAAAGGGGTTCATGGGGTGAGGACCAGGAGCAGCAGTGGGAGTCCTGAACATGGGGAGGAGAAGAGGAGGAAAGATGAACTTGAACTATAAAGTTTGATGTAGTGTTTATAGGAGTCAGTGGTTCTCCCACCCAGAGGCACTGCTTCCTGAAGGAGAGAAGGCCGTTAGCATGAACCTCACCACAGAAAAGGAAGCCAGCCTGGGGAATCTGGAAAATGCTGTTACCTGCTATTTACAATAGCCAGGACATGGAAGCANATGCTTGTTAGTATTTGTCTTATATATTGTGGTGCTCCTATGTTGGGTGCATATATATTTATAATTGTTATATCTTCTTAGAAGGCAAAGTCTTAACCACTGGACTGCCTGAGAAGTCTCTACATGGTATTTCTATTCCAGTTATGTGGATAATTTTTTCCCTCTGATTCATCATATTTCTGTAGGTTGAGATTATTATCTTTATCTATTCAGACATTTTTGTACATATTTATACACTTTTTTCTCTCTTAGTCCTCTTCCTTGGCATTCTGCCGTGTCCCTCAGATTTATCCACCATATTTAAGTTGTGCGTGTTTATTTGGTCCTTTTGTGTTGCTAGCACTGTTAAAAACTACACTGCACCATTTGTTTTCTTTATTTTTCTACCTCTACCAATTCTTCTTATCTTCTACCTCAAATTTTATAGAGTTCACATTTCTTTCATTTAATTGAAAGCAAAATAAGGTGATATTTTTTCATCACTACTTCTGTTTCCTGTATTAAGCTTATATATAAATATATATATATGCTTTTCCTCTATCTCTTGAGTCTGGCTTTCTCCTTCTTTTAAGTTGTGGGATAATTTCATGGGTCTTGTGTTAACTCTGTTTGTTGCTTTAATCCACTATTTGTTCTTGTATAAAGAAAAGTCTTTCTCTGTCATTTGTCCCAAGTCCCTGGGTGGGATCTCCTCCAGCACCTTCAGTTTACTTCAATACTCTTAGAATTTCTCCCGCCATCTCATAAGCGAGAGAGCTCATTGCCATAAATATAAGGGTTAAAACTCACAATTCTCAGGAGGCCCCTGTATTTCAAAAAAACTCTACCTGGGGCCGCTTCCTGTTTGTCTTTTCTTCTTCACCTGCTGTTCTTCTCACCTCAGGACCACAGAGTGGTTCTGTCTGGCATCCTCCTAGGATTACTGCCCAAGGCATCACTGCCTCCGTATCATGAGATGCCACACTTGGGAGAAGCTCTGGCACAACCAGGCTTTCTGCCTGGTGTGAGTTTGCTGGCCCTTGCTCTGGACCCTCCAGAGGCTGGTCTCCTGCCTCAAAGTGGTTCCTACATCTGAGAGACTTCTTCCATAGGCCATGGTCACCACTGATCCTCCAGATTTGGGCATGTTAGCAGCAGCAGCAGCAGCAGCATTCATCTGTAAACTCTCCTGTGCCTATCCTCCTGCAGCAGAAGAGGGTTTATGAATTAGTTATTGCTCCAGTCTGTTCCCATCCATAGTAGATTAGGCCAAAATTAATCAAACCTTTGTGGATTCACTGGTTAGTAGTTAATGCATGTTGCCCACTAGATCTATATTCCCTTTTATCCAGTCCAACTAAATCCCATCTTCACATCTNAGCATTCATCTGTAAACTCTCCTATGCCTATCCTCCTGCGGCACAGTAGTATTTTCTTAGGAATAGGGTTTATGAATTAGTTATTGCTCCAGTCTGTTCCCATCCATAGTAGATTAGGCTGAAATTAATCAAACCTTTGTGGCTTCATTGGTTTGTAGTTAACACATGTTGCCCACTAGATCTATATTCCCTTTTATCCAGTCCAACTAAATCCCATCTTCACATTTTCATCATTCCCTAGCTTCCTTCTAAACGTTTGGTACCCAGCACTTTAATGGTTGTCACAAGGTAGCCCTTTAAGCAATATGACAATAAGTAGCTTCTAAGCAATAATCATAAGTGACTTCCTGGACATGCTGTCTACTTATAGGTTCAACGCCACCTTTCCAAACTCTTTGACAATATGGCCAAGATGCAGTTCCAGCTAGATGCCAGTGAGAAGCCAACCAAGACCAGCCTTGGCATGTACAGCAAGGAAGGAGAATATGTGGCCTTCAGCGAGCCCTGTGACTGCAGTGGGCAGGTAACACATGCCTCGCTCTCTCAAGTGTCTGCAGTCAAGCGTCAGCCTTCAGAACGGCCTTTGTGACCTTGAACCAGAACTGCTGTCTGTTCCCGGGGACTGCCCAGTCCTCTGACTTGAACCGACATTGGAGCAGCTTCCAGCACCCACTTTCCTCTCCCTGGGAAGGACACATGTCAATACCTATATATTTTCCTCACTCAAAGTCCTGTGCAGAGAGCAATAAAATGCACATAAATAACTCCCTGAGTCAACAAGAAAATGGTTTGGAAATGATTAGCGGCACCAGGAGACTTTAACATGACAAGCCCTGGAGCACCCCACTGGGGAATCTGGGTCACTGACACCTTCCCCGGGAGAAAATGACCTTTGAAATCAACCATAAACCTGAGCGTTCACTTCTCTGTACACATACCCCTCCTACAGCCCTTCCCCGTGGAGAGCCCACCACCACACTGCTCCAGAAGCTACCAACTCCACATCTCTCCGGCACATTCAAGAAACACAAAACATGACACCCTTCTCTCCTTAACCCTCCGGCCTGTCTCTCACCATCTTCACTAAAGTAGACAAGCCCGTCTTTGTTCATTATCCTACTGCTTTTTTCTCCTTTGCTTCTTTTTTCTCTTCTCTTTCTTTCCCTTCCATTTACTCTGTGCTGTTCTCAGTCATGTCCCACTCTTTGCAACCCCGAGGACTGCAGCCTGCCAGGCTTCTCTGTCCATGGGATTTCCCAGGTAAGAATACTGGAGCGGGTTGCCATTTCCTACTCCAGGGTATCTTTCTGACCCAGGGATCCAGCTCAAGCCTTTTGAGTCTCCTGCATTGGCAAGTGTATTCTTTACCATTAGTGCCACCTGGGAAGCCCCTGTTATGCTAAATATCCAAAGAAACATGGTCCCTGGGGTGCTAATCCAGTCCAGAGTAAGGCCTGGAGAAAAGATCTTCAGAATTCCACCTTCATCCAAATGCATCTTGGAAAGCCACTCTAGCGTCTGAAAATAGACATTCTCAGTTTTATGAAAGGGACATTGGAGTCTGAGTCAAACCTTGGGAGTTCTTTCTATAGACTCAGAAAGCATTTAGTTGGAAAATATAATCCATATGCACCATGGACAAGGTCATGAGAATCTACTGACTACACCCCTGGGTCAGGAAGATCCCTTGTGGTAGGAAATGGCAACCCACTGCAGTTTCCTTGCTTGGGAAATCCCATGGACAGAGGAGCCTGGTGGGCTGCAGTCTTTGGGGTCATAGTCAGACACAACTGAGCATGCAAGCACAGTCCAGATGAAGGTTTCCCCCTAATCTCTGGTCAGCAGTCTTGTCTTCCCTAAACCTGCTCCTCTGCTCTGGAATCCTCCACCACCACCCCCATTGTTAATTGAGCCTCAGTCTCAACTACCATTGCCCTGTGTTGCGCAAATGGTTTCCCCGTGCCTTCTGGCAACCATTTGGGGTTGCACATCTTGCTTGGGCTCTTCTTCCTCACTGCCTCCGTCTGAGTGGAAGAAAATGTGTATCACTGAGCACATTTTCTTAGGAACCCCGAGTCTAACCCCAAGTTCTTCTTCCAGGTAGAAATATGGCTGAACCACGTGCTGGCTCACATGAAGGCCACGGTGAGGCACGAGATGACAGAAGGTATAACCGCCTACGAAGAAAAGCCCAGGGAACAGTGGCTCTTTGACTACCCAGCTCAGGTATCCTCTGATCCATCCTCACCCGCTCTCTTGTATGTGCCAAGCTCTCTGCTGAGCACAGGAGACACCAGCAGGAAACAAGACAGTGTAATCCCACCCTGATGGAGTTTACAGACTGGCGTGGAAGTCAGCCGCCTAAAGATGGGCCCTGGTGTGATGGTAAAGGAAAGTCAGGTCCTCCGGGAGCTGGGTAATGGGGTCTGGGGATGACCCTCCTGAAGACATGATTCTAGGCTGAGGTTTGAAAGAGGAGTTGGAAGGTGAAAGATAGAGGGAAGAGCACCCAAGTGTGGGAAAGAGTGTGGACAAAGGCTCAGGTGCAAGGGAGAGTCTAATGTGTTCGAGGCATGAGCGTGGTTGAAGCAGGAGTAACAGATGGAGGGGGCAAGGGGCAGCAGATGGATTCGGGGGAGGAAACTGGGACTCAATTCTTATAGACCATGCTTGGGAGTGATGTGATTCCAAGATATATCTAAGTCCTTTCCCAGGATCTCAGGAGGGTAATAAAAGAAAGAGGGGGAGCTAATGAGGTTACTTTTTAATGACCTTGGCTGCAATACACCACCCCTCCCTTCCTTGTTAATGTCTAGTATTGGGCTGGCCAAGAAGTTCATTTGTGTTTTTCTATAACATGCTACAGAAAAACCCAAACAAACTCTTTGGCCAACCGAATACTACTGCTGGTACATTTGGAGGTTACAGATAATCTGGTGGTGATTGAAGCCACAGGAATTAGGTAAGATTGTGTAGACCGAGCTGAGGCTGCAGATCAAACCCATGAGCGTCATCCAAAGAGAAACCAGGGCAGCAGAATGAGAAACAGTCCCTTTTCTGATAGAAGGAATACCTGCAATGGTAATCATGGAAAGTAAAACAGAAGGTGTTGATAGCAGGTAAGAGGTCAGTTATGCCACACACGTCTAAGAGATCAAGCAAAGTAAAGAGGCTAAGGAACATCCATGACCTTGGTGAGGCTGTCTCAGTGAAGTGGTAGAGAAAAGATCGCACTGCCGGTAGTTGAGAATGGAGAAGAAGGCAGGAAATGTTGACAGTGAGTGTAGACAGAGCAGAGAAATAAGCCAGTGCTGCAGAAGGGAAGGGGCCTCCCAGGTGGCGCTAGTGGTAAAGAACCCATCTGCCAATACAGGAGACATGGGTTCAGTCTCTTGTTGGGAAGATCCCCCAGAGAAGGAGAGGACAACCCAGTCCAGTATTCTTGCCTGGGAAATCCCACAGACAGAGGAACCTGGTGGGCTACAGGAGTCGCAAGTACAATTGCACATCATATCAGACCATTCTGACAAGATTGCACTGCAGGAGGAACCTCTAAAAAAATCCAGCATGTCTAAATCCAAAGCCGCAAGTACAATTGCACATCATATCAGACCATTCTGACAAGATTGCACTGCAGGAGGAACCTCTAAAAAAATCCAGCATGTCTAAATCCAAAGCCAAAAAAAAAAACCAAAAAACAGGTAAATTCAAGAATAGTACTTTTTTTTAAAACTACAACAGAATTCTCTGCTTCACGAATTGAATTCCCACCAGGATTCCTTGTTTGCCTGAATCAGAATTTTGAGGCAAGAAAATGTGTTTCTTCCTGCATTCTGACAGATTCATCTAGAGCAGTGTCTCCTGAGCCAAGCGGGACCATAGAGGATCAATGTCTCTAAATCCTTCACCACACAGAATCAAAATTATGCATTTTCTGTATTAAATCTTCTGTTTCTCAGCAAGCAGAAGAAAGGTTCATTTAAATCACTCTTTCCATTTATTTATTCTGAATCTCTGAAGAATACAAATCAAAGTGTTGTTTGGTTGCTCAGTCATGTCCAACTCTCTGCGACCCCATGGACCATAGCCCACCAGGCTCCTTTGTCCATGGGATTTTTTAGGCAAGAACACTGGAGTGGGTTGCCATTTCCTTCTCCAACAAATCAAAGTGACCACATTGAATTTCAGTGTCATCCTTCCTGACCTGCAAAGAGCAGACCTTTCAAAGTTAGAACACAGATGTAAGAATGGACATGTGGACACAGGGCAGGAAGGGGAGAGTGGGAGGAATGGGGAGATGGGATTGACATGTATACACCACCATGTGTGAAATAGGTAGCTAGTGGGAAGCTGCTGCATAGCACAGGGAGCTCAGCCCTGTGCCCTGTGATGACCAAGAGGGGTGGGATGTGGGGTCCAACATGGAGGAAACATATGTATACATATAACTGATGATTCACTTCATTGTACAGCAGAGACTAACAAGTGTTGTAAAGCAATCAGACTCCAATTTAAAGAAAGAGCAGGCTTTTCAAAGTTAAAAGTTTGAAGAGCTTTTAAAGATATAGTGTAAGTACTATGGGCAAGAAAGAAATCTGCCACACATTATCAGCAGTGGCTCACTCAGCTAGAATACTTCAACTGTAAGGGTTTCCAGAAGAACAGAGCAAAGACTGAGTATCATTGAGATGTCCAATGAAGACTTTGTTATCCTCCCAGGCACAGGAAAGGTGCTGTGGCCTGAGAAGCAAACTCAGAACTAAGTCAGTGTATCAATTTCTAAAAGCTACTAACATTGACCTGAATGAGCCTTTAGCTGTTCTCAACCAAATGGTACATTTTTCAAGAGCAGAAAGGACTCTCCCCACTTGTGTTGAGTCCACTTTATATCTCCAAGGACTTAGAAGCACATGTTCAACGGAACAGTGCTGGTGGAAGAGGGAGAGAAGGGATGTCCATCACCCAAACAATTATATTCTCAGCCCCTGCTGTGTGAGAGTGGGCTGGTTTGAGAGAGAGTCCTGATAATGGCTTTCCTAAGCATCTCTTGGTGCCATAGGTGGCCCTGACCTGTACCCAGATTTGGTGGACCACAGAGGTGGGCATGGCATTTGCAAGGCTGGAGGAAGGCTACGAGAATGCCATGAAGGACTATTACAAGAAGCAAGTGGCCCAGCTCAAAACCCTCATCACCATGCTCATTGGCCAGCTCTCCAAGGGGGACCGGCAGAAGATCATGACCATATGCACCATCGATGTCCATGCCCGGGATGTGGTGGCCAAGATGATTGCTCAGAAGGTGAGTCCTGGACTCTCAAGAGTACCACTCTTTGTGGGTAGCTATACCACAAGTATTGGGATTTGGGAGAAGCTCACATGTGGCCAAAACACAGGGGCCCCAAATTCTGCACCAGTCAGGGATCTGGGAGAGGATCAAGGTGGCTGCTTCCACCTTTAAAACCCCAGCAAAACAGCATCATCCAAGTGGCTCATGCTTTCTGTGCCATGCTGGGCAGTGTGCTGCTCTCCTGGATGGTGCACAACACCTGGGTCACCCTGAGCCCTGTGCATTCTGCAGCCATGGGGCCACCTCCTACCTGTTGAATCTTGTGATTTACCAACCTACTCTGCCACTGCCTCTCTAGGTAGATAACGCCCAGGCCTTCCTCTGGCTGTCCCAGCTAAGGCACCGATGGGATGACGAGGCCAAACACTGCTTCGCCAACATCTGTGATGCCCAGTTTCTATACTCCTATGAGTACCTGGGAAATACCCCTCGCCTGGTGATCACGCCCTTGACAGACAGGTGAGCACTAGCATCAGCCACTGACACAGGCGCCTTCTGCTGTCTGGCTCTCACCATCCATGGTCACTTGCTATTTGTCCACAAGGCTGCAGGGGGAGGGCCAGACTTAACCCAACAGATGTAAAATAAACTGAAATGGCATAGGACAGAACCCTGATCAGAGCAAACCCCAGAGCAAATCAGTGAGCCACGTTTGTTTGTTCGTTTTTAATTTATTTATTTGGCTGTCTTGGGTCTCAGTTGTGGCATGCAGGATCTCTCATTGTGGTGCACAGATTCTCTAGTTTTGGCACACAGGCTCTGGAGCACATGGGCTCAGTGGTTATGCCAGGCAGACTAATAGTCACTGGAAATGCAGAGATCACTAAAACTTAAACTCCAGTTTTGTTGAGGGAAATAAGACGTGTAGATAAAAATTCCAGAAGTATAAGGGAAAGGATTTCCCTGGTGGTCAAGTGGCTGGGAGTCTGTGCTGTCAATGAAGGGGGCTCAGGTTTGACCCCTGATTGGGGAACTATGATGTTGCATGTTGCACTGCACGACCAAGAAAAACAAAAATTTAAAAAAATTGTGCCGAAGAAATGATGCTTTTGAACTGTGGTGTTGGAGAAGACTCTTGAGAGTCTCTTGGACAGCAAGGTGATCAAATCAGTCAATCCTGAAGGAAATCAGTCCTGAATATTCATTTTAGTGACTGATGCCGAAGCTGAAGCTTTAATGCTCTGCCACCTGATGATAAGAACTGACTCAGTGGAAAAGACCCCAACACTGGGAAAGATTGAAGGCGGGAGAAGGGAATGACAGAGGATGAGATGGTTGGATGGCATCACTGACTCAATGGACATGAATTTGAACAAACTCAGGGAAACAGTGAAGGACAGGGAAGCCCGGCGTGCTGGAGTCCATGGGGTCTCCAGAGTTGGACATAACTGAGCAACTGAACTTACTGAAATGAATAGCACAAGGAAAATATGCAAGGTCATAGTACAGAATAAAGCACAGAGCCATTCACTACAAACTTCCAAGTAAGTGACCTCTGAGCATAGAAGATTTCAACCACTGCAGGAAGAAGAGGACCAGGAACACTCCAAGGAAGACAGTATCTGATCTGGACCCTGAAGGGTGTATAGGACTCTTCTAGGATTTCAGTTGGTTTTAGGATGACTGACAAGCTATCCATGAAGTTGTACAGAAAGCTGTGCACATGT
>SJYW01001400.1:39880-58449 GCA_006410735.1 Raphicerus campestris
AAAAAACAGGTAAATTCAAGAATAGTACTTTTTTTTTAAACTACAACAGAATTCTCTGCTTCACGAATTGAATTCCCACCAGGATTCCTTGTTTGCCTGAATCAGAATTTTGAGGCAAGAAAATGTGTTTCTTCCTGCATTCTGACAGATTCATCTAGAGCAGTGTCTCCTGAGCCAAGCGGGACCATAGAGGATCAATGTCTCTAAATCCTTCACCACACAGAATCAAAATTATGCATTTTCTGTATTAAATCTTCTGTTTCTCAGCAAGCAGAAGAAAGGTTCATTTAAATCACTCTTTCCATTTATTTATTCTGAATCTCTGAAGAATACAAATCAAAGTGTTGTTTGGTTGCTCAGTCATGTCCAACTCTCTGCGACCCCATGGACCATAGCCCACCAGGCTCCTTTGTCCATGGGATTTTTTAGGCAAGAACACTGGAGTGGGTTGCCATTTCCTTCTCCAACAAATCAAAGTGACCACATTGAATTTCAGTGTCATCCTTCCTGACCTGCAAAGAGCAGACCTTTCAAAGTTAGAACACAGATGTAAGAATGGACATGTGGACACAGGGCAGGAAGGGGAGAGTGGGAGGAATGGGGAGATGGGATTGACATGTATACACCACCATGTGTGAAATAGGTAGCTAGTGGGAAGCTGCTGCATAGCACAGGGAGCTCAGCCCTGTGCCCTGTGATGACCAAGAGGGGTGGGATGTGGGGTCCAACATGGAGGAAACATATGTATACATATAACTGATGATTCACTTCATTGTACAGCAGAGACTAACAAGTGTTGTAAAGCAATCAGACTCCAATTTAAAGAAAGAGCAGGCTTTTCAAAGTTAAAAGTTTGAAGAGCTTTTAAAGATATAGTGTAAGTACTATGGGCAAGAAAGAAATCTGCCACACATTATCAGCAGTGGCTCACTCAGCTAGAATACTTCAACTGTAAGGGTTTCCAGAAGAACAGAGCAAAGACTGAGTATCATTGAGATGTCCAATGAAGACTTTGTTATCCTCCCAGGCACAGGAAAGGTGCTGTGGCCTGAGAAGCAAACTCAGAACTAAGTCAGTGTATCAATTTCTAAAAGCTACTAACATTGACCTGAATGAGCCTTTAGCTGTTCTCAACCAAATGGTACATTTTTCAAGAGCAGAAAGGACTCTCCCCACTTGTGTTGAGTCCACTTTATATCTCCAAGGACTTAGAAGCACATGTTCAACGGAACAGTGCTGGTGGAAGAGGGAGAGAAGGGATGTCCATCACCCAAACAATTATATTCTCAGCCCCTGCTGTGTGAGAGTGGGCTGGTTTGAGAGAGAGTCCTGATAATGGCTTTCCTAAGCATCTCTTGGTGCCATAGGTGGCCCTGACCTGTACCCAGATTTGGTGGACCACAGAGGTGGGCATGGCATTTGCAAGGCTGGAGGAAGGCTACGAGAATGCCATGAAGGACTATTACAAGAAGCAAGTGGCCCAGCTCAAAACCCTCATCACCATGCTCATTGGCCAGCTCTCCAAGGGGGACCGGCAGAAGATCATGACCATATGCACCATCGATGTCCATGCCCGGGATGTGGTGGCCAAGATGATTGCTCAGAAGGTGAGTCCTGGACTCTCAAGAGTACCACTCTTTGTGGGTAGCTATACCACAAGTATTGGGATTTGGGAGAAGCTCACATGTGGCCAAAACACAGGGGCCCCAAATTCTGCACCAGTCAGGGATCTGGGAGAGGATCAAGGTGGCTGCTTCCACCTTTAAAACCCCAGCAAAACAGCATCATCCAAGTGGCTCATGCTTTCTGTGCCATGCTGGGCAGTGTGCTGCTCTCCTGGATGGTGCACAACACCTGGGTCACCCTGAGCCCTGTGCATTCTGCAGCCATGGGGCCACCTCCTACCTGTTGAATCTTGTGATTTACCAACCTACTCTGCCACTGCCTCTCTAGGTAGATAACGCCCAGGCCTTCCTCTGGCTGTCCCAGCTAAGGCACCGATGGGATGACGAGGCCAAACACTGCTTCGCCAACATCTGTGATGCCCAGTTTCTATACTCCTATGAGTACCTGGGAAATACCCCTCGCCTGGTGATCACGCCCTTGACAGACAGGTGAGCACTAGCATCAGCCACTGACACAGGCGCCTTCTGCTGTCTGGCTCTCACCATCCATGGTCACTTGCTATTTGTCCACAAGGCTGCAGGGGGAGGGCCAGACTTAACCCAACAGATGTAAAATAAACTGAAATGGCATAGGACAGAACCCTGATCAGAGCAAACCCCAGAGCAAATCAGTGAGCCACGTTTGTTTGTTCGTTTTTAATTTATTTATTTGGCTGTCTTGGGTCTCAGTTGTGGCATGCAGGATCTCTCATTGTGGTGCACAGATTCTCTAGTTTTGGCACACAGGCTCTGGAGCACATGGGCTCAGTGGTTATGCCAGGCAGACTAATAGTCACTGGAAATGCAGAGATCACTAAAACTTAAACTCCAGTTTTGTTGAGGGAAATAAGACGTGTAGATAAAAATTCCAGAAGTATAAGGGAAAGGATTTCCCTGGTGGTCAAGTGGCTGGGAGTCTGTGCTGTCAATGAAGGGGGCTCAGGTTTGACCCCTGATTGGGGAACTATGATGTTGCATGTTGCACTGCACGACCAAGAAAAACAAAAATTTAAAAAAATCGTGCCGAAGAAATGATGCTTTTGAACTGTGGTGTTGGAGAAGACTCTTGAGAGTCCCTTGGACAGCAAGGTGATCAAATCAGTCAATCCTGAAGGAAATCAGTCCTGAATATTCATTTTAGTGACTGATGCCGAAGCTGAAGCTTTAATGCTCTGCCACCTGANGTGCATTCTGCAGCCATGGGGCCACCTCCTACCTGTTGAATCTTGTGATTTACCAACCTACTCTGCCACTGCCTCTCTAGGTAGATAACGCCCAGGCCTTCCTCTGGCTGTCCCAGCTAAGGCACCGATGGGATGACGAGGCCAAACACTGCTTCGCCAACATCTGTGATGCCCAGTTTCTATACTCCTATGAGTACCTGGGAAATACCCCTCGCCTGGTGATCACGCCCTTGACAGACAGGTGAGCACTAGCATCAGCCACTGACACAGGCGCCTTCTGCTGTCTGGCTCTCACCATCCATGGTCACTTGCTATTTGTCCACAAGGCTGCAGGGGGAGGGCCAGACTTAACCCAACAGATGCAAAATAAACTGAAATGGCATAGGACAGAACCCTGATCAGAGCAAACCCCAGAGCAAATCAGTGAGCCACGTTTGTTTGTTCGTTTTTAATTTATTTATTTGGCTGTCTTGGGTCTCAGTTGTGGCATGCAGGATCTCTCATTGTGGTGCACAGATTCTCTAGTTTTGGCACACAGGCTCTGGAGCACATGGGCTCAGTGGTTATGCCAGGCAGACTAATAGTCACTGGAAATGCAGAGATCACTAAAACTTAAACTCCAGTTTTGTTGAGGGAAATAAGACGTGTAGATAAAAATTCCAGAAGTATAAGGGAAAGGATTTCCCTGGTGGTCAAGTGGCTGGGAGTCTGTGCTGTCAATGAAGGGGGCTCAGGTTTGACCCCTGATTGGGGAACTATGATGTTGCATGTTGCACTGCACGACCAAGAAAAACAAAAATTTAAAAAAATTGTGCCGAAGAAATGATGCTTTTGAACTGTGGTGTTGGAGAAGACTCTTGAGAGTCCCTTGGACAGCAAGGTGATCAAATCAGTCAATCCTGAAGGAAATCAGTCCTGAATATTCATTTTAGTGACTGATGCCGAAGCTGAAGCTTTAATGCTCTGCCACCTGATGATAAGAACTGACTCAGTGGAAAAGACCCCAACGCTGGGAAAGATTGAAGGCGGGAGAAGGGAATGACAGAGGATGAGATGGTTGGATGGCATCACTGACTCAATGGACATGAATTTGAACAAACTCAGGGAAACAGTGAAGGACAGGGAAGCCCGGCGTGCTGGAGTCCATGGGGTCTCCAGAGTTGGACATAACTGAGCAACTGAACTTACTGAAATAAATAGCACAAGGAAAATATGCAAGGTCATAGTACAGAATAAAGCACAGAGCCATTCACTACAAACTTCCAAGTAAGTGACCTCTGAGCATAGAAGATTTCAACCACTGCAGGAAGAAGAGGACCAGGAACACTCCAAGGAAGACAGTATCTGATCTGGACCCTGAAGGGTGTATAGGACTCTTCTAGGATTTCAGTTGGTTTTAGGATGACTGACAAGCTATCCATGAAGTTGTACAGAAAGCTGTGCACATGTCACCTTTCTATTGAAAAGATACACTGTTGTTCAGTCGTGTCTGACTCATTGTGGCCCCATGGACTGCAGCATGACAGGCTCCCCTGTCCTCCACTGTTCCCTGGAGTTTGCTCAAATTCATGTCCATTGAATCGGTGATGCTATCTAACCAGCTCATCTTCTGTCACCCCCTTCTCCTTTTGCCATGAGTTGGATCTATAGGATTCATTAATTGTTAAAGTGGTCTGGGATGCCCCAAATTTGAAGAACTACTGATTAGTGTTCTGGTTGGCATTTTGTGGGCAAAGATGTGGATATGGGAAAATTTAAAGCATGTTCTTGGAAGAGGGACTTTGAGGGAAGTAGTCAGGAATGAGCCTGATAAGATGGGTAAAAGTCTAACTGTGAAATGTGAAAATGATATTCTTTATCCAGTAAGGAGTGATCAACTATTGAAACTTTTTCATCAGAGGAGTAAAAAGGATGAAAACTTGTAAAGATTCATCTGACAAAAGAATGTGGGCAAAGGAGAGAGAGGACAGGGAGATAAGGTCATGATCCGTGTGAGAAATGGTATGTTAATTCTGCAGAGATTTCTATAAATTCTGTTAAATGCTGGTGCCCTTTCCCCTTATAATTCCACTGAACATTAAATCTCTTCTTCTGCAAAAAGACCTGCATATGTGAGTGACTGGCTCACCCAGAATAAGCGACGTGTAGGTAATGAAGACACGGTCATAAATTGTTATGGTTAAAGTGGCCAAATAGAATCCGTGCCGTGTTCTACTTAATTTTCTCTCTGCCTATTTTAAGTATTATCACCTGTATTCTGGCTAAATCTTCAGATATATTTCCAAATAACAATTAGTGAAATTGTAATCACTCTGCTCGCGGAATGAATAGGGGTGTGGGAACTTCAAAGTCACTGGAGGTCCCAGCATCATCCATAGAGGAAGACCTCCTGGTCCATCTCCCCCCATGCTTTTCATTCTTGTAATTCATCTTCCACCCAGAGTCCCACTCAAACCGCTCATTTGTTTACTCTTGCATCTCTCTGTTTCATGGGAGCCTGTAGAGGTCACATCACTGTCTCCAGCTGCTTCCCACTACATTTAGACTAAAATATGAATTCCTTGTGGAACATAGTAATTCCTGCCAACCACCCTGATGCCTCAGAGCCTGCAGTCCAGCCACATTGGCCTCCTCTGTGTTCCTCGATCCCTTTAATTTCATTTCAAGCTACAACTTTGAATACGTGTGGCCCCTTCTCTCTGGCCTGCTCTTCCCCATGCTTTCTGCTCCACTGTCAACCTCTCATCCTTTCTTGTTCTGCTCTTCACTCTGAAGAGACCTTCCATGACCACTCTTTCTAAAAGACAACCTCTCCCACCTGTCAAACACAGACACACACACACATACCCGTACACACGCAAATAACATTAAGGATCCCCCCATTTATCCTCTCCTTAAGGGCTTCCCTAGTAGCTCAGCTGATAAAGAACCCACCTGCCATGCAGGAGATACAGTTTGATTCCTGGGTCGGGAAGATCCACTGGAGAAGGGATAGACTACCCATTGCAGTATTCTTGGGCTTCTCTTGTGGCTCAGCTGGTAAAGAATCCACCTGCAATGCAGGACACCTGGGTTTGATCCCTGGGTGGTGAAGACCCCCTGGAGAAGGGAACGGCTACCCACTTCAGTATTCTAGCCTGGAGAATTCCATGGACTGCATAGTGCATGGGGTCACAAAGAGTCAGACACTACTGAGCGACTTTCTCTTTCACTTTTCAACATCTCCCATATTCTGAAATGAACTTAACTTCTGGCTTCTTGGCAACAGTCCCCTTTGGAATGTAAACTTTTTACTCTCAGAGATCTTTGTCTGACTCATCTGTTGCTATTTTCACCAGTACCTAGTAGATGTTGAATTACTATCTCAGTGAATGAACGATAGTTCATTGTTGAAAACCCAGGTCGTAAGAATGACAGAATTGGGAAGAGGGGATTGACTCATACGAGGGGTCCACATGGGACTCTGTCTATGCCTTGCTCCCAAAGCAGAAGCAAGCCCTATGCTCTCTCCTGCTCTCAGCTGGGCACCCACCCTGCTCCCTGCCCCAGCTGAGGGCAGAAGGCAGACAGCGTCAGTTCAGGGCGAGAGGCAGATTTCTCTGCAGCTGGAACAGTAAAGGCAGCAGCAACTCTGAGGGTTCAGGTATCTCAGGGGTTTTACTAGGGCTTCACTGGGTCACGATCAGTTGAAGGGGCTCATTCGCTGTGGGTACAGGGAAAAGCTTTCCCACCTGGAGTTTCATTCACAGGGGACCCTCTCACATGTCTTTGCCTTTGTGGTGATTCTCAGCAAGACACCTGTTCTAAACAGGAAGGGCATCCGGAAGGGTGTTCTCTCTGACAGTGAGTTGTGCTTTTTTTTGCCTGCCTTGGACTATGAGCTAATAGTTTGGGAATTTATTCACTCAGAGCAGAGAAATGAAGCTATTATATGTTTGAGCAACTTGATTAATGTCTGTCTCTCACTTTGGACTATATGTTCCACAAAAGCATTGACTTTGATTGGCTCACTGCTCCATGGTGCCCCAGGACTCAACATCATGTCCAGCAAATAACAGGCATTTGAGAAATATTCCTTGTGTAAAAGCAGTGAAATGATTTCTGAGACCTGGGTTGACGCATTCAGCTTCCCATACCATTCAGAGTATTTCCTTCCTCTCCCCTGGCACATCAGACATTATTCCAAGTAATAAAAAGTACACGACTTTCCTTTTCCCTGGGTCTTCACACCTGCCCACGAGTTGAAGGAGATGATTGCCTCTTTTGGAGTTAGAGATCTTTAGTACTCTAATGCTGAATGCCTCCTAGAGGAATGAGCTAAAGTTTGGACAATGAATTATTTCCAAAATAGGCATTATTACCTCTCCTATGGAAGAATGCAAATAGGAACTTAAAAGGAAGATTTGCAAAGAACTGTGAATACTGTACAGAGCTTGACCTTGTTCTGCGCGTGCGATGCTCTTCTAGTGTGGAGTGCATACTTATATGGCAAATTCCATTTTCTCGTTGACTTCTATTATTATCTCAAGAAATGTCTTGGCCAGAAAAAAAAAAAAATTGGCCTCCACCCAGAAAATTGCATTTTAAAGAGCATTGGGTTTTTGCTGGTGTACCGCTTAAGTACATTTAATTCTCTCCGGCCAGAGGAATTAATCAAATGGACAATTGATTCACACAGCCTCTGCACATTCATTAAAGGCACAACCACAGTACTGTACGTCCGACTGATTATGCCTATTTCTTTGGAATGTCCCACTGCCTGGATGGGACCAGAATGTATAAGTAGATACAGTGGTCCAGCCGCTGTCCCAGGACTTGAACACAATGCTAAGTTGAAGGGCTGGAGGATCTCCTCCTGCTTCACTCCCCTTCCCTCATCTTCACACAAAGCCCCCTACTGGAAGGATTGTCTTAGTCAACTGCTTATCCATTTGCAGAACCTCTTAATTTCTTAGGCCCTAAGGCAAGTGGGCAAGATATAATTGATGCAAGAGTCTGAGGGTGATTTTCTGAATAGGCCACAGTTAGCAAAGTCATGGTCTTCCCAGATTGCACTAGTGGTAAAGAATCCATCTGCCAGTGCAGGAGAAGCAAGAGCCCAGTTTCCATCCCTGGGTCAGGACGATCCCCTGGAGAAGGAAACGGCAACCCACTCNTCTTCTTCTGCAAAAAGACCTGCATATGTGAGTGACTGGCTCACCCAGAATAAGCGACGTGTAGGTAATGAAGACACGGTCATAAATTGTTATGGTTAAAGTGGCCAAATAGAATCCGTGCCGTGTTCTACTTAATTTTCTCTCTGCCTATTTTAAGTATTATCACCTGTATTCTGGCTAAATCTTCAGATATATTTCCAAATAACAATTAGTGAAATTGTAATCACTCTGCTCGCGGAATGAATAGGGGTGTGGGAACTTCAAAGTCACTGGAGGTCCCAGCATCATCCATAGAGGAAGACCTCCTGGTCCATCTCCCCCCATGCTTTTCATTCTTGTAATTCATCTTCCACCCAGAGTCCCACTCAAACCGCTCATTTGTTTACTCTTGCATCTCTCTGTTTCATGGGAGCCTGTAGAGGTCACATCACTGTCTCCAGCTGCTTCCCACTACATTTAGACTAAAATATGAATTCCTTGTGGAACACAGTAATTCCTGCCAACCACCCTGATGCCTCAGAGCCTGCAGTCCAGCCACATTGGCCTCCTCTGTGTTCCTCGATCCCTTTAATTTCATTTCAAGCTACAACTTTGAATACGTGTGGCCCCTTCTCTCTGGCCTGCTCTTCCCCATGCTTTCTGCTCCACTGTCAACCTCTCATCCTTTCTTGTTCTGCTCTTCACTCTGAAGAGACCTTCCATGACCACTCTTTCTAAAAGACAACCTCTCCCACCTGTCAAACACAGACACACACACACATACCCGTACACACGCAAATAACATTAAGGATCCCCCCATTTATCCTCTCCTTAAGGGCTTCCCTAGTAGCTCAGCTGATAAAGAACCCACCTGCCATGCAGGAGATACAGTTTGATTCCTGGGTCGGGAAGATCCACTGGAGAAGGGATAGACTACCCATTGCAGTATTCTTGGGCTTCTCTTGTGGCTCAGCTGGTAAAGAATCCACCTGCAATGCAGGACACCTGGGTTTGATCCCTGGGTGGTGAAGACCCCCTGGAGAAGGGAACGGCTACCCACTTCAGTATTCTAGCCTGGAGAATTCCATGGACTGCATAGTGCATGGGGTCACAAAGAGTCAGACACTACTGAGCGACTTTCTCTTTCACTTTTCAACATCTCCCATATTCTGAAATGAACTTAACTTCTGGCTTCTTGGCAACAGTCCCCTTTGGAATGTAAACTTTTTACTCTCAGAGATCTTTGTCTGACTCATCTGTTGCTATTTTCACCAGTACCTAGTAGATGTTGAATTACTATCTCAGTGAATGAACGATAGTTCATTGTTGAAAACCCAGGTCGTAAGAATGACAGAATTGGGAAGAGGGGATTGACTCATACGAGGGGTCCACATGGGACTCTGTCTATGCCTTGCTCCCAAAGCAGAAGCAAGCCCTATGCTCTCTCCTGCTCTCAGCTGGGCACCCACCCTGCTCCCTGCCCCAGCTGAGGGCAGAAGGCAGACAGCGTCAGTTCAGGGCGAGAGGCAGATTTCTCTGCAGCTGGAACAGTAAAGGCAGCAGCAACTCTGAGGGTTCAGGTATCTCAGGGGTTTTACTAGGGCTTCACTGGGTCACGATCAGTTGAAGGGGCTCATTCGCTGTGGGTACAGGGAAAAGCTTTCCCACCTGGAGTTTCATTCACAGGGGACCCTCTCACATGTCTTTGCCTTTGTGGTGATTCTCAGCAAGACACCTGTTCTAAACAGGAAGGGCATCCGGAAGGGTGTTCTCTCTGACAGTGAGTTGTGCTTTTTTTTGCCTGCCTTGGACTATGAGCTAATAGTTTGGGAATTTATTCACTCAGAGCAGAGAAATGAAGCTATTATATGTTTGAGCAACTTGATTAATGTCTGTCTCTCACTTTGGACTATATGTTCCACAAAAGCATTGACTTTGATTGGCTCACTGCTCCATGGTGCCCCAGGACTCAACATCATGTCCAGCAAATAACAGGCATTTGAGAAATATTCCTTGTGTAAAAGCAGTGAAATGATTTCTGAGACCTGGGTTGACGCATTCAGCTTCCCATACCATTCAGAGTATTTCCTTCCTCTCCCCTGGCACATCAGACATTATTCCAAGTAATAAAAAGTACACGACTTTCCTTTTCCCTGGGTCTTCACACCTGCCCACGAGTTGAAGGAGATGATTGCCTCTTTTGGAGTTAGAGATCTTTAGTACTCTAATGCTGAATGCCTCCTAGAGGAATGAGCTAAAGTTTGGACAATGAATTATTTCCAAAATAGGCATTATTACCTCTCCTATGGAAGAATGCAAATAGGAACTTAAAAGGAAGATTTGCAAAGAACTGTGAATACTGTACAGAGCTTGACCTTGTTCTGCGTGTGCGATGCTCTTCTAGTGTGGAGTGCATACTTATACGGCAAATTACATTTTCTCATTGACTTCTATTATTATCTCAAGAAATGTCTTGGCCAGAAAAAAAAAAATTGGCCTCCACCCAGAAAATTGCATTTTAAAGAGCATTGGGTTTTTGCTGGTGTACCGCTTAAGTACATTTAATTCTCTCCGGCCAGAGGAATTAATCAAATGGACAATTGATTCACACAGCCTCTGCACATTCATTAAAGGCACAACCACAGTACTGTACGTCCGACTGATTATGCCTATTTCTTTGGAATGTCCCACTGCCTGGATGGGACCAGAATGTATAAGTAGATACAGTGGTCCAGCCGCTGTCCCAGGACTTGAACACAATGCTAAGTTGAAGGGCTGGAGGATCTCCTCCTGCTTCACTCCCCTTCCCTCATCTTCACACAAAGCCCCCTACTGGAAGGATTGTCTTAGTCAACTGCTTATCCATTTGCAGAACCTCTTAATTTCTTAGGCCCTAAGGCAAGTGGGCAAGATATAATTGATGCAAGAGTCTGAGGGTGATTTTCTGAATAGGCCACAGTTAGCAAAGTCATGGTCTTCCCAGATTGCACTAGTGGTAAAGAATCCATCTGCCAGTGCAGGAGAAGCAAGAGCCCAGTTTCCATCCCTGGGTCAGGACGATCCCCTGGAGAAGGAAACGGCAACCCACTCCAGTATTCTTGCCTGGAAAATTCCATGGACAGAAGAACCTGGCAGGCTACAGTCTGTGGGGTTGCAGAGAGTCAGACACGACTGAGCACACACACGCACCATAGCAAAGTGATACCCTCTGTTTTCAAGTTTTTATTGAAATATAGTTGATTTACAATGTAATATTAGTTTTGGGGATACAGCATAGTGATTCAGTATTTTTATAGACGATACTCCATTTAAAGTTATTGTCAAATATTGGGGGTGGGGTGGAGGGAGGCTTAAGAGAGAGGGGATATATATACACATACCGCTGATTCATTTTGTTGTACAGCAGAAACTAACACAGCATTGTAAAGCAATTAGACTCCAGTAAAGTAAATAAATAAATGTACTGTGCTTAGTCCTGCATTGCAGGCAGATTCTTTACCATCTGAGCCACCAGGGAAGCCCAAAGAAGTAAATACATTTAAAAAAAAATTGTTACACAATATTGGTTCTATTCCCTTTGCTGTACATCACATCCTTGTATCTTATCTATTTTGTACATACCAGAGAGACAAGTCTTAATCCCCTTGCACTGTATTATTCCTCTCTTCAACCCTCTTCCCACTGATATCTACTAGTGTGTGGTGTGCATCTGTCTGTTTTATTATATTCATTCACTTTATTTTTTTGGATCCTACATATAAGTGAAAACGTACAGTATTTGTCTTTCTCTGTTTGACTTAATTTCACCTAGCATTACACCCTCCAGTGCCATCCATGCTGTTGCAAATGGCAGAATTTCATTCTTTTAAAAACCTTTGCACCATGAAGGAAACCATCAGCAAAATGAAAAGACAGTGTCCTGAGTGGGGAAAGATACTTATAACCATCCCCCTATTCAAAGTTTTGAGTCTATCAAAATGCCTCAGCCTATCTATTCTTACTGTTTCATCATTATGTAAATCCATCTATATGCTGTACTCTTTAAGAACTACAGCTTTATTGTGAGTTGTAGTATTTTTATAGCAAGGTATCATCTATTTGCATTTTCCTTTTTTTTTTTAAGCTCTTCCTTTGTTCTTTCAAAGGAGCTTTAATCATTTTGTCAAGTCCCAAAATATAAATGATTAGGGTTGTAATTGGTGAGCCTTAAAACCTTCAAATTAATTTTGAAAAAATGGCCTCACATCTTTATAACATGTGATCTATTTCTCTTTGTTCATACCTTTGTTAGGAGAACCACACTGGCTGAAACCGCCCACCCTGGCCAGGCACCATAGTAACCATTTGCCTGAGCTGTTTTATGACAGGAAGTCCTAATAAGGAACACAGACCTAATAAGCTACCATCCAACCGAAAGAGCTCGGGAGAGGTAAAAATGAGACACTACATGTCTGACCACCTTCTCACCGGCCTCCGTCTTGGCTGAACAAGGCTGCACCACCAGGAAGGACTCTGAGTCAGAATGATTGCCTAAGGACAACTGGGAAACTGATCCCATCACCTTAAAACCCAAGATGAGCTGTGGCAGGGCANTCAGTAATTTGTTACTTATTATCTCTGAACCAATAATCCATTTTACAGATAATGACATATTTTGCCTATCCAGTTATCTTAGGTAATTTTTAGTTTGGGGCCATTACAAACAATGTTTCTGTGAACATTTGCGTGCAAGTTTTTGCATGGACATATGTTTTAATTTCTCTTGGGTTAATACCTAGGAGAGGAGTTATTGGGTGGTATGGCAGTTTTATGTTTAACTTTTTGATAAATTATTTTCTGAAGTAACTTGATTGTCTTATATCCCCACCAACAATGTGTGAGGCTTCCCATTTCTCCACACCCTTGACAACATTTAGTATTATGTCTTATTATTGTAGCCATTCTAGTGGATGTGAAGTAGGATCTCATTTGAGTTTTAATTTGTATTTCTGTAATAATGATATTGAGCATATTTTCATGTGCTCATTGGCCATTTGTATATATTCTTTGGCATAATTCTGTTCATATCCTTTGTCTATTGTTTGACTGAGCTGTTTGTACTCTTACTGAAGTCTCAGACTGCTTTGTATATTCTGGATATATTGCACCTGTGTTTGCAAGTATTTTATCCCAGCCTGTTGCTTATCTTTTCATTTTCTTCATGGCATCTTTTGAAGTGCAAATGTTGTTAATTTTGATGAATGAAATTAAGCAAAGATGTCTTAGTTACGACACCAAAAGTATAGTCCATAAAAGAAAAACCTGACAAACAGAATCTCATCAAAATTCATTTGTGTATAGGAAAAAGTTGGTCTTTGTAAATTTATCTCCTATTCTGCCCATCTACTGCCTTGCAGTAAAAATTCTTTAAAACATTCCACCGAGGACCTCAGTCCTACAATTGGTAAAGCTTAATTCGGCCAAGAATTCAAATGAGACTGGAAGCAGGTTCTTCCCCAAGAGGGTCCAGATAAGAGTCCAGTCCACTGGTTCCTTGATTTTGACCCTGTGAGACCATCAGTAGAGGAGCCACCTGGATTCCTATGTATAGAAATGAGATTATAAATGGGTGTTTTTTTAAAGCCTCTTTGTGTGTGTGTATAGCAATAGGAAATGAATAAAATCAGCTGTGATTTCACCAACTCTAAGATTAGCCAAACCACATGGCTAGAATAGCCTCAAGTCTATTCATAGCTGAACTCAAGATACAGTACCTTTGATATTTTCTTTAATCTGCCATTTGAATGACTGTATCAAAAAAAAAAAAAAGAAAAGGGAAAGCTACATTTCCTGTATTTATTATCTTAACAGATAATAATCATAAAAGTGGATCAGCTTTCTACTTTCCAAGACAGTGTCTTATCTCTTGTCTCATCTTGTCCTCACAAGAGCCTGGTGGATCAGATAAAAACAAAGCCGGTAGACATCACTTGCCCAAAGAAAATGAAACTGACTTTAGCTCAATAATAGGAAGGCCTTTCAAACAATTAGAACCAACCCACGGTGGAAGGGGCCAGCTTCTAAAATAATAAACTATGTCTTACTGGAAGACAAGGCTGCATGACAGTATTTGAAGGGTTTAATGGGAGGCAGTGTGGCATGGCCAAGCCTCTGAGATCTCTTTTAACATTCTGTCTTCCAGATAAGCAAGCAAACTAAATTAATGCATATTCATGTTGGGATCAGTCAGTGATTCCTTGCCATTTTCATAATTGCAGTTGTTTTATTTTAAAGTTTTTGTTTTTGGTTTTTTTTTCAAATGTGGACCATTTTTAAAGTCTTTTTTGAATTTCTTACAATATCACTTCCAGTTTTCTTATGTTTGGTGTTTTGGCCAAGAAACATGTAGGGTCTCAACTCCCTGACTAGGGAGTAAACTCATGCCCTCTTGCTTTGAAAGGCAAAGTCTTAATCTACTGGACCACCAGGGAAGTCTCTGCAGTTGTTTTTGAGGCAGCAGATCTATCTAAATTCCTTTGTGCAAAGAAAATCCTGTGTGATAGACCTCCAATGACACATTTTTTCAAAGGCGCCAAAGTTTATTAACCTGGGCGGATTTCACAAAGGCTTTGTAGTAGAGGCAAGCTTTGAAGTTAGTATGTCTGACTCCTGAGTCCTTGTCTCAAACCACAACAGCGTGATCTGCCCTCTCAGTAGGAAACAGGAGCAGACTGAAGCAGCGACTTAGACATTTAAAGAGATGGACAGTCTAACGAGACCACAGACAGAATCTTGGAGGAGTGTGTGTCCCAAAGAATAGGACATCCTGCTGGCCCAACTGTAATGCCAGTGCCTCCCCACCCCTCCCCAACACACACAAGGAGAGGAATACTCTTTCCTTTCTTTGTGTTTTCCTCATGGCCCAAGCTAAAGGCCCACTGTCCCTGCCTTGATTACTAGAACTCCTTAGATAGCCCACCTTCTCTCCCTTAACCTCAGTCTCTTTGTGTTGTGCGTGCCTGCTCAGTCATGTCCAACTCTTTGTGACCCCACAGACTGCAGCCCACCAGGCTCCTCTGTCCATGGGATTCTCCAGGCAAGAATACTGGAGTGCATTGTCATTTCCTCCTCTTATGGAATCTTCCCAACCCACGGATCAAACCCATCTCTCTTGTGTTTCCTGCATTGGTAGGTGGATTCTTTACCACTGAGCCATCTGGGAAACCCACAAATCTCAATCTATCCATCTGTAATTTAAGGGGATTGGATTAGTTGATCTCAGAAATTCCTTCCAGCTGCAGAGTTCCTGTTATTATGGGCAATTATATATATAAAAGGTTGGGAGAGTTGTCTGGGGGCCAGGATTCCCCTGTCCAGGCAGCTGCCTTTCATCCTGGGGATACTCAGGGCTACAGCAGGCCCTCAAAGGTCTGGAAGAAGCCTGAGACTGGCAGAGATGGAAGGCCTTAGGTCCATTGTGGAGACAGAGCTCAGCCTAAGAGCACAGGTTTGGTTAAAGCTGCACATAGAATTCTGAAGATGTAGCTATCAGTGTTGGAGAGAAGCATTGCCAAGTGATCACAGTGACTGAGGAAGGTGAGGTGGGACCTAGCTTTTCACCTTAACCCTGATTTGTCTTCCCTTGTGGCTCTTTCAGTAAAGAATCTGCCTGCAGTGCAGGAGACTTGGGTTGGACCCCTGGGTTGGGAAGATTCCCTGGAGGGAGAGCACGGCAACCCACTCCAGTACTCTTGACTGGAGAATCCCATGGACAGAGGAGCCTGGCGGGCCACAGTCCATGGGGTCACAAAGGGTTGGACATCACTCAGAAATGAACACTTTCACTTTCTGACTCCCCTCACCTGGCCCACCTCCCAGATCAGCAGCTGAAGGGCTTCCCCCATGGCTCAGTGGTTAAAAAATCTGCAGTGCTAAAGACATGAGCTCGACTCCTGGGTCGGGGAGATCCTCTGGAGAAAGAAATGACAATGCACTCCTGTATTCTTGCCTGGGGAATCCCATGGACAGAGGAACCTGGAGGGCTACAGTCCATGAGTTCGAAAAGAGTTGGATGTGACTTGGTGACTAAACAACAACAGAACAACAACGAGATGCAGTTGTAGGAGCCCAGCTTCCCAGGGGTTAAAGTCAGCCAGCCCATCCCCCCCTCACCTCATGACACAGGAGAACTCCAAGTAGAATAGCAATTCTGCATATTCTCTGCACCCGGGCAAACTGCCTTCCTGGGTTTCTTTGTCAAAGGCTGAAGTAGCTATGGAAATTTCACACTGATTTAAAGGAGAATTCAGGAACTCCAATGGCACCCCACTCCAGTACTCTTGCCTGGAAAATCCCATGGACAGAGGAGCCTGGTAGGCTGCAGTCCATCGGGTCGCGAAAAGTCGGACACGACTGAGCGACTTCACTTTGACTTTCACTTTCATGCATTGGAGAAGGAAATGGCAACCCACTCCAGTATTCTTGCCTAGAGAATCCCAGGGATCGGGGAGCCTGGTGGGCTGCCGTCTGTGGGGTTGCACAGAGTCAGACACAACTGAAACGACTTAGCAGCAGTAGCAGCAGCAGCAGGAACTCCAAATCTTTTCAGAACAATTTTGGTGGCAGTGGAGGTGCAGTCACCATCTGGTGAGTAAAGTGTTAAGTCAGAGATTCTGGTCAACTCTAGCATCAGATTCAAAACCAAAGAGTTCATTTCAGAGACATCTTTTTCCTCAGACAGCACCTCCCACCCCTATCTAGACTGCAGGCTGAGAGCCTCTGTATTGATTTTCTAGGTATTAAAAAAGCCAATACCACAGTTTTAAAAGCTGAGATACAATTTACATGTCTTAAAGCTCACCCATTACAAGTGTACAAATCAATGACGTCTAGTAAATTCTTAGACTTGTGCAGCCGTGATCACAATTTAGCTTTAGAATGTTGCTATCACCCTGTTTGCAGTCAGCCCGCACTCCCGTCACCCTCCCTAGGCAGCCCCTGATGTGCTGTCTCTGTGCCTTCTAGACATTTCATAAATGGAATAGTATGGGATCTTTTGCATCTGACTTCCTTCATTTTAGTGTTTTTAAGGTTCATCCATGTTGCATGTACCAGTGCTTAATTCCACTACTTTGTTAAATAGCATTCCATTGCATAGATATATTGCATTTTGTTTATTCATTCATGGTTGGTGGACACCTGATTTGTTTCCAGTTTCTTATTGTTATAAATATTGCTGCTTTGAACATGTCTGCGTAAGTCTGCAGGATCTTTTAGTTTGGGCATTTGAACTCTTAGTTGCAGCATGTGGGATCTAGTTCCCAGACTAGGGATGGAACTCGGGTGCCCTGCTTTGGGAGCACAGAGTCTTAGCCACTGGACCACCAGGGAAGTCCCTTGTCATTAACTCTTGAGCCAGCTCTTTGCGGCTTAGGGGGAGACCTGGGAGACTAAAGCAAAAGCCATTTATCTTAAAGGACAGGGACACAGGGACTTGTGTGTACACGGTTGAAGGGACAAAGGATTGTTCGGGATCCCTTTAATAAGGCATGAAGTCCATTCATGAGGACTCCACCTTCATGACCTAACCATCTCCTGCAAACCCTGCCTCCTAATACGACAATCTTTGGGGGGTTAAGATATGGTTTCAACATATGGATTTAGCAGAGACACTAACAGTCAGACCACAGTGCTGAGCAAGTGACAATACCTCTTCACAAATGAACTTAAGAGTACTTGGGCTGGGGCAGTGGGGAGGACAGTGAGAAGTGAGCTAGAGAAATAAGCGAGGGCAAGGTCAAGACAGTCAGGAAGGTGCCATTCAGAAAGCTCCTCCCACAGCACAGAGGGGAGCATACTGGGGGGGTCTGGGTTTTTCTTTACCGAAGCTGCGTCAAGCCTCTTGTGGCTTTGAAGCTCAGTCCTGTCTCACTAGGACTACCTCCTCTGCCTTTCTGTGTCTGGCAGGTGTTACATCACCCTCACCCAGGCTCTGCACCTCACCATGAGTGGGGCTCCAGCAGGACCTGCAGGCACAGGCAAGACAGAGACCACCAAGGACCTGGGCCGGGCGCTGGGCATCATGGTCTACGTGTTTAACTGTTCCGAGCAGATGGACTACAAGGTACAGGCCCAGCCTTGGGGGGCTGGGGCTAGGTGGTGGCCCAAACCATTGATCAGCTTTATCTACGCTGCTCTGGCCAAGCTCAGAAACCCAGACCAGGAGGTCTCTGCTTCTTCACAGGAGATGTGGAGACCCTTGGCCCTGGGAAGGGCCTCCTGTTAAACCTCACCACTGTGGAATCCACTTCCACTAATGAGCTCTGCAGCCACAGATGGATGACTTCCCCTCTGGGACCTTCCTTCCATCATTTGTAAAATGAGGAAGCTAAACATATCTCCAAAGGCCTAAGTTCACTACTTGACCCAGAACCACAGAAAGGCTCAAAAGTGGCTGATATGAAAGTCTTCACATAAAAGCCATGGATGTGCTCTTCTGTAAAAGTGGGCATTTTTCTAGAATTTCTCAAGGGCACAATACTCTACAAGGGCAGATTTGGCTTCTGAAGACAGACTAGAGTAACCTCTGTTCTTTTTTTTTTTTTTTT